>CM076570.1:1235979299-1236351912 GCA_034641835.2 Pinus albicaulis | reverse complement strand
TTGTATTTGGAACAATGGACGTCGGTACTCTATCTGTTGCTTTACTATTCTACATACTGCTATTTCACTTTCATGGACTATTTTACTTCATATAATATCTTCACTTTCATGGACTGTTTTACTTCACTGTTGTAGGGTTTTGGGTACTTTAATTTGTATTTGGAACAATGGACGTCGGTACTCTATCTGTTGCTTTACTATTCTACATATTGCTATTTCACTTTCATGGACTGTTTTACTTCATATACTGCTATTTCACTTTCATGGACTGTTTTACTTCACTGTTGTAGGGTCTTGGGTACTTTAATTTGTATTTGGAACAATGGACGTCGGTACTCTATCTGTTGCTTTACTATTCTACATACTGCTATTTCACTTTCATGGACTGTTTTACTTCATTGTTGTAGGGTTTTGGGTACTTTAATTTGTATTTGGAACAATGGACGTCGATACTCTATCTGTTGCTTTACTATTCTACATACTGCTATTTCACTTTCATGGACTGTTTTACTTCATATAATATCTTCACTTTCATGGACTGTTTTACTTCATATAATATCTTCACTTTCATGGAATGTTTTACTTCACTGTTGTAGGGTTTTGGGTACTTTAATTTGTATTTGGAACAATGGACGTCGGTACTCTATCTGTTGCTTTACTATTCTACATACTGTTATTTCACTTTCATGGACTGTTTTACTTCATATAATATCTTCAAAACAACGTTTCTCGTCTTTTAAAATTTTAATTTTTTTTTTTTAAATTCAACCCTCCGTCGGTCTACCGACGCCTTGTAGACGTCGGAACTGCGACAACCCAGAAACGTCGGAAGAGAGACAGTATGAAAACGTCGGAAGAGCGACGTTCCAAACGTCGGACCACATATCGTCGGAATTACGACATCTTCCAGACGTCGGAAGAGTGACGTCCAAAATGTCGGACCACATTTAGTCGGAATTGCGACAATTTACAAGCGTCAGAAGAGCGACGCCAAAACGTCGGACCACGTTTAGTCGGAACTGCGACGGTTTATAAGCGTTGGAAGAGCGACGTCCAAAACGTCAGACCACGCTGGGTCGGAATTGCGACGATTTATAAGTGTCGGAAGAGCGACGTTCCAAACGTCGAACCACATTTCATCGGAAGTGCGACAGTTTACAAACGTCGAAGGCGCGACAGTTTGTGAGACATCGGAAGAGTGATGCTTGTTCGGAACGACGGAAGAAGTGTCGATAGTGCGACACTTTTTACTTGCGTCGGAACGGCGACGACATGACAAACCACGGTTTGTCCACCCCCGAACTGTCGCTCTTGCGACGACTATGTGTCGGAATAGCGACGAATTGGCCGTCGGAATTTCCGCCAAATTATCTAGTGTAAAGATGCACACACACACACACACACACACACAGATATATATATATATATATATAGTACATTAGGTGACCCTTGGCTTCCCATTCTAAGTGGTCTCTTGGACTCCATTTTTCCATTCATCTTCTACACCTACCCATTGAGGATTAGGTGTCCAACAATGATATCGGGAAAAAAATAAGCTTTGATTAAACCATAGGAAATATGTTGGGTCAATATTGAAGAGGTTTAATATGCATGATTGTAAATCGATGAAGGTTCATATTCCTGTAGGTGTAAAGTTATCTACTGAACAATGTCCCAAGTCACAAGAAGAGGAAGAGGATGTGTCTCATGTTTCATATGAAAGTGCAGTCAATAGCCTAATGTATGCAATGGTATGTGCTAGACCAGACATTGTACATACAGTGGGAGTATTGAGCAACTTTATGTAAAAACCAATGAAGGAGAATTGGACCAAAATGAAGCAGGTTTTCAGGTATTTGCGTGGAACTAGTGTTTTTGGTTTGTGCTACCAAGGAAGACTGATATTAGGCAATGTTTTGGACATAAGTGTCTTTGTTGATGCAAATTGAGTTGGAGATCTAGATCAAAGAATATATACAAGTGGGTATGTGTTTAACCTATTTGGAGGAGTAGTCAGTTGGATGAGAAAAATATAGTCTGTAATGGCTCTTTCAACTAGAGAGGTTGAATACATGGAAACCACTCATGCAATAAAGGAAGCAGTTTGGTTGCAGAGATTGTGTTCATGTATGGGGTTGGTACAACAACCTATAAGGATAGAATGTGACAACCAAATTAAAATTTTCTTGGCAAATAACCCTTCTTATCATTCAAAGACAATGCACATTGATTTTTAATATCACTTTGTGAGGGATATGGCTGAGGACAAAAATGTGTTGCTAGTTGTTGTGAAACTAGCTCCAAAAAGAGAAGAAAAGAGATATCAACACCTTAGAAATAAGCCACTTCGAGGGGGCAACCTCCAATACATTACATGAATGAAAAATTCTTGGATAATACAAATGAAAAAACCTCCTATCTATATATAGGAGTCCATGGGGCCACAATGTAATCCTAGTGGGGCCACAACGTAGTCCTAGCCAACCTAACAATAATAATGTAAGGGAACAATAATAAAAATATGGGGGTTACAGGGGCACAAAAATAATAATAAAAGGGTTACACTAACAACAATAAGTGACTATACAAGTTATATAGGGACTTAACATGCCCCTCTCCTTCAAACAAGTGTTGTCCTCAACGCTTGATTATTTCTCGATGCTTCTGTATAAAATTCTCATCCTCCCATGTGGAAACTTCTGCAGGAAAGTTTTTCCACTTACTGAGATACTTTGAAATTGATCGTACTTGAATATTTCTTATTTCTATGAATTATTCATAACTTCTTTCGATGTGATGTTGATATTCCTGTTGTTTCATTTGATTCTGCACCAAAATTAGATTATCCTTTGAGAGTTGGAGAACTTGTTGTTGATGCTCGATGTGATATTCCACTGATTTATCATCCATATTAGATTTCATTTGATCCTTCAAACCATCCATCTTCGCCTCCATTTCTGCTTTTAAACCATCTATGTCATCTTCGGTTGCTCTACGTAATATTGAAATTTGTTGCACTTTGTATTGTAATTTTGATATCTCATACTGTAATTCTTCCTCTTCATGCGTCAAAGTATATATTTTTTAAGGATTAATGGGTGTTGAATTATTTTTGGGGCCATTTTAGAATCCAATACTGATATCTATTCTAAAATATTCCCTTGGAATCAATTCAACTTGATTTTTCAAACAAGACTTAGGCAATTCGAAAAAAATACACACCTCTTACTTACTTTTTAGGAGCTCAATATTGAAATTGAATTATCTCTATAATTTCAGATCCTCAATATCTAAAATTCAGCCCTATAGTAGCCCTATAAAGCTTTTTCAAATGCCACAGGTCTGATCTGATTTGGATTCTTCAAGTCAAATTTATTTCCAATCTCCCACAATGACCTAATTTTGGAATGGTTCAGTAGAGCGAAATTGTATGACTTGCCACATGTCACAGTCTCCTACTTTGGCTCTAAAATTGATATACCAAAAGATACAATCCATGCACTTGCAGCCATTTTTTACATCATTCCAATCTGATTCTCAAAGAGAGAGCTATGAAGATGTTCCCATGATCACCTCTTTGCGATGACATTCATAAGTCTCAAAAAGCCCTAACTTCCATAGATCATATCTCCGAAAGTATTGCGAACCAATATCTAAAATATTTTGACGATGTTCCTCCAGATTGTGGCTTCACACTCTAAAAATTTCAGCTTTTGAACCTTTGTAGAAAAAAAGTTATTCTGAAAATACCACGATGACCTATTTAGGTTAAATTCAGGAGCCTGCAAAATCACCTAACTTTCACAACTCATATCTCCGAAAATGTTGCAAAAAAAGCCTTGAAATGTTTTGATGATGTTCCTCAATATTTTGGCTTCACACTCTAAATATTTCAGATTCTGAACCTTCGTAGAAAAAATTTTATAGCGAACATGCCACGCTGACTTGTTTGGAGCAGCGAAACCCTAGAATCTCAAAGCTCTGATACCAAATGTTGTGAAACCAGCTCCAAAAAGAGAAGAAAAGAGATATCAACGCCTTATAAATAAGCCATTTTGAGGGGGCAACCTCCAATACATTACATGAATGAAAAATTCTTGGATGATACAAATGACAAAACCTTCTATCTATATATAGGAGTCTATGGGGCCACAATGTAATCCTAGTGGGGCCACAATGTAGTCCTAGCTGACCTAACAATAATAATGTAAGGGAACAGTAATAACAATATGGGGGTTACAGGGGTACAACAATAATAATAAGGGGGTTACACTAACAACAATAAGTGACTATACAAGTAATATAGGGACTTAACACTAGTAAAGGTGGACACTTTGAAGAACGTTGCATATGCATTGATGATGTCTGTGAGCACTGATAATTTTCTTGGTGTAGAGAAACACTGGGCATTTCAGGGTTAGAAAAATTACTAAGCTCTCTTGTGAGCCCCTTCATGGAAAGAAAAGAACAAGTGGGAGAATCTTGGGTGTGTGTTATATTATTTCCATGACTAGTGCCTGCGTGGGGGGCTCACGGGGGGGGGGGGGGGGGTGGCCAGGCCCCCTGCTGTGTTGTGCCGAGAACAACATGGGTCTCATTGGGGGGTGGCCCCAAATATGGTAAGAAGAACTACCCATGGTTTTTTTCATGGGATTTTCACATCGTCTTGGGCACGATGGTTTTCTAACCATGGTATTTTGTAGATCCGGTCAAGGGAACTATGGTTATGTTCTAATCTAGGGTTAGTTGATTGGGGTTTATGAATTATTTGAAATGTATGTATATGTATTGTATCATTGAAAGGAAAATAATAATGAAAAATCAATCTGGTTGTCCCATTTTTGGGATCCAGGGGAAAATCTCTATGTATATTCGTTTTATGTTCTTGCCATTGTTTATTTTTTTGTTTTAAGAATTTTTTTGCGGGTAATTTTTGTACAGGGTTAAAACCTAGAAGAAAATACTTCAAAAGAGGATGGAAATAAATCCTTTGAACCAATGAAGAAATCACTTAAAACATATGACAAAACATGCATAATAACAAGATAAAAAATCATCTTGAGATTCATCCTTCTTCAAATTTCTATCAAAGTTAGACCTTAGCTTACTTTGCCCTTGTTTTTGTCTCATATGATCCACACTCGCTTCCCTCAATTTCCCAAAATTTGGGTGTATTTATAGTGATTAAAGTGGCCTATAATGGGGCCAACTTGACCCATGAACATGCACCACCTTTGCTGGAGCACACCTGTGATTTTTCCATAAATATGTAAAAAATTTCTAATATTTTTTTTCTCCAAGCCGACCTGAAGAGGATGTAATGACCTTCTTAGAGGAGACTTTAGGATGCTTAAGGTGTAAAGTTTGAACTTAATTTATGGCAGTAGTGAATGATAGCGTCATAATCCTTTGGGGAAAATGTGATGGTGCTAAACCCATATTGGGGGAATCAATATTAACAAATTAATATCTCTCCAACTAGGAGGACCCACGAAATGTGCCACCTATTAAACTAAATGGCATGAACGGGGCTATCAATATAGTTGGTTCTTGTAATTAGATTCATTAATTTTGTTCACACAAGCCATCAAATGAATAATGACCCTTTTACCCTTTGACATCAATGATAATTTTTCCAACAAACAATTTCAACATTTGTATTTTTTAATTAAAGTTGAATTTTGTTGTATCTCTATGTTTCTATCTTAAAAATGTATTTCAATTAATTTCTTCATAAATTCGGATTAGTGATATCAAAGCGGTATGCTCTTTCTACATTTTTCTGTGCATGTCCCCAATGAGGCTAGGGTATAAGGATTTGGGACTCAAATTTCTTGAGCCCTTGCAAGAACAACATCACCGACCCAAACGTCCTCCCATTGCGGAAGAAAAGAAATATGAGGGAGTAGGAGATCCTATCAAATTGTTGCTTGAAGAAGCATCAATTGAGAAAGGAACAAGATGATGGATAATTTTTTCTAGACCCTTTAATGGATACCAATAGGTGATACATATTCATCCAAAAACCACTTCGGAGGTGCCACCCCCTTTATGGTACAAGATAATTTGGACATTCCTATATTTGAAGGCTAGATAGATGTAGATGCACTAGATAAATCGTTAAATATGATAGAAGGATATTTTTCAGTTTATAATTTTTGTGATAGAGAAAATATTACTTTTTCACTTGTTAAGGCTATCCCCCATGTCAAGGACTAGTGGGAAAATTACTGTGAGCTAAGGGTGGGGAAGGAATCTCCACTATTTTTAGTCGCACCCTCTTAGGACCATTTTCTAGATGTTGTTAAGGAGAAATATTACCTTTTTCAGAAGCTATAAATGAAGGTGCATAAAGTGGACCACAATACGACATGAAAGGGACCAAGAATTGCCAGAGTTCACAAATATCTTTCATACCATACACATGAAGTTGGGTGTCATGGAATTCGAGTGACATTTGGTGCTCAAGTACTAGGGTCTCCTACACAAATACATCCTGGTAGAAAAAAATTCCCGGACATCTCCTTGCTTGGTTCAAGATATTTATATGCTATGAAGATCGAGCATGAATTTAAAGAAAATAAACGAGAATTTGGATTTGTGAATCTGAAACAGGGAAAGGACGCCACACAACCATAGACAAAGGAAAAAGCCAAGGTGGAACACCTTAGGACAATCTACCAAAGACACATGGATATAATAGTAACGGAAAGAAAAATAAAGACATAGGAAAATGGTGTGAGTTCCACAAGAGCCCCACTCACAACAAAAATGAATGTCGAGCAAAGTAGTCATTGGTGGCTAAGGTGAAAGCTACAGAGTTAGACACATGTTCTAACTTTGAGAAAAAACCAAACAAGGGGACACAAATCATTTATGCATAACCCAACACTACTATTTCCACCACCAAGATCAATAAAAGTGACCCTAAAGATCTAGAGGTGCGTAAGTGTCTCTTCCACTCATAGATGTGGGTGAAGGGTGCTCCACCATAGTTCATTGTCGATAGTGCGAGTCAAAAGAAAATAATCTCTGTAGAGGTTGTTAAGAAGTTGGGCCTACCGACAACACCACACCTATAACCATACACCACTGGGTGGATCCACCAACGGTGATATCTTCGCGTCACACAACATTACTGCTTGCCTTACAACATCAAGCCTTTCACAAAAGAGGTATTTTTTGATGTTGCTACCCTTGAAGTTTGTGAATTTTTAATAGGTCAACCGTACTTATGGAGGCATAATTCTATGTATGAGTCCAAACCTCATACTATTATTATTACTTTGGGTAGAGAAATAATAGGATATTAAAGGTAGCCCAAACTACTACCATTTCTTTGATATTTTCTAAAAATGTAGTAAGATCATCTCCTAGACTAGGAAATTTATTTTCTTTCTGATTCCTTCTCAAAGTAAGGATAAGATTACGGCCTCATCCATGGTCTCCAGAAAGGGTTCCTCCACACAATAAAATAAAGTGGCTAAGGTCGTGGAAGAGTACAGGGACATATTCTCCTCACCCATTGGGTTACCTTTATACTGTCAATTCAAGCATTTGATTGATATGACCCCAACACACATCCACCTAATGGTCCTATCTACCGTTGCTCTCTTATGGAAAATGAGGAAACAAGAGGTAGATCCAGGAGTTGCGACAAAAGGGCACATCCAACCAAGATTCTCACCTTATGGGAGCCAAATTGTACTTGTATAGAAGAAAGAGGGGAATTGGAGACCTTAAATTAATTATCGGGAAGTTGAAGAAAATCACAATCAAGAATAGATACTTGATTCTATGGATTGACAAACTTCTTGAACAATTAAATGGGGCTAAGTAATTCAACAATATTTATTTGAAGTCCATCTATCACCAAGTACCAATAGAGCCCACATATGTATGGAAGTCTGCCTTCAAGTCAAAGGAGGGTATTTTTGAGTGGTTTTTCATGCCCTTCAGTTTGAAAAATTCCCCAAAATTTTTTATGAGGTTGATGGATGACATGTTGTGGTCTTTCAACAACTTGTTTTGTGGCTGTATATTTGGATGATATTCTCATCTTCAACAAGAGTTTGGAAAAGCAGTTGTGACATATTCAATAGGTCCTTCAAACCTTGCAACAACATAAGCTTGTGCCAACTTGGAGAAAGATCCTTCAGCATGGAATGGGTCTAATATATGAGCTACGTAATTTATGAAAAAAGTGTGCATGTGAATCCATGTAAGATCCAAGTCAGTCAGCATTGGCTAGCCTTGAAAACTATAACAAAGTTTCACACTTTTCTCATTCCTTGCTAATTTATATTAAAAATTTGTGTTGGAATTCTATCATATCACCTGACCCTTAAGTAATGTAACTAAAGGTGGAGAAAAAGAAAATTTATTTTGGTCAGAGTCACAACAAAAGGCATTCATTGAACTGAAACATTATGTTTTCTTTGCACCATTCCTCACCTTGCCAAACATGCAACAACCATTTTAGATTGAGATAGATGGCTTTGACTATGCTATTGGTGAAAATACAGTGGCCTATTACAATGAGACACTCTCTGGTACTATTCAAAGGTACAACACTTATGATAAGGAAATGAATTATATCATGTGAGCCTGTCAACAATGGAAACATTATATTCTGGTGAAGGAGACGATCATCCACATAAATCATCGATCTCTTAAATTTATGTAGACATAGGGGAAGTTGCATAATGGTTTCCATCATAATGGTCCAAATATGTGAAAAAATTCCATTTGAACATTAAATATGAGAAAGGTAGCACCAATCACATCACACATTACCTCATGAAACTCCTGATTGTGGCGCTAAGCATATTTCTCAACTCTTGTGGGCACGATACCTATAGATGGCCATGACTATATGAAAATGACTTAGAATTCACTACCACATACAAGATGTTGGTGACTAGAAATCTAGTTCCAGACTTCCATCTCTAGGATGGACTATTGTCTTATATAGGAAATATTTGTGCTCCTTTAAGTGGTGTGATAATATTATTTGGAAGGAATATTACAACCAATTCATAAGAAACTTTGGTGTGGAGAAGACAACGATAATACTACAGAAATATTTTTATTTTCCAAAACTTTGATAGAATGTTGGAAAATATATCATATCTTACACTGCCTGTGCCATCAAAAAACTAACCATTAAGAAACAAGGTCTATTCACCCATCTTCCTATTCCTAACGAACGATGGCATCCATCTCGATGGACTATATTTCTATCTTTCCTTCTACCAATCATGGTGATGACTGTGTATTTTTGGTCGTTGATAAATTTTCTAAGATGGCCATTATTGTTCCTTGCAAGAAACATTAGAGAAATTTTGAGGTAAAAAATGTAGAAATTATATACACTAAGCATGCATACATCTAGATTCCCCTGATCTCACAATATTTAAATTCTTGCAAAATACAGAATCATTCCACTGTTAATCTTTTGTGGAAAATTAATTGCAAACACATGTGAAGCATAAATAAAAACAATCGCACATAACACTGTTATTTAACGGGAATCCTGATGCTGAAAAACCAAACTATCATATATTATGTATCATAGAGATCATGTAACAATCTCATACATACTTATTACATCAAGCTCTCAATACAATACATCGTCACACACTAATCAGAAGAAATTTGCAAATCCATGCACCGATTTCTTGCCACCTGCTAGCTTGCCTCCATTGCGCAATACCTGCTGAAGAATAGCTCTGAATGAATTTTAATTACACTTGCCTTGACTGTGCAATCCTCATTGGAAACTCCAATGTGTGTGTGGTGCAATCAATGCATCACTATAGTCACAACAGATAGTCCATCTTGCCCTTTCACCTATCTCTCCACCGGGTCTCCACTGGAACTGACATGCACTGTAGTTAATTGTTGTATTGTTCATTTTATTAATGAGTTATTATTTGTGAATTAATTAACTAATTAATTCACTCCACTCTCACTAGTGTATCATTCAGTTAGACTAGATACAACTAGCTCAACTGAGTTTAACTCCAATAACTAAGTTAAACTGAATAACAACTCCATGAACTACTCTTCCAACTTTGTCATAACTTTTCCACTTTAGTTATAACTGAGTCCTCCATGCATGAACCACCAATAAACCCTAGGAATTGCGTAATTCCTTCAGCCCACTGATTTTCCAAATCTGTGCACTGAAACTAAGTGCTCCAAGAGAATAAGTTATTGTTTATTGTCGGATTATTATTAAGAGCTAATAATAATCGACACTTCTATTTTTAGATCAATGATATATAAATAAACTTCACCCAATATTATAAAAATAGAATTTCATCTATTTTTCCAACTTGATCAACCATCCACAAATAACATCCTACAACTCTTGAAATATGATCACCATGTTTAAAAATAGACATAGTCTAAAAATACTTGTGCCAAAAATAGCCCGCGGGCCCACTTAGTGAAGGTGACTCTTTTCACTAAGCTCATCATCTTGTCTCAACAAAAAATAGGCCTCAAAACAAAAATTTACAACAATAATAAACTTTATCAGAACCAATAGGATTAAATATAATGATGTTAACCATGGGGGATGATTCATCATTTTTGGAGTTAAAAAAAAAAAATTACTTTTCAACTCATATTTTCAAATTATATCCGTACATTTTTACTCAAATTTTGAGCGAGAGTACTCATTTGATGTAGAATTTAATTTTACATCCAAGGAGTGCCAATGATGGATACTTTCAATGGACCCAACTACACAAAAATGCGAAATACATGAAAAACATGATTGTAATCACATTCTTTCATGTATTCCACAATTTTTGTGTAGTAAGGTCCATCGAAAGTATGCAACATGGGCACTCCTTGGATACAAAATGAAATTCCACATCCAATGAGTGATCCAACTTGAAATTTGAGTAAAATGATAGGGAGATAAGTTGAAAATACAAGTTGAAAGGGTAGTTTTTTTCTTTTTTTCCCTCCAAAAGTTGATGAGGTAATCTAATCTTATTTTATCATTTCCACTTTTTTTTTAATAATATTCCTTAGGAGGCCCATTTTAGACCTCAAAATTTCTCTAATGTGTAACTTCCAAGATCTTATTCAAATGGGTGTGGGTACATTTTTGGATTTGGTAGATCATCATATCAGATCAGGATAATAGATTCCTAAATTCATTTTGGTCAAGCCTTTGGTCACTGTTGGACACCAATATCACCAAGTCAATTTCCTTCCACCCTCAAATTAATGTCTAGACAAAGGTAACCAATAGGATGATTGTGTACATATTGTAGATGTACAACTCCAAGTATCCATAAACATGGGATGCGAGACTCTCTTATGTCCAACAAATCTACAATATAAATCTCCATAGATAAACTAGACACAACCCCTTTTAGGTGGGCTTGGGATTTCTACCATTATGTCCCATCGATCTTGCACTTCCCGTTGCCACTACCAAGATAAAATAAGCATATGTTAAATATTAAGCTAACAAAGCCACCAAGTTTATTTAATGAATTCAACACATCTACTAGTAGGTTCATGATATCCCACATAAGGCCAATTCTAAGTATACATAATTTCATGATCAACACTAGCTGCCACATACATTTTAAGTGGGTGACAAGGTTTGGTTGCAATTGTAGAAGAAACCCCTTGTATGAGCCCATAAAAAGCGTCCACCACTTTGATATGGACCATACACCATCATTAAGGCTATGAGTGACAATGTTTTCGAACTAAGTATCCCCCCATTCCTTGGTTTGCACCCAGTATTCAATATGGGTCACTTTCGACCATAATTTTTCCCATTGTTGGACACATAAAACATTGCAAATCAACTAACTACAAGAGAGCTCAACCATAATTGTATTAAACATGAAATAATTAATCAGATCATGGACACAAAAATTAAGAGAACTTGTTAACATATGATCCAAATGTATCGGGTTACCAAAGCAGGCCAACCATTGCACAAAGACAAGTGGTTCACCAAATACCAAGTTCAACAGAAGTTTCCCCATCTCATGAAGGCACTCAAAACAATGGGGACCATTGCTTCCTAAGGGGGGGGAGAATGATCTAGGTGGATATTCGTGGCCACCCACCTATTTCAATTAGCTCACAATGAAATTTCCTACCAGTTTCCTATTTTTTAACATAATTTCCTATTTCAACAATTTTATATTTTTTGTATTTTTTGGGTCTTAAAATTTTGGAGCTGTTTTGAGGCCCTAAGCCACATTTTTTGGGAAATGGGTAAACATGAGTTAAGATTTACATTTTTAGTCGATATTTTTTTTCCTTGGATAGAAATTTTTAACAAGCTATCATGCACAACAAGTGGAGATTGTATGCCAAAGTTATGACCCCATGAAGCCAACATTCCAACTTATCCAATTGGGGCTTGTTACCCATCACTTTGTGGGTGAATCCCAAGGAGAATTTTTTTCTCCATTTTGGTCCTTTGGTGGTAGCCAATAGTCCCTTGCATCCACCAGGTAGCTCGATGTGAAATTTTTTCTGCCACCTGAGTTAGCCATGCTACCCCTCACCCATATATAATTCGTAGAAATTATACAAACATATCTATATCAATGGATTCAATATGATCAATAAATGTACTAAAGCTAGATATTGAATCCTTTTATAAATCAATTGCATAAATTAAACACAATCGCCAATCACATGAAGCAAAGAAAGAATCAAATCAAACCACAACACAAATAATTTCCCAGGGAAAGCTTGCTGCTCAAAACCCCTCTATCTTATATCGTATATTAACCATGGAATCATCAAAAAATTACAATGCAATCTTCTCACAAGAGTCTCCTGCACTCTCACAAATCTATCAGAATCTCTTAGACAAAAACATACCAAAACTTAGCCAATTCTCAGCCTCTAAACAACCTGCCTTTCTTGCACAATTATCGATGAATGCAATCCCTATTCTTTAGGAATTTTGGCCTTCCTAAACTACACAAGGATCATGGGCACTCCAATGGATGTATGGTTGCATGAAGGAAACCTACTAATCACACAAATGATAATTAACATCCCTTTAACCTTTGTCTCAACCGGGTCTCCACTAGAATAGACATGCACGCATATATTAATAGTAAACCATCAGTTGCATGGCAGATCAGTGACTATGAATTAAATAATATTTAATTCACTTGATCTCTCACTAGTGCAACAAACAGTTACAACTAGTTCAACTGACTCTAACTCACCTAACATAGTTAACTGATTACACATGAATTAAACTAATGCATCATCTGTATTTTGAACTCCATAACTAATAGAATTACTCTGCATGCCTCACCAACCACCCTCAACTCGAAATACATGAGATAACTGATTTTATCACACTCAGTTAACTATTACAAGTGATCATGAGATAATATTACATTTTATTGTACAATTTAATTAAGGGAAAAATAAATTAGAACACTAATGTATCACTAGCAACTATTAGTCCCACACAAGTTTATGTGCTGCAATTTCTTGTTGGAATTAAAAAATCCCTCTAAAAAAGAAAGGGATTATCTGCCACCCCGATCCTGCCACTATGGTATTCGAATTTTCTCTTGGTGAGCACCTTTGTCATAATATTTGCATCTTGATCTTCCATGGGAATGTATTGAAGTAACATAATGCGCCTCTGAACACAAGCTATGAGATGGTGGTACCAGAAGTCTATGTGCTTGGATCTATCATGGAATACCAGATTAATCGAGATTTTAATGCAACTATGGTTATCACAATGTATCACAGTCAGATCCATCTGAGAACAAAACAAACCAACCAGGATCTTTCTCATCCATATGGCCTCACATGTAGCTTGAATTGGTGCCATGTACTCTGCCTCGGTTGAACTGAGTGCCACAGATCGCTGCTTCTTGCTGTACCAAGAAACTGTTGTCGATCCTATGTTGAAGATCCCTCTTGGTGCTCTCTTTATGTCTGATGGACTGCCTACACAATATGCATCCATGAAGCCTTGAAGCTTCACTCCCTCTATCCATTTTTACCATAATCCATACTCTGTAGTGCCCTTGAGATATCTCAAGACATGCTTCCCTTCCTTACAAAAGAGCTTGGTCAGCTTAACCATAGCTTGACTCAGCTGGTTAATTGCATAGAAAATGTATGGTCTAGTGTTCATCAAGTACATCAATGAACCCACTAACTTTTTGTAGATAGTAGTGTCCACTACGTCTCCAAAAGTAGCATCCTCTTTCCTCCAGTTTCCTCGAAGAAGAGTGTCCATGGGTTTACATCCTTCCATGTGAAACTTACCAAGTACCTCTTTGGCATACTTTCCTTGAGAAAAAAAAGTTCACCATCTCGTTGTCATATTTCTAAACGAAGGAAATAGTGAAGGAGTCCCATGTCCTTCATTTTTAAATCCCTTGCAAGATCCTCCTTGAATAAAGTTATCAACTTCTCATCACCTGTCAAAATTAGATCATCAACATAAAGTACGATAATCAAGAGCTTACCATCAACAAAAATATGGTACAGGTTTTCATCCACTTCAATTTTGGTGAAGCGTAACCTGGTGAAATAGCTGTCAATCTGAGTGTGCCAAGCACGAGGTGCTTGATTCAGCCCATACAATTATCTCTTGAGTTGAAACACATGAGACTCATTGTCAAAGATATCGAAACCTTTTGGCTGCTATATGTACACTTCTTCCTCAATAACTCCATTGAGAAACGTAGTTTTCACATCCATATGATGAATGCACCACCCCATCTACGCTGAGAGTGCAAGGATAGATCTAATGGAAGAGTACCTCGCGACTGGTGCGAAAGTATCTTCATAGTTAATCCCCTCAATTTGTGAAAATCCCCAGGCCAAAAATTTGGCCTTGTACTTCTCCACACTCTCATCTACTGCTTGCTTCATCTTATAAATCCATCTAGATCCAACCACTGGTTTTCCGACCGATATTGGGGCAATCTCCCATGCACTGTTCTTGATGATGGAGTCATACTCCTCTACCATATCATCAACCCAAATTGGTTTCTGCACTGCTTCCCCAAAGGAAGATGGTTCTGCCACAATACACTTGCTCATAAGAGCCATGTATCCAGTAAACCTATCTGGAGACTGTCTCTGTCTGCGCAGTGAAGTAGGGGCTCCTACATTCTTTGTTGCATCAAGTCTCAATCTATCAGCTTCCATGGTGTGCCTTCTACCATTTCTAGTGGATGGCTCTGCATGAGTGTTTTCTTCCACTGCATGATCCTCCGCATGTGGCTGCTCCACATCTTGAGGTTCATTCTTTGGAACCAAGATTTCCTCCTCTGCATGCAAATCAAGCTCCCTCTGAAGGGATAATCGCATGGATTTTTCCTCATCAAATTTTATATCCCGTCACAAAATAGTCATTCTGTTGTTTGAAAAATACACCCGATAGTTGTGGGGAGTATCAGTGTACCCTAAAAATATCCCAATCTCAGTTGTTGGTTCAAGCTTCTTCCTGGCATCTTTTCTCACATGCACACAAATAGATGAGCCAAAAATATTAAAATATGAAACATCAGGTTTCTTACCAGTAAAAGCCTCTTTTGGTGTACTCATGCCAAGCATCTAATGAGGAAAATGTTTTTGCACAAATACTGCTGTGTTGCTTGCCTCTGCCCACTATGCAATGGTAGGCCTTGATCATGCAACACCTCTCATGTTGCACCAACCATTGTTCTATTATTTCTTTCTCTAACCCCATTCTATTATGGGTTATGAGGCGCAATAAATTCTCTCCGAATTCTTTCTTTGCTGTATAAGTTCTTGAATTAATTGGAGATGTACTCACGACCATTGTTGCTCCTAAGAGCCTTCACATGCTTCCCTGTGTCTTTCTCCACCAGTGCTTTGAACTCAAGAAATTTTGAGAACGTCTGGTCTTTCTTCTGCATGAAGTAGAACCAACACTTTCTAGAAAAGTCATCAAAAAATATCACATAATACTTATGCTTTGCTATCGAACTAGTAGAGAATGGCCCACACACATATGAGTGAACTCTCTCAAGGATCTCTGAGGATCGGTTCTCCTTCTCATGAAAAATGTCCTTTTCATACTTCCCCATAGTACATCCCTTGCATGTGTTTGACTGCACAAGGGTACCCTTGGGAAGACCTGTATAAATATGTTGCATGAACTTCAAGGCTCCATGGTGTAGGTGGCCCAATCTCTTGTGCCATAACTCACCCTCATCTCAGATCACCACTTTGTCTGCCTTACCCATCAATGATCCGCAACCATCTACATCAAGTTTATAGATATTCTTCACACGAATCTAAGTATTCTTGGCTTGTCCTATTGTTTTTTGTTGCAGGAAATATTTTCCTTCACTGAAAACAATATCATAGCATCTATCCTCCAACATTGTGACTGAGACCAAATTTTTCTTCAAGCCTGGTACATGCATTACATATTTTAATTGAAAGGATTTACATGACTGTCTCTTGAAGGTAACTGTACCAATCCCGATAGCATTGTACCGCCTATCTTCACCCATTTTGATATGCATCTGGAGGTCCTTCTCCTCCAAAGATTGAAAAGTTCTTTGTCTCCCCTCATGTGAAAGGATGTACCACTATCCAAGTACCACACCGATCCCATTGCACTTGACACCATGCATGCAAAGAGTGAGAAGTCAAGATAAAATTGCGAGGCCAAAGCCTCACTAGCTGTGGATCCTAAAGAATTATTGTTCTTCTTATTTTGTGGACAATTAGTGGCATAATTTCCATGCTCGTGACAATGAAAACACTTCACTCTGGACATATTGCGCTTCTTTCCATATTTTCCGGACTCAAATTTGGAATGAAATTTATTTCCTTTCCCCTTCTTCGCCTTGGAATATAAAGCTAATTCTTCTTCATCATCATTCTTAGATGAATATCCATCCTTAGTATTCTGCTTGAATTCTTATTGCACCGAATCTCACCAAAGTTGTTCCCAATTCGACAACGTTTCCCTTCCATTGAAAAAGTCCCGATAACTGTGAAACTCTTGGGAAGTCCTAGAAGAGCTAGGCTCACCAAGTCATCATCAGCGACATTAGTTATGATGCTCCCAAGCTCATCCTGACATTGGACAAAGTTTGTCAAATATTTCAGCATGAGGTCACCTTCCTTTATTTTTATTTTCCTAAGTTTATCCTTCAGTGCGAAATTTCTATGATCACTGCTACTCTAAAATAGATCTATCAAAGCTTTCCACATTGTATATGGTGTCACTTTTCCATGGAGACTTGATACAATGTGTATCGTACTCCCTCCAATAAGGTCCTCCTCGCCTTTGCAACCTTCTTTTTCCAAGCATCAATATTTGCAGCATCTGCTACAACAGGTTTGGAAACACAATTTTCCATGATTTCTTTCTACCCATTGTCCTCTAGTATTGCATCCATCCTGTATTTCCATGCAATATAGTTAGATATTACCTCGAGTGTGTTGGGGTTCCCATGTTTTGGCAAGATTGGCAATGCCAAAAGATGAGACAACATCAAAACCACTTTCAGACCTCAGGATCTAGCCCTCCTGGGTCCAGAGAGGGATCTCTCTATATGGGAAAAGGTTTTATGTATTTTAAGCTCTGTGTTAAGATATTAGGCTAGTTATAGGCGCGATTTTGTTTGATTGATTTTTTGTTTGGTTGTTGGGAATCAGGAAGGAAGGGTTTAGTATGAGACAAGGATGTGCAAAGAGGGTTTTAGGTGAAGGAGAGATGATTTCAAAGAACACTTGAGACCATTGGGTAATGGAGTCAGGAAAGGGTTTACCTACTATTCAATATGCAGGCTTTTAGTTGGGCTAGTCATCTAAAGAATTGGATCTTAAAGATGATAGTGTGGCATGAAATGGCAAGAAAGAAGGTGAAAGGCAAGGAAACCTCCAAGATGACCCTTCAGGAATCAGATCTAGGCACAAGACATGCCATTGGACAACCTGTGATCCAGAACCTAAAAGGTTAACTCTTCAGACAAGGAAACATAAAAGATTCAAGCACAAAGGTGAAAACCTGAGATCAGAGAGAGACTTTGAACTCTCAATGCTTTAATATCCAGCTTAAGGGAACTTAGAAAGGTTCAATTAATTGAAAAGGACCCTAGTGAGACAGAGACAGAGTTCTAAACTCCCAGTATCCCAATTCATTCAATTCAAGCCTAACAAGAACATCTAAGAACAGATTCATTAATTCATACATCAACTAGAAGTATATATTTGACAACTACACTGGTTAAATTAGCTTGAAATCAATTCTCAAATAATACATATAGTAGAAAAAATTGAGGGCAGGGAGAGTAGAAACATAGGGTACCTAACAAGGGTAAATCCTATGCCAAGTTTCTGATGCGTTCCCAGAAGAATTTGAAATGAAATGAACTATAAGGTAAAACCAATATAAAGATAAGGAAACATCACCACTGCTTTAAATCAGGATCCAAAGAAATGTTCTTGTCATATTAAAGAGCAACAATAGTCATGTACAACATTGCCAACAGCTTGGTATTAAGTCTGAAAACATCTTCCTCAACCTATCTTAAAAATTTACACAGAGAACATGTCTCAAGAGAAACAACTTGCAGTTCACAGATATCCGATCAACAACCTTTACAATGAGTTTCTTCATGAATTTTATAGCCGAAAGAGAGGCAGAGGAGGTAGATGAAATACTAAATGAACATTAAAAACAGAGTAGAAGCAGTGGGTCGAAACCCATTCTGTTTTAATGTCTGAGAATTAATCTTCAGTACTCTTTGGAGGAAAGAGTGGTCTTCGACAAGTTGCAATTTACTCCAAGTATGTCTTTGATTTAGTTTGTTGTAGAACCACTGCAGTACTCTAGTGAATAAACAAAAGGTAGATAAGTGACTGTGAGGACTGCCATACTGTGCAACAAATGCTCTGGTAGCATTAGGACTGTTGTCAGGGAGGAAAACTTCTCATGGACACTATGTAGAATGAAATAGTATGAGTACCGTGTCATTTCTTGGGAGGAGACTTCTGCTAATTTGTAACCATTGATGATATTGTTTCTGTGCACCAGGCCTTCTGTGTGATTTATGCGGTCTTCAATTTGGTACATTGCCTTTAAAAATCTGAATTAAGGCTTAATATTTTCAATAATGTGCATTAGAGCTCCCTAACTCTATACTTTTAATGAAAATCACGCTCTAAGCACCTTCTCAGGCTCTTCTCTGTGAGATCGGGCTCGGGGCCTCGTTTCACAGTGCTCTGTGTCACTGTAACAATGATAGTGAACCATGGCGGTGTTCACCGCTTGTATGCTGCAAAACACACAACTTTGTTAAGAAATCCATGCATGGGAGGATGGATGTGGTGGAGAATCATGAATATGACAGAGCAGCGGTGGTGAAAACGACGGTTTCAGATGAAGCAATGGTGGAAAATGCAAAAATATGGTGTAAACTGCGACTGATGGGGTTTTGGTGGAGAAATGCATGTGGACCATTCGATCATGGTATGGTGGTGAAGATTGACGGTGGAGATTTAAATAACGGGATGGCTTATGAAATTTGGGCAAAATGCATAGACTTTAATGTAAAACATTAAACCTTTAATGTAAATCACGAAAGTTTGGAATTAGGCGGAATGCGAAGAAATGAATGAAAATGCAATGGAACTGGTCGTGCGTGGGACCCGGCATGGGTGGAGGGAAATTAGTCTTGAGTCGTTAGATCTTAGGAGGAGATCAATGGCAGAGGTCGAAAGATGGAGTTAATAGAGGCTCAGACGAAGAAATGTGGTGGAGGACGCGATGCAACATGGGCTGTTGATCTTGGACCAAACAGACGGTCATGATGGAATCAGAGGATTGCAATCGGGGGAGACGGAGGGTGGGTCCATTCAAAATTTGCGATTTCGATTGGAGTGATTCAGCGCCTACTGTAAGATCTGGAGCAAGATCGACGACGGGGATTAAATTAGTGGGGGGGAAGATGGGTGCAATGAGCGGGGAGCGATGAAACCTGGACCATCGGATCTCAAGAGGTCAACGACTGCGATCTAATCGCATTGGAGAAAAGCAGGGGCCGAAACTCTGATGGGTTGAGTTGCGATTAGCGTTGGGTTGTCGGACTCGAGTGAGCTATTCACCAGGAAGGAGAGGACATGCTTTTTGGTGACCATTTTTATATAAACTATGTCATCTGGCCCCCCTACGAAGACATAAAGCCTCTCGCACATCTGAGTAGCACGCATGTAGATGGTTCCGATGCAACTAGGATGATCTCTATCATTCATTCTCCGATCAAACTTGGTTGCATTAAGGTGCCCCTCCACCTTGCGCACGTGATTCGAACAGATAGACGGCTCAGATCGCGGCGGGGTTGAACATAACAAATAAACTATTGCATCAGAGATTTTCTGTTTACAAAGGTAATACGCTTCGCTCCAACTCTTCGATTTCGTTAAGCGCTTTACGACTAGCGCTTGGTTTTAGTGCCCGGGTCACGTGGGGAAGTGGTTAAAGGGAGCTGGTCGAAAGAGGCTAAGCCATAATATATGAAAAAGGGTGATTTTTAGCCAAAAGGAGGGGTTTTTAAGGCTAAAGGGGAATTCGATAAAGGTAAAAAAGGAGTTTAAACTAAAATGAAGGGACTTCACTTGGTTTTAAGGGGAAAATGGGTGGTATAGGAGGTTTTGGGAGGGATTTCTGGAGTTGAAGGGGGAAATTCGAAAATGGGCAAAGGGTTAAAATAGGGAATTTTGGAGAGGTACAAGGGTCAAACGAGGGCCTTTCTGAGCACAATTATCTTCAGTCAATGAGGCTTTCTGGATGGAAACAGTAGTGAGGGTCTTTTTGAAAGGTAGTGGACACATAGAGGCTTCGAGGATGAGAGATTTTCATAGAAAATGTATCTCTTGAAGGCTCAAAACAATCTAGCCACCTATTTTCTTGACAAAAATTTCATAGGTGGCTAACAGTGGCTCCACATGGCGATGGCTTCTTCTTGAAGGAGTCAATAATTCAGAAAATAATCTTTGAGGTAGGCCAGATGCCTGATATTTGAGCCATCTTCCTTCTTTGATTTTCAGCTGTTACAAACATGATAAATCAGTAGCAACATTCTCAAACCATCTACCTACCCATCCTACAATCCTGGCATTTTTTCTTCAAGGCGCATTTGAATTGGCAGACCTTCTTCATCATTTTTATTGAAAAAGAAAACACACTAATCTAATTCTACCCTTATCACTCCACGAGACCAGATTAAACTGTTGGCCTAACATGTTTCTCTACCTAATCTAATATTTTCTGGGATTAAACTGTCCAGCAAATTTCTTCTCTACATTCTACAACAGAAATTTAAAACACTCAAACTAGGATTAGATAGTCTAGTTTGTTGTGGATCCAAGGCATAAAGACAGTTGCACATGGAAAAAATTTGTAGAAAACTGAAAACAAAATCTTGAAGGCCTAAAATTTGAAACCTTCAAGCATCCTTCCTTTCTTTGTGACTCAAGTTTTGAGCTTGTTAGAGTCACTTTCCTCTTCATCTCAGCTCTGGCTTTGGGCTTGTTAGAGTTGATTACTCTTTCTTCTTTGTTGGTCCAGATTTTAGGCATGTTAGAACTAGCTGTCCTCACTTCTTCTGGCTCAGGTTTTGATCATGTTAGAGCCAGTCTTTCACACTTCTGAGGTTCATGTTTTGAGCTTGTCTGAACCTCTCTTCTCTCTTTTTTGAAACATTTTCTCTTTTCTTGAAAACATAACACAACAATGGTATTTAAAATGGAAATGGAAACTGAAAATTGGAAATCAGCAGTAGTAGTGTTTGAGCATCCTGCCATTTACAGGACCCCCAAACAGCTCTGTAACATCTAGCTCTTGCATAAAAAAGGCATTCGGGCTAACAGTGGCCTGGATGATGTATGGACCATGCCACAAATTGTCAAAATTGCCATGCTTTCCTTTGTCTTCTCTCCCGGAGTCCCATTTCAAAACTTTATCTCCAATTTTGAAGTCACCAGCTTTCATTCTTTTATCAAATAACTTCTTTATATTTTCCTGAACTTTCAGAGCTCTATTATAGACCTCTTCCCTTGTTTCTTGGAGATGAATTTTTTGGTTTATCTTCCTCACCATACTGTCTTCTTCTGTCTGAATCTCTTGGACAAGCTTAATCACTGGTACTCCAAGGCTAGTAGGAAACACTGCCTCTGTTCCATAGACAAGATGGTACGGTGACATGCCGATGGATTTCTTTGTTGTAAGCTTGTCAGCCCACAAGGCATGCACTAACTTGTTGTGCCATGACTTATTATTCTCTTCAAGCAGTTTTTTGATAATGGTCACCAAGCTCTTATTTGATGATTCAGCTAACCCATTACCTTGTGGGTAATAAGCAGTTGAATGACCGAGTGCTATTTGATACTTCTGACAAAAATCAACCATTTTCTTGGATCCAAAAGCAGCAGCATTGTCAGTGATTATTTTCCTTGGGCAGCCAAACCGAGAGAGGATGTGGTCTTCTAGGAACCTACTGATGACAGAATCTATGGCATTCCTAGCAGGTATGGCCTCTATCCACTTTGTAAAGTAGTCTGTGGTTGTAAGTATCCACTTTTGTTTTGCAGAAGAAGCAGGGTTTATTTCTCCTATGAAATCTAGGCCCCATTGCATAAAGGGACCTTCAACAGTGATGGGTTGCAAAGGTAGAGGGAGGAGCTTTCTTTTGCCTTCAAAAATCTGGCATTTATGGCAGGCAATTATCATATTATGGATGTCATTGAAAAGTGTGGGCCAATAATAGCCAGCTCTGAGTATCTTGTTAGCAGTGGCTTTCCAACTCAGGTGGCCTCCACACTCTCATGCATGGAACTCCTGTTTAATCCTTTCTGCTTTAGTCTCAGGCAAACATTTAAGCAATAGGCCATTTGTGTTTTTCTAGTATAAACATTCATTTAGTATGAAATAGTTTCTGGCTTTTAGCTTTAGGAATTTGGCCTTAGTTTTTGATAGTTTAGGAGGGGCATTGAGGTTTGCGAGCACGTACAGAATGTCAGAATACCAAGGACAGTTTTGAAACTTCTCCTCCACAGTGGGATTAGGCAATCCTTTCTTTTCATCCAAGGCACCTATCGTGTTTATGTCAAGGGGTTGTAAATTTGATTCAGCCATTATTTGGGCTAGGCCCTGACCCTTGATCAATTTTGTGGGTTTTATCTCGAGGTCATACTCTAAGATTACAGCAATCCATTTCCCCTCTTCCCATCTGGGTCTTGGGACAAAATGTCTTTAACCACTATGTTTGGCACGTAGGCTATGGTGTGAGAATGCAGTATGTATACCCTAAAGTCTTTCAAGGCCTTTACCAAGGCATAGGCCCGTTTTTCCATTATGTTATATTTCAAGGGTGCATCCCTCAGAGCTTTGTTGAAGAAAGAAATGGGTTGTTCCATTCCCTCTGGATTTTTCTGCATCCACTGTATGCTCAGAGGCAAATGAAAATATTAGAAAATATTTTGATAAATCAGGGTTGATTAGGACAGGAGCCCGGGTGAGTGCAAGTTTAACTGATTCAAAAGATTTTTTAGCCTCAACAGTCCATTTAACTCCTACACCTTTCTTCAACATCTTTTTCATATTCCTGAGGTGTTCAACTAAGTTGGGAATAAACCTCCTTAGGAAGTTGATTTTCCCAATAAAGGACTGTAACTCTTTGATTTTTCTTCGGTGTGTGATCTGTAGTATTCCCTCAACTCTTTGTGGGTCTATCTTAATTCCCTTCTCAGATATAATATGGCCGAGAAGTTTTCCTTCTTGTAGCCCAAATACGGTCTTCTTAGGATTCAATGATAGGTTGAACCTCCTACATTTTTCAAAAACTCTTCTTAGATGTTTTAGGTGCTCTTCATCAGTCTTGGAATAGACTGTTATTTCATCTAGATAGATGACAATGAAGTGCCCTATTTCATCTGAAAAAGATATTTCCATCGCTCGTTGGAAGGTTGCACCAGAGTTCATCAGTCCAAAAGGCATTTTCTTGTACATAAAAGTGCCCCATAGAGTGGTAAAAGCTATCTTGAGTTGGTATTCTGGGAGTACCAGAACCTGGTTGTAACCTGAAAAACCATCTAACAGGGAGATCCTTTTTGAGCCTACTACTTTCTGAAGAATGTGTTCCATTTTTGGCAAAGGGTAGTTGTCTTTGAGTGAGGCTCTATTAAGGTTCCTGAAATCTATGCACAGTTTGATCTCACCCATTTTCTTTGTCACAGCTACAAGGTTTGAGACCTAATAAGAGAATCTCATAGGCACTATTATTCCTGCTTCATACATCTTTTTGATCTCCTTTTCTACTGCAGGCAATGTTTTTGGGTTAATTTTGTGAAGTTTTTGTCTGAAGGGTTTCTGATTTTCTTTCAAGGGTATTTTGTGATGTACAATGTTTGTGTCATAGGCCTTTAAGTCCTCATAGCTCTAGGAAAACACGTTGATGAATTCTTTGAACAAGTCAACATATTTCTTTTTCATGTCTGTAGGTAGGGACTTATCCAATTTAACCATCTTAGGCTTATCTCTAGTGCCTATGTTGCATTCCTTGACATCAGAGTCTGAGTGCTCTATGGTGGGTTTTTTTTCTACTTCATCGAAGTCGAAAAGATCTTCTAAAGGTGCCAGACCTCGAGGTACATTCTTATCTTTGGCCTGCAACACCTCTACTTCCTCATTATCTGTGTTCTCACATTCTTAGTTTGGATTTCCATTTTTTTCGTTTAAAGTGTTTATTTCTATGTTACAGGGTGGTTCTTCCTCATCTAAGGGCTCTTCACTTAGGCATATATCATCGGACTTCGAGTCTGACTCAGTTAATTCAAACTCGTTCCTTCCTATCAGGAAATCCTCAATCTGCTTATTGCCCTCAAAGACTTGCCAATATTTTTCGTTATCCGGCACTGTAGGTATGAATTTGGTCTGAGTGATGATTTTTTGGTCACTCGGAGGCTTGTGATATGAACTAGCTATACAGGCTAATCCATTTGAAATTGCGTTCCGACTCCTAGGGACAAACACTAGTTCATATTCCACAAAGTTTTCAGTAAATCCATGGCGTCATTCCTGTACGCTCTCAACCTAGGGTGTTTCGTTGTATACTCACCGTTTACTTGTTTTATGATCAACTCAGAGTCTCCATGCACTGCTATCCTATGGGCTCCTAATTTTTTCAAAAGATTCAAGCCCAGGATAAGAGCCTCATACTCTACGATATTATTTGTACATTTGAAGTATAGGTTGAAAGCATGACTCTCTACATAGTCACTCTCTGTGTTATGTAACCACACTCTTGCTCTTGCAGTTCTTTTGGTGCACGACCCATCGAAATTCATCTCCCATAAGGGTTCTTTCTCGGGTTTATCATCGTTTTCTTCCCTAATGTGGGTTTCACTGGTCTGTTGTGTTACAAGGCCTACGTTGGAATGTGGGTGGTTTCGTTCTTCGTGTGGTGTATCAGTTTGTGAGGGGTGACTAGCCAGCTGTTTACATTCTGCTTCTTGTTGACTCAGAGATTCATTTTCAGTGCACTTCCCATAGGTCTCAACATCGTTTTCTTCTGAGTCTAGCATGGCCATTGTGTTGAAATCTACGGGCGCTATCCCGTTGCTCGTAACACTATTTTCTAGCTCTGGCTCCTCTAAGGATTCATCATTGCAGAGGATGAAGGAGTCCATATCTGTGTGTACATAGTACAGAGGAGAATTCTCAGGATTTTCAGGGCTACTGACCAGGAATTTCATTTGTGCCTCTCTATACAGTCTCTCGAGTCGGCTAAAGACAAGGATTGTGGCATATGCCCCATCCATCTGCATTGTACCTTGCAGCTTGGCTCCCCATGACCTTGATAGCAACATGCCGTACTTAGGTGGCACATCTGCCACTACAACATCCATAACCATACATCTGGCTGGAATCTGGATTAACCTCACACATAAATCTTTGATCAGGCCGAGACATTTCACTCTGCTGGAGTCGAATGAATATAAATATTTGTAGGGTTGGGTTATTTCTAGGCCTAACCTCTCCATAAATACCTTAGGAATTAGGTTGTGTGATGCCCCAGAGTAATGCATTGCATTGTGAAGGATATTATCATGGATATTGAGACTGATATAAAAAGAAGGTATTACCCCTTCCTGAAACTTTCCCTCTATCTTTGGACCAAACAGAAGGGTTGGTTGATCATCACTCAGATTGACAATGTCACTGTTCTCCCCTAGATTTAGAGCTTTCAAAATTTGGCCTTTATATACATCCTAAGTGGCCAACTCAGAGAGTGGGACAAAGATTTTAATTTTCTCAATCTCACTCTCCAAATTGAAAGTGGACTGAATTCTTGGAATGTTCAACTCTATTTTGTTAGCCACCACCTTGGTGGCAGAATTAATGGGTTGATTCTCACAATGTACAAGCTTAGGAACTGTTTTATCAGGAGCACTAACTGCAGTGCTAGTGCTGCTAGTTGGTTGACTTGGCTTATCAGTATCTTGGCTGTCTTTTTCCTTGTTCTTCCCAAAACTCTCCGCTGCTGATTTGTTACTTTCAACAGTTACTTTAGAAGTTTTCTCAGGCCTCTTCTTAATGATGATCTCATAATTTTTGGGTTTGAAATTGTCTGAGCCCATTTTGCTTCTAAGGTCATACTGTTCTCTGACCTGCATGATGGCATTTTAAAATCCTAACCTGTAATCCTCAGATTCCAATCTTTCCTCATCCCAATATGAGGGCGAGGGTTGATCTTCTTCTGTGGAACAGTTGTGGATTGAGTTTTATACTTCAAACAAGTTTATTGTGGTTCCCTCAGACTCTTCTATGATTCCCTCATCTTCATCAAGAAAGTTATCTTGAAATGGGGGAATGACTTGCTGATCTGAGTCTCTTTGCCTATTGGGAGTGGTGTTATTTCTTCTAAAGTTCTAGTTTTGGTTATGATTCTGGTTTCTGTTTTGGTTATTGACTGTGACAACCATTTTTTCCATCATTTGCTGTAGCTTTTCCATGTTTTTAGATAGACAATCATAATTGGGGTCAGATGTGGAGGCTACATCGTCATCTCTATATGTTACCCTCTTCTCAGCTCTCAATCTTGCTTTTTTCTCAATCAGATTAGCCTCTACACTCACTGCTCCCTTTTGCATGTATTTGAATGTGTTGTAATCTCTCTCCCTAAGCTGGTAGGCCATGTCAGCATCAAAGCCTTTAGGATATTTCACTAGAGCCATACCTTGGGGAGGTTTCATGTGTGGAGGAAGAGTGTTATAAACGCTGTTGAACCTTGTAGAGTAGTCATGGACACTCTCTCCTACGTTCCTTTTCAGGTTCTTGTATTCTGCTAAGATTTGGAGAGGGTTGGCCTTAACTTCCCATTTATTTATGAAGGTCTGGTATAAGGTGGGTAGATCTTGTATGCTATTAGGAGGCAGGCCCTTAAACCATTTCTTCACATTACCTCCTAAGCTCTGGGAAAAGATTCTCATTTTGACTGTATCATCATCTATCTCCATGTAGTCAAAAGAGTCTTCCATCCTGTCTACATGGTGCTGAGTTGTGGTAGACTCTTTTGCAGTGAAGTGTGGGATCTTTGATTGATAATCGTTGGGTAGGGTACTAGAGGCTGGGTTAAAACCAGAGGTGCATACCAGGCTGCCATGATGGTATTTTGATGAGGTAAAGGGTTGTCTAGAGAAACTGGTATATGGATGACAGGGATATTAGAACCAGCATAAGTCTGTTGAGTTGATTTAGGATGACTGAGTCCTGAGTTCTGAATGAAGTGAATATCAGGAGGTGTAGATGGAGGGGTCTCTGTGTCCCTAATGTGTTTACCACTTTGAGGTGGTGAACCAAGAAGCCTAAGGTCTGGCTGGTCTAGAGCATTGAATGACCTAGTTCTAGGTAAACTGTTTTGAGAGTCTAGGTCAATAAGTGGGTCCGATAGAGCTGCAAAATCATTCGGTGCAGAGTTAGCTCTACGGATATGACTGGAAATAATTGGTATTTTAGGTGCAGGGGATTTCTTGAGGATGCTCTCAGGATTGTCAACTACTCCAGGTGGGTTTGGGTTAGGATAAGCTCTTGTGTGAATGGTTCTTGAAGCCATAATGTTGTTTTTGAATCAAGCAGCTTAATCCTACTTGCTACTTTTATTGTGACTGATGTTTTTGTGGACTCTGGTCTTCCAGTGGAGTCTTATGTGAATCAAGATAATCAGCAGGCCTACTGATCACCAGTGGAGTCTTTAATCGTTAAGGAACAATGGAGTCACCAGGTGGAAGGTTTAGGGTGTTTCTAGGAGGTACACTCTCCACCACAGTGCTTAGGTAATGTCCTTTCTCAAGGATATCCTCAAAAAACAACAAAATATAACCAGAGATGGACTCGGAGGGCTTTTACCAAACATTTCACCTCTGAAAGAGAGTGAGATCTGGAGGCTGTCTGGCCCTTTCCAGACTCTGTCTAAGAGTGTGGGAGAAACATAATCAAGTGGAAAGTAACTTTCAAGTGGAAGTGTTTCACTGCCAACCTAACCAAAGATTCTTGGTTTTTTGAGGCTCTTGTGATGTAATAAGATGGAAAAAAAACTCAGAAATTCCCCAGCGGGGTCGCCATTATGTTGGGGTTCCCATGTTTTGGCAATATTGGAAATGCCAAAAGATGAGACAACATCAAAACCACTTTCAAACCTCAGGATCTAGCCCTCCTGGGTCCAGAGAGGGATCTCTCTATATGGGCAAAGGTTTTATGTCTTTTAAGCTCTGTGTTAATATTTTAGGCTAGTTATAGGCGCGATTTTGTTTGTTTGATTATTTATTTGGTTGTTGGGAATCAGGAAGGAAGGGTTCAGTATGAGACAAGTATGTGCAAAGAGGGTTTTAGGCGAAGGAGAGATGATTTCAAAGAACACTCGAGACCATTGGGTAATGGAGTCAGGAAAGGGTTTACCTACTATTCAATATGTAGGCTTTCAGTTGGGCTAGTCATCTAAAGAATTGGATCTTAAAGATGATAGTGTGGCATGAAATGTCAAGAAGGAAGGTGAAAGGCAAGGAAACCTCCAAGATGACCCTTCAGGAATCAGATCCAGGGACAAGACATGCCATTGGACAACCTGTGATCTAGAACCTAAAAGGTTAACTCTTCAGACAAGAAAACATAAAAGATTCAAGCACAAAGGTGAAAACCTGAGATTAGAGAGAGACTTTGAACTCTCAATGCTTTGGTAGCCAGCTTAAGGGAACTTAGAAAGGTTCAATTAATTGAAAAGGACCCTAGTGAGACAGAGACATAGTTCTAAACTCCCAGTATCCCAATTCATTCAATTGAAGACTAACAAGAACATCTAAGAACAGATTCATTAATTCATACATAAGCTAGAAGTATATATTTGACCACTACACTGGTTAAATTAGCTTGAAATAAATTCTCAGATAATACATACATCAGAAAACATTGAGGGCAGGGAGAGCAGAAACATAGGGTACCTAACAAGGGTAAATCCTATGCCAGATTTCTGATGCATGCCTAGAAGAATTTGAAATGAAATGAACTATAAGGTAAAACCAAGATAAAGATAAGGAAACATCACCACTGCTTTAAATCAGGATCCAAAGAAATGTGCTTGTCATATTAAAGAGCAACACTAGTCATGTACAACATCGCCAACAACTTGGTATTAAGTCTGTAAACATCTTCCTCAACCTATCTTACAACTTTACATAGAGAACATGTATCAAGAGAAACAACTTGCAGTTCACAGATATTTGATCAACAACCTTTACAGTGAGTTTCTTCATGAATTTTATAGCCAAAAGAGAGGCAGAGGAGGTAGATGAAATACTAAATGAACATTAAAAATAGAGTATAAGCAGTGGGTCGAAAACCATTCTGTTTTAATGTCTAAGCATTAATCTTCAGTACTCTTTGGATGAAAGAGTGGTCTTTGACAGGTTGCAATTTATTCCAGGTATGTCTTTGATGTACTTTGCTGTAGAACCACTGTAGTACTTTGGCGAATAAACAAAAGGTAGATAAGTGACTGTGAGGACTTCCATACTGTGCAACAAATGCTCTGGTAGCATTAGGACTGTTGTCAGGGAGGAAAACTTCTCATGGACACTATGTAGACTGAAACAATACGAGTACCGTTTCCTTTCTTGGGAGGAGAATTCTACTGATTTGTAATGATTGATGATATTGTTTCTGTACGCCAGGCCTTCTGTGTGATTTATGAGGTCTTCAATCTAGTACCTTGCCTTTAAAACTCTGAATTAAGGCTTAATATTTTCAATAATGTGGATTATAACTCCCTAACTCTATACTTTTAATGAAAATCACGCTCTAAGCACCTTCTCAAGCTCTTCTCTATGAGATCGGGCTCTAGGCCTTGTTTCACAGTGCTTTGTGTCACTGTAACAGTGACAGTGAACCATGGCAGCATTCACCGCCTATATCCTGCAAAACACGCAACTTTTTTGAGAAATCCATGCATGGGAGGATGGATGTGGTGGAGAGTCATGAAGATACCAGTGCAGTGGTGGTGAAAACGATGGTTTCAGACGAAGCAATGGTGGAAAATGTAGAAATATGGTGTAAACTGCGATTGATGGGGTTTCGGTGGAGAAATGCATGTGGACCGTTTGATCATGGTCCAGTGGTGAAGATTGACGGTGGAGATTTAAATAACGGGATGGCTTATGAAAGTTGGGCGAAATGCATAGAATTTAATGTAAAACATTAAACCTTTAATGTAAATCACGAAAGTTTGGACTTAGGTGGAATGCGAAGAAACGAATGAAAATGCAATGGAACTGGTCATGCGTGGGACCGGGCATGGGTGGAGGGTGATTAGTTTTGGGCCGTTAGATCTCAAGAGGAGATCAACGGCGGAGGTTGAAAGATGGAGTTAATAGAGGCTCAGACGAAGAAATGCGGTGGAGGACGCGATGCAACGTGGGCCATTGATCTTGGACCAAATAGATGGTCATGATGGAATCGGAGGATCGCAATCGGGGGAGACGGAGGGTGGCTCCATTCGAAATTTTTGATTGCGATTGGAGCGATTGAGCACCTACCATCCAATCTGGAGCAATATCGACGACGGGGATTAAATCAACCGGGGGGGGGGAAGACGAGTGCAATGAGCGGGGAGCGATGAAACACATGGACCGTCGGATCTCAAGAGGTCAACGACTGAGATCTAATCACATCGGAGTAAAGCAGGGGCCGAAACTCCGATGGTTTGAGTTGCGATTAGCGTTGGGCCGTCAGATTTAATGTGAATCAACAGTGGATATCACAATCGGGGATCGCAATCGGGGAGTGCAGAGGGTGGCACCGCTTAAGATTTGCAATTGCGATTGGAGCGACGGTGTGATGGAGCAATTGCCGTCCGATCTAGAGGCAGATCGACGGCTCTAATGAAATCAGAGGAGTGGATAAAATTTGGCGATGGGTGCACTGCGATTAGCATTGGGCCATCGGATTCGAACAGATAGACGGCTCATATCGCGGTGGGGTTGAACATAACAAATACACTATCGCATCGGAGATTTTCTGTTTACAAAGGTAATACGCTCTGCTCCAACTCTCCGATTGCGATAAGCACTTTACAGCTAGCGCTTGGTTTTAGCGCTCGAGTCATGTGGGGAAGTGGTTAAAGGGGGCTAGTCGAAATGGGCTAAGCCATAATATATGAAAAAGGGTGATTTTTAGCCAAAAAGGAGGGGTTTTTAAGGCTAAAGGGGAATTAGATAAAGGTAAAAAAGGAGTTTAAACTAAAATGAAGGGAATTCACTTGGTTTTAAAGGGGAAAATGGGTGGTTTAGGAGATTTTGGGAGGGATTTCTGGGGTTGAAGGGGGAAATTCAAAAATGGGCAAAGGGTTAAAATAGGGAATTTTGTAGAGGTACAAGGGTTAAACGAGGGCCTTTCTGAGCACAGTTATTTTCATTCAATGAGGCTTTCTAGATGGAAATAGTAGTGAGGGTATTTTTGAAAGGCAATGGACACACAGAGGCTTCAAGGATGAGAGATTTTCATAGAAAATGTATCTCTTGAAGGCTCAAAACAATCTAGCCACCTATTTTCTTGACCAAAATTTCATAGGTGGCTAACATTTTGCACAGAAAGAGTCTATTCGTAGCTCTTTTAATAGTGTAATCAGCATCTAACCATAACAAATCTATCAGATCTAATCAGTACATTCGCATCCACGTGCGTATTACCAAATACCATCACATAGCTCTATAATTTCAACCAATATCAGATCACAGATATACTCATGCCAATTCCAAAATACAGATACATTCGCAGCTTAAATAAATATCACAGATGCACTTCAACAATAACCACAAACAATTCAAATAACACACAGATACTTCAACTATACTTCGCATTCATTAATATCAAAGATCCGTTTACAACCCAAACACAGCCCGTGCACACAGCCAGCGGGAGTCCTTACCCAAACAACCCAAACAGATATTAACAGTTTGCACATAGCATCAGTCTATCCACTTACTTACTTACTAGACCCAACTATCTATCTATTTATAATATCGTAGCATTCGTTATCCTATGATCCACAAACCATGGTTTGCGGACCCTAGAGCTACCCTTTAACCCATTACAACACATTAAGGGCTTTGACCAATCCCAAAACACCTACGTAGGACCGACTTTAACAAAATTGTACCAAAAACGCAGGTTAGGGAACCCTGTTCCAACAAAGACCAAACATAAAAAATATTCAGAATTCCTTCCTTGGCTATCATCCCCTTCCTTATAAGAATTTAGAGCCTCCTCTCCCTTGGTCCCACTCAATAATGATGCTACTCTCATGGAGACTCCCTCCCATTATGACTGCGTTGTCCTCCAATATCTCTCCACTAACTCCATGACTGTGTTGTTGATTTGGTCAATCTTGACCCCATCCACATGCATTGACACACATTCACACCAAGGAGTTATTTATTCAACTAGATACACTGACCCACTTTCACACTAGAAGTGGTTTTATTCCTACTAAGGATTTTTATGGGTACCCCTACCCTCTTATTCCTCTATTTTATTAACAAAAACAAAATTTAATATTCCAACTAGCTGAAAGATAATTAGGAATATTACAATCCTCTCCTCCCAAATGTTTCTTGTCCTCAAGCAACTGCAAGGATGGATGCTGCAAAATCTCCTCTCCTGCCCATGTAGCATCTTCATCTGGTAGATTACTCCACTAAATAATATATTCTCCAATCAACCTGTTCCTTAGCTACCCTTCCCAAGTGTCCAAGTTAGCCTTTGGTGATTAAACCAAAATGGCTCACATCATAAAGAGGTGGGAGATCCACGGTGGCAAATACATGTTGTCCAATAGCCTTTTTGAGGCATGAGACATGATAAATTTTGGGGATATTACTCCCAATGGGGAACTCCAACCCATATGCTACTCCCCCCAACGAGATGGATCATCTTGGGTGGCCCATAAAAAAACTTCTCATCCCCCTTCTTCTTCAATGTAGATGATTTGCATGGCTGAAAATGGAGATAGACTAAATGGTCCACCACAAGATGTCTCTCTACCCACCCATGATCCGTACATAACTTTTTCTGATCTTGGGCTATAGTAATGTTATCCTTAAGAGTCCAGAATATATCTTGGCTCTCTTGGATCCAATCTGGGATTCTAGGAGCCTTGCTTGCTCCAACCATCCTATCAATAACTGAAATAGCATCATCACCATATGGAACCCAAAATGGATAAACACCCAATGCCATATAAAATTTCGTATGATAACAATAGTCCCTCAAGTGGAACCAGCGCAGCTTTGCTCCTTGCTACCTCAGAACATAGTTTGGCAAGTAGCTTCCCAACCACTTGTTTACTGCCTCTATCTTCCCATCTACCCGAGGGTAATAACTGATACTTGGTGTCAACTGGGTGCACCCCAAATAGAATAACACCTACCAAAATCCATCCAGGAAGGAATACCATGAAGTTCAAGGAGAAGCTTTCCCTCTTGTGAAGCAGTGCATTGTAACTAAATGGCAAAGGAATATACATACTTTTTTAGTTGACCAATGATTATAAAAATACAATCCTTACCATGTACTATTGGTAAACTGGTGATGAAATCCATAGAAGGGCTCTCCCATCTCCTTCCCGGAAAAGGAAGTGACTGTAACAACCTTGTAGGATGGTTTTTTTCTTCCTCATTCTTCAGGAAAACTATGCACTTCCTAATATGCTGGAGCACATACTCCATGATACCCTCCCATGATAATCTCTCCCTGATGGCCTAATATGTCCTAATGAAACCTTCGTGGCGGAAAGGGGTGAATCATGTGTTGTTGTACTATTCCCAAATGGGGAAAGCAGAAATATAGCCCATAAAATAGAAGCAGTAGAAAATATTTAACACATGAAACCATGAGACCAATATGGAGTCATAACATTATGTATTAGAACAGCAAATCAATACAAAATAGTGAGGCATAAATCATATACAATGAGGAAACAAGCCTACCATAAGCATTCACTCCCAAATATGAACTGAAGTTACATTACAAAATGTCGGAGAGAAACTACAGAGAAGTCATATTAAGCATAATTATAGCTGGAGATGATACAAAGATATAAAAATACTGATATAGGCCCTAATAGATTCTAGACATACAGATCTAGGCACTAGATCAGCTTTCCAAGACAACCCAAGAGGGTTTCCAGAAAATGCACACATTTTTCCAATGTAAGTTGCAGCCCTAGCGCTGAAGGTATGTTGTAACAATAGAAATGAGAAGATATGGCTGAAGCTGATGTAGAAAACTACATATTTTCTCCAATAGATCCTCCAGGTGAAATAATGGCTCCTCCACTGAAGAGATCACTTCCCAAAACAACCACTGCAACTCCTCCCTAAAATAACGCAGATATGGACTGAAACTGTGCTGTAGGGGATAAATACACCTTGGCCTAATGCCAAATATATCAATAAATCCAAAGGGGCTTCTTTACAGGCCTCCCAATGGATGGAAACCTTCCTCCACTGAAAAACTAGCTCTGAAGACACCCAATATAATTCTCCACTACTACACCCTGCAACACAGCACAATATTCTATAGAATCTACGCTGATGAAGAAAGTTGTAGCTTGTCCTTAAGCCTGAGTGTGGAAATGAAGTGCAATACTCCTCCAAGAGGCCTCTCAAAGAAGGAGACGGGATCCCCACTCGGGAACACCCTATGCTAAACAGCACTACAAGCTCAACTAAACAACTGAAGAATGCAAGAAGTCTAAACAGACCACATACAAAATAATAATCCAAAAAACATGCCCCATATGGCTGCCATCCTCTTCCTTTTATAAGTTATGAACTTTCTTACCCTTGGCCCCACTCAATTAGGTCACTACCTCCATGCAATCAATCTCCCTCCAAAACTGCGTTATTCCTCATTTAATGTCCACTCCTCCATAACAACATTGTTGATTTGGTAAAAATTTACCTATTCAACATGATCCAACCCCTGTTCATACTCAAAGGTGCTTTATTTAGCTGCTTAGAAGGTCTCATTTCACACTTTATTTGTTTTTATTGTTGCTAAGGAGATTTATGGGCCTCCCTACCCATTTATTCACCTACCCAGTGACAAAATAATCCATAATATTCCATTTAGCTAAAATCTAAATTTTAGGATTATTACAGTCCTCCCCTCCAAAATGTTGCTTGTCCTCAAGCAACTATAAAGGTGGAGTAAAATCCTCCCCTCCTCCTCTTGTGGCCTCCTCATCAATATTCCCCACCATTGCTTTCAGATATTCTACAATAATTTTGCCTCCCAATGGTTCCTCCCAAATGTGAAATTTGGCCTTCGGTGGATAAACCAAATGGCCCTCATCATGAGAAAGTGTAAGGTCTATAGGGAAACCTTCCTTTTCAAGGTTGGAGTGATGACAAGCATAGGGGATCTCATTCCCAATGAGAGACTCCCATCTCCATGCTATCATCCAAATGAAATGAATCACCTTCTAGCATGGTAATTCATATAAAATTTCCTCCCATATGTTCATGAGAGGCATGTCCCAAGTGCTCCAAACAATCATATGGCCTACCTCATGAAGAAGTAAGTGATCTACTGTAGTGGCCATATCATCTTTCATACTCCTCTTGAAGCATGAAGCATAAAAGGTATGGGAAATTTCATTCCCCATGGACACATCCAACCAATGTGCCTTCCCTCCAATCATGTTCCCAACAAAGATAAGCACATCATCAACATATGGAATCATAACCAGAGTCATGCTAGCTGCCATATGTAGTAAGGGAGAAGGAAAATGGTCCCTCATGTGCAACCAACGCAATTTTTCTCCTAAATGTTATAGAATATGATATAACAAGTGTTTCTTCCACCACTTGTTTTATGCCCCATTCTTCTTTCATGCTTGGAGAAGGTGTATGATGGTTGGTGTTAATGAAGCACACCATGAAGAATACATCATCCCCCAAAAATATTCTATGTAATGGTCAACATCGTCATTTCTCATGGCCCTAAGTAGCCCATGCAACCAATAAGAAAGAGTGCCCCCTCTTGGAGCAATGCCCTGCATATGAGTGGTAAGAAAATGCAAGTACCTAGTAAATATATCATGATTATCATATATACAATCCTTACCATACACTTGGTTTAAACTAGTGAGGTAGCTCATGGATGAGCTCCCTCTCACACCCAATGAGTAAGGAGGTGTTGATGATAACTCTTCCCAAGAGTTATGTGTCTCCTCACCCTCCAAACAATCCATGCACTTCCTCATATGATAGTGCATCTCCTCTTTGAAGTCTTCCCACATGAACCCCTCCAAGATAGTATGGTATGTTCTACTGAAACCAGTGGGATTGGAAAGCAATATCTCATAGGTTGCATGTAGTAGTTTATCTTTGAGCTTTGAGTTTATATTCAAGTAGATCTGATCATGGAAATAAATGACTCCATCAACCACTTTAGACCTCCCATCTATCACTTGCCCATCAAGAACCTTACATGTGAAGAGGTTCTTGGAATATTCCACTAATAGTTAGGACTCCCAATATGGATCTAGGCTTCCCAACAATGACAGCATTGTAGAAATATGAAATGAAGTATCTGTCACATCATAACTATCCTCTTTGACATGCATAATTCCAAAGCCACATGTTAGAGTAATGTTACCCCTCTTTTGATGCCTCTCTTGCAGCTAATCTTGCCTAGGACAATATTGAAGTACATAGAGGTCAACCTCCTCTTGGAAGGCATTTCCCATCCAAAACTTCCATAGTTTTGCCAATTTATACGAGAGTGTTAATAACCTCTTGTCATATTCAGAAATATTCCTCATGTGTGGAAGTATCATTTGCTGCTCCAAGGATATGGAGTGGCCATTTGACACCATTCTCATGTCATCATAGATTTTTTAATCATCTTTCAGTGCAAATAGCTAAGTGGGAGATAGCAATGTCCATCTCAAAAAATTGCTCACTCCTCCTTTGAACCCATCAAAGGTGCTCTATGTTGTGCTAGCTTCTCCCAAGGCTCCTTTCCTAGCCAAATATATCAATGTTTCACCAGGTTGAGAGAAATCTTTATTCATCTTTCAATCAGGGGGTCTCCCTAGTGGAATTCCTCCATGTAAAGAGACATCAAAGTCTGAAGTAGACTGTATAGATGAGTGAATTGATTTTTCCCTCCCTTCACAACATAAATCAGTCCCCTTCTTCTGTATATAACCACCTTGAAATAAACAAGGGTGCATGCTCCCCATCCTTTGATGTTGATCCACCTTTTCTTCTCCTCCTTTTTTCAAGGTGTTACTGCCCATCACTATTGTCACATGATGCTCCTTGGGAACCTTTTGAAAAGATGAAAAATATCCTCCACTTGAAGCAATAGCTTCATTCCCATCCCCATGTGGTGATGGTTCTTCTTCTGAAGTGACAACATTGTTACTTTCTTTCTTCTCATCCTCCTCATCAATATTTTAGAATTCCTCATCAACAATGAGAGACCCTATATCTTGGTGTTCCCTTGAAGGAGGAATCTCCATGTCTTTCTTTTGAGAATAAATCTCTCCATGCAATGGGGATCTTGCCGTTGGCAAGGTATCATAAAAAATTTTATCCCCCTCAATATAAATTTGGAGTGGAGTTGGTGTAATAGAACTTTCCAACTCATGCAAAGGTTTTGAGTGTTTTGGTTTGGCTAGCTCCATAAAAGATGTTTCAAATTTTTTTCCATCAAATCTCTTCACTAATCTCTTAGTCAATCCTGCATATGTAGCTATATTTGCATGATTAAATGAAGAAGATTCATAAAACCTACAAGTATGCGCCTTACCTTCAAGATGCAGCCTTGCTATCCTAAGGGCTTCCTTTCTTGAAACTTGATGTAGATGCAAATATGATTCTAGCTAATCTATCCAATCCTTGGCTGTGCATATGGAGGATCCATCAAAATTTGGCAGAAAGAATCTACCTCTTCTACTTCTGTTGTGATTTCTGGGTCTTCTTTCCTCCTTGAGTTGGCAAAACTCTTGAAAGTTAAAGTTCTCATTGAATCTCCAAGATTGAGATTCATACTCCTGAAGATAGTCACTCAAGGTCTCCTCCTTTGGTGCATCTTCTTCCTCCATCTCTCTTGCAGTAAATATGGGCATAATATTGTGTTGTGGATATCTTCATGAATGCTCTACATAGTTTGAAAAAGAAGCTTTGAAAGCCCCTCTTCCTCCCTTCCTCAAAATAATGGAGTCTTGTATTTTTTTCTTGTGCACATCTCCTTTTCTTGTGAGAAGTGTCTCCTTATGGTGACATATTGGTTGAATGCACAAGCTAAGCCAAGATTATGCTGTGATACCACTGTACTATTCCCAAATGGGGAAAGCAGCAATATAGCTCATAAAATGGAAGAAGCAGCAAATATTTAAAAAATGAAACCATGATACCAATATGGAGTCATAAAATTATGTATTAGAGCAACAAATCAATACAAAATAGTGAGGCATAAATCATATACAATGAGTAAACAAGCCTCCCATAAGCATTCACTCCCAAATATGAACTGATGTTACAATACAAAATGCCAAAGAGAAACTACAGCGTAGTCATATTAAGAATAACTACATGTATAGATGATACAATGATATAAAAATACTGATATATGCCCCAATAGAGTCTATACATACAGATCTGGGCACTAGATCAGCTTTCCAAGACAACCCAAGAGGGTTTTCGGAAAATGCACACAATGTGCCAATGTAAGTTGCAGCCCTAGGGCTGAAGGTATGATGAAACAATGGAAATGAGAATATATGGCTAAATCTGATGTAGAAAACTATAGATCTTCTCTAATGTATCCTCCAGGTGAAAGAATGGCTCCTCCACTGAAGAGATCACCTCCCAAAACAACCACTGCAACTACCCCTACAACTCCTCCCTAAAGTAACACAGATTTGGACTGAAACTACGCTGTAGGGGATAAATACACCTTGGCCTAATGCAAAATATATCAATAAATCCCAAGGGGCTTATTTATAGGCCTCCCAATCGATGGAAACCTTCCTCCACTGAAAAACTAGCTCTGAAGACACCCAATATAATTCTCCACTACTGCACCCTACAACACAGCACAATATTCTACAGAAACTATGCTGATGAAGAAATATGTAGCTTGGACTTAAGCTTGAGTGTGGAAATGAAGTGCGATACTCCTCCAAGAGGCCTCTTAAGGAAGGAGATGGGATCCCCGCTCAGGAACACCCTGTGCTAAATAGCACTGCAAGCTCAACTAAACAGCTGAAGAATGCAAGAAGTCTAAACAGACCACATACAAAATAATAATCCAAAAAACATGCCCCATATGGTTTTCATCCTCTTCCATATATAAGTTATGAACTTTCTTACCCTTGGCCCCACTCAATTAGGTCACTACCTCCATGCAATCAATCTCCCTCCAAAAGTGCGTTATTCCTCATTTAATGTCCACTCCTCCATAACAACATTGTTGATTTGGTCAAAGTTGACCTATTCAACATGATACAACCCCTGTTCATACTCAAAGGTGATTTATTTAGCTACTTAGAAGATCTCCTTTCACACTTGAAGTGTTTTTATTGCTGCTAGGGAGATTTATGGGCCTCCCTACCCATTTATTCAGCTACCTAGTGACAAAATAATCCATAATATTCCATTTAGCTAAAATCTAAATTTTAGGAATATTACAGCTGCATGTAGAATTTCCCCCTTGAGTTTAGAATATCTAATCAAGAAGATCAAATCCTGGTAATAAATGACTCCATCCATCACTCTATACCTCTCATCAGTCACCTACCCATCAAGTACCTCACATGTGAAGTGGCTCTTGGAATAATCCACCAATATCTAGGACTCCCAATCTGGATCCACACTCATCAATGACAGCGTTGCTGGTCTATATGATAAGGCACTTGTTACCTCATTGCTTCCCTCTTTGACATACTCAATGCCAAAGCCACATGCTAGAATTCTACTAATCCACTTTTTTTTCCTTCCTTGCAACTGCTTTTTCTCAAGAAAATATTAAAGTTTAAGGTGGTCAATCTTCACTTGGAAACTGTTTCCCATCCAAAATTTCTTGAGTTTGGACAATGCATGTATTAAGGCCAAAAACCCCTTACAATATATGGAAGACTCCTTCCTATGTGGAAGTATCTTCTGACTCTCAAAGGCTATGGAATAGCCCCCTTGCACCATAATTGTGCCATCATCCACTCTTGAAGCATCACCTTCTAGCGAAAAAGGCTTAGTGATAGTTGGTAATATTGATACCGAAAAAATATTCATCTCCTCCTTGAGACAATCAAAGGCCCTCTGTGTTGTGATGGTCCCATCCAAGGCTCCCCTCTTAGCTAGATCTGTGAGTGGCACCAATTGTATTGAGAACTCTTTGAACAACTTCCAGTCTGGGGGCCTTCCCGGTGGAATGCCTTCAAATAATATAACATCATGGTCTAGAGTAGACTGCATATCTGAGTGGAATTATTTTTCCTTGCTTCCTCTGCATAAATCAGTCTCCATCTTATGTGTGGAGGCTTCCTGAGGTGGATAGGTGTGCATGCCCCTAATCATCTTATGCTTACTTCTCTTCTTATCTATATCCATTCCATCTGCAAGGTCTCCCAATCTGTGGTGACCTTCCCTAGTGTAGTCAACCATTGCACACCTAATATCAAATTGGTGTAAGGAATATCGACAACAAATAAGTGATCAATCAAAGTGTATGTCCCCAAGGTTACAGATAATACTGGAACATACTTCACACATTACACGGTTCGAGCTCCTCGAACCAAAAATTAGAATCCTTCAAAATAATTAGTGGGTATTGTTCTCTTCTACACTAACTAAGCATCAATAAAATTGTGGGTAGCCCCACTGTCCCTGAATTGTACCCCGGACTCTCAAAGTCAGATACTTGGGTACTCCCCGCAAAGATGCAAGGTCCCCTCTAGCTGGATAAAATGCCCCATTTCCACCTCCTGGTGGTGGTGGATCCTCTCCTGGTGTTGTTAGAAAATTATATATTATAGAGCAATGCAACAAATAAAATATGTGAAAAACACAAACACGCAAAACACATAAAACCAGAGAGACACAGATATACGTGGTTCACCCAGTTTGGGCTACGTTCACCCCGAATAGCCACTCCTTCCTTTCTATTATCCAACAAAATGAAGAGACGCAACCTACAACAGATCCACTGTAATATCCTCTGTTCTCTCTCACAGTCTCCCTATCTGTTTCTAGCTCTAAGAATACACATCCAGTACACAGCCGTAATACAATACCCTCATACAAAGTGAGGGGTTTCCTTCTAGGGAAAAAAACCCTAAACTAAACATAACTTCTACCGTCAGATCATCTGCCTAATGAACGGCCTAGATTGACTGGAAATTACTATACTTTTACAAGGCAATTTTACATCTATTTTTAGCTTCAGGGGCAGCACCCCTGAAACCCCCCGCAAGGGGGGAGCTCCATAAAGTCGTAGCTTCCCCCCCTCTGGACCCCCCAGGCAGCGTTTAATTACGGGTGGCATTTCCGCCCCATTAAGGTACATGGGTCCAACGCTGTGATACAAAATAAACAAGATAATCAGGCTTCACACCCAACAGGTGCCACATTGACGATGTATCCTTTTGGCTCCTCTTATTCCTCCTCTTCACTATTAGAGAATACCTCAATATAGTGTGGCTTTCCCATAGCACACTGATTCCTTGGTGCCCATGGTTCTGGCAAGTGAAGCAAAGCTTCCTCCTTAAATATCTTCAGACATCATCACTAAGAGGTCCTTTGTTCTGGTTCTCCTTTGGTGGAGGAAGCTTCACATATTTCGCTTTTGACTGAAAAATGCGCTTTTGTTGAAATGGAGCTTTTTCCCTTGGAAAATCATCCTGTAAGTCCCTAGCCCTTTCAATGGCATATTGGAGTGTAGTTGGTCTAGTGTAATTTACCAACCCATGTAGAGGCTCTACTAGCCCATCAATGAACATATAAACTCTCCTAGCTATAGAGAAATCCAGCACCATGATATAAAGTTTTAGAAATTCAGAGATATAGGTCTTCAGATTTCCTAACTGTTTGAGCTTGGCTAGCTCAACAAAGGGTGCCTCTGGATCTCTCTGGTCAAATATTTCTACCAACCTTCGAGTGAATTCTGCATATGCAATCACATTGGAATACCCCAATGTAGCTGAAAGACCGCAAAACCACCATTCATGTGCCTCACTTTCAAGGTGCGACGTTGCTATCTTAATAGATCCAATCTTCAGTACTTGGTTCAACTGGAAATAGACATCTAGTTTCTCCACCCAAGACTTGGTTGTGCACTTGGATGACCCATCAAAAGCAGGTAGAAATAATCTACCCATAATACACTATAGATCATTGTTTTGCATGTACCCTCCACTCCTATTTTTACTCTGGGGTCTCCTGTTATCCTTGATCTAAAAAAACTCCTCAAAGTTCAGATTCTCTTTGAATATTTGATATTGACTCTCATACTATAGAAATTAATCTTCAGGAGTATTTTTTTCTTGGGTTCCTCCACCTCCATTTCCTACTGCTAGGAATGTGGGCATAGTGGAGCGTTGGGAAACTTGCTGCCCTACTGGCTATTCACACCAGTGATGTGAATTTTTGGAGCTTTCTACATGTAGAAACCCTCTTAGGGTCTCCTTTTTTCTTTCCATCCTCATCTCCTTGATTTCTTTGGTAATGTCTTGCATGGTTTGGAGAAGAAGATTTGGAAACTCATTTTCATCTAGCATTTCTCCTGATATTGGAGTCTTGTGTTTGTCTTCTTCGTTGCTTGTATAATCAAACCTTAGACTTATATTAATTTACCTCCTCTCCCTTTATATGTGAGGCTCTTCTTCTTCTAATGACATAGATGTGGTGTCTCACATGCTGAGCCAAGATTATGCTCTGATACCGCTGTAATATTTCAAAACAGGAAAAACAAGAATATTGAAATCTAGAAATTGCAGTAAATATAAATAAGTCAAAAACGAGAATATCATTGATCCATTTTATTATAGATAATAGCATAAATGAAGTACAATATCTTGAGGAAAAAGACACTTAATATAGGCAAAACAAGCATGAAATGACCCAATACACCAAGATATGAAAAATTGTTGCTACATAGAATGTTGTAAAGCCATGACTACGCAGTCCTATAGAGAATGACTATAGCTGGAAACTAAGAATACATAGTTCTAATGATAGGGTGCTCATAAAATTTTGAGATCAAATATCTAGGCTTTCTAGCACAATTCCAGGATAACCTAGAAGGGTCTTCTTGAAATACTCAAGATGGAAAATGTAGCCCTAGGGATGAATTATGCACTGAAACTGAGTAAATTTTAGGAGGTGGCTGATATGATGTGAAAATAGCTGATAATCCTTCCCACTGATTTTCCGGATGAAGGGTTGCTCCCCTCACTGGAAAATAAGCTCAAGAACTTGGGTTCTCAATCCTCCACTACAACTGCCCTCCTGATTTGTACAATTCCTAAAGGAGACTGCACTGCTAAAGATGGTTGAAGATCGGCCTGATGTAGAATGGTGTAATTAAGCTCAAATGAACCTCTTCTGAGTTGGCACTCGAAGTCCCGTGAGGATGAGGGTGGGATTTCCACCCGAAAATACCCTTGCGCTAAATAGCACAACAAACTCCGCTAAACAGATGAAGCGTGCATAAAGTCATAAAATACCAAACATAAACAATATTCAGAATGCCTTCCTTCGCTTCCATCCCCTTCCTTATATACATTGAGACCCTCCTCTCCCTTGGTCCCACTCAAAATTGATGTTACTCTCATGGTGACTCCCTCCCACTATGACTGCGTTGTCCTCCAATATCTCTCCACTACCTCCATGACTATGTTGTTGATTTGGTCAATCTTGATCCCATCCACATGCATTCACACCCATTCCAACCAAGGAGTGCTTTATTCAACTAGATACACTAACCCACTTTCACACTAGAAGTGGTTTTATTCCTACTAAGGAGATTTATGGGTCCCCCTACCCTCTTATTCCTCTCTTCTTTTATTAACAAAAATAAAATTTAATATTCCAACTAGCTAAAAGCTAATTAGGAATATTACATATAATATTTTGTTAGCCTAATACCCTAACTTGTTTCCCATATTTACGATTCCAAAAATATTTTTAATCCCCCAATCTCTCATATTGTTATTCTATTATGCAATCAGATACTAGGGGAACCAATGGAGAATCAATAATCTTATATGCTCATCCACCAATATAATCATAACATTGGTTCTAACAACTATCACTCAATTAATCATTTTCCCACTGGTACATATGATGATAGTTATTTTGCATCGATTGTTCTTATCAAGCCCATTGACCTTTATGATTCATCATCTAAATGTTCAGATACCTATGAATAAGTTGAGACACTTTAGCTTTTGTTGATGGTTATGGGAGGTCCTCATGATCCTGACAAAGTTTTTGAATGAGGTCAAATCAAATTTCCCTCACTAGATTCTCTTTATAATTCAATTGCACCGATTGAAAGTTCATTCTCCGAAGAGTTTCACGATTTTCAAATGGGTTGTATCAAATATCAGGATCAAATCATTGATTGGATAGAGGAATCTTATATGGAAATATTTGTTGTCATAAATTTGTTTCAATCTTACCTGATGTTTGCTAAGACACAAAATGTGGACGAATGTACATATGCAAGATTCCTTCAGGTTTTTTATGTTCATTTTCTTATCCAACAAGGTAAAAATATAGACTAGTTAAAATAAGAATTTATGAAACACCTTTCTTCGAGTAGGCAAGACCTTCAATATATTGTGCAAGTTATGTAGGTATACATATTTATTTTTTCACATTGTTTTATATTATTTCTAGTCACTTATATATTTATATTTGCATGATGGGAACAACTCTTGTGGCTACATTGGAAATTTGAATTTACATGATACCTACCTTCGAGTTAAATAGATTAAGGTTTAGGTCTAGTTTCATTTTAGTTTCTTTTACATTGAATTATAACACTTTTCTCGCATCTCCTTTCTCATTTGAGTTTTGTTCCCGCATGCATTTTTCTAGTTTTTACATCCTATTTTGATTGCTTATTTTCTTTATTTTATGTTATGCATATTTCTTTTGTTTTTTTTCATAGTTTTGGTTTTAATTAGATAGTGTATGGAAGTTACATAGTTTGGATCTAAGATATTGTGGGAAAAGCCTAAAGGGCCATTATGAAGACTAACAACACTTGGCTTAATTTTGGTCTAATTATTTGTTTGGTCCTAAATATCTTAAGGATCCATGATGCTCTGAGGGAAAATACTACTCATTCCAAATGAAAACCTTCAAGGGATCTATGATTCCCATATTCATTATAGGATCTTCATTCCTTGAATCAACCATTTATATTGATTGGTTTTAATGTGTTAACTTAGTTGAGTAGAGAGGGAAATGAGAAAAATTAAGCGAGAAAATAAATTTCAAATGTGTATATATAAGAGTTCATGCAAAACAAGGAACAACCTATCTTTCTCATTAAATAAGTCGGGACCCCTCATCTGTCATTTGGTGAGATAAACACTGATAAAATTCCAATGAGCATAAAGTAATAAAATAAATAAATGGTGAAAGAAGAGAAAGGATTCCTACATAGAGAGGTGAAGAAATCAACTTCGCTGAGGAACTAAACAGGCCTATTGGCAGTGAAGTAATGCTTTTGATTCCTTTAAGTGACTTCGTTGAGGTACAGAAAAGGCCTGCTGGCAGTGGAGCAACACTAGATATGAAACTAAAACTATGAACATATTAAACTCGTAGAACTCACATAATCCTTCTCCCTAATTGAAGCAATTGAAGTTTGACTAGTTTTGTGAAATGTGTTAAGACGACAAGAGGAATAGGAGAGACTAAATCTGCAACTGGGCTAAGTAAGGAAGCTATAGTGATTTACGAAATGAGACAATACTTCCAAAAAGCTAGACTCAGTGCACAAATTTAAACCTAAACAGAGAAGCTAGGGTTCTTCGGTGAATAGATAAGTGTTATAACTGATACTACACCCTCCAAAATTTTCCCTTTATTCAAATTTTGGAGCCTCTTAACAATCACATGAACTGTCATCTTGAGTCATTAAAGTCATCATCGGTCATATTTTCTAAGTGTTCAATTCTTCTTCTAGAAATCCTAGGTTTCATAGCTACTTTCTTTCACATGCCTAACTATTAATGCCTTCATAAAAACACTTGTTCCAAGAAGGTCTTGTGCACTTCTTGGAGAAAGTGGAGTGCACTCCTTTCCACTAGTATGGGTGTGATTCCTTAACAATTAGTGTGCACTTTGAAACACAAGAAAGTGCACCTCTTGTTGATAGACATTGCATAGTTACTAAAGATAGTCATTGTCTAGTTCTCAAACACAGTGATTGTGCACTCCATGTTCATAGTCACTGCACACTCCTTATTGATAGTCAATGCACACTTCTTCAAGTTATTTTTGTAACACTTATTAGTGGAAGTTAACTCACTCTTGATTCCTACTTTCCTGACATGCACTAGGTGCACTCACAAACCATAACCCTATTTTCATGTCTTCTCTCCCTATATAAATAGTCCAACGCAAAGCTCATTTCACACTTATCTTTATCTTTTGTGCCCTATATGCTTTTGGAGCACAAGGAGCATCCATCACTATTGGTTGCAAATGTGCCATCTTCTAGGTGAATTTTTCAATTGTCAATTTTTCCTTTGCACGTGTCGCTTTTGCTTTTGCATGTGTCACTTTTGCTTGACTTCGCATACCTTATTAGGAGCACCTTGGAACACCTTCTAGAGGAAGCTCCAATGCACTAGTTAAGCCACTTTATTATCACTAGTTAAGCCAATTTATGACAAGAACATGTGTTGGGCACAATTTCATAACCCAGTGCACTTTCTAATGGCAGTCGACACTTGAGTCATAAACACTTGCATCCTCACCATCACAATTGGATATAAGTGTCATTTTGTTGTCACTTTAGCGTATACTTGTTGGATTTGGGTGTTGTGCATATTCTTGTCATAAGAGTGATTGCATATGTGCATGTGATCATGTTCAGCACCTATCATGCATTCTCTTGCTCTTCCCTTTGTTCCACTGCTATCACACTTAGTCAATTTTGGGATTCTTTGTTGCCTTCACATCTTATGCAAGCTTCAAACATGCTTACCCTTGAACTCAAGTGATGAGAACATTGCACATTGTTAAGCCTTTTTTGTGGGACTTGTTGATTTTTGTAGCATTGGAAACTCATCTAAGTCTCAAATTTGGTGAGGAGGTTTAAACACTAGTATTCCAAAGAACCCATAAACTGTTTGTGGAAATTCCAATCGGTTCATGTTTTATTAAAATAATTAATTATTTTAATGGGGACCATAAGTGTAAACTTAGGGAAATTAGATAATTAATGGGTATTAATAAAACAAACTGTGAATCTTCTAGAGAACGAAGATCAAGTCAATTTTTAATCTTAGCCATTGATTAGACTTCTAATCTCAGTCGTTGATTCATCAATGAGAATATTATAAAAGAAGGATTGAGGGTCATTTCGAAAGTAAGCTGGGAAAACATTCAACAACCCGAGAGAAGTCGATTCTGAAGAAAGAGAATTCATTTTCAGAGGGAGATTTTCATGGTGGAGAAAGCAGAAGGTATCAACAATGTCGGGTTTGAAGGGAAGAAGGACGCAAAAGGGTAGAGAGGCAACACGCAGTAGCAGCATAGAGGCCTCATGCAGCAGTGATGCAATCTCACGCTTGCTCTGCATAGAGAGGTACATGGGAGTGACGTAGAGTGAGGTAGGGAGGGCCAGTGAGTCCCTCAATTGTTAGAAATTCTCTGGAGGTCTGGAGAAATTTTATCTTAGGTGTATCTCAAGAAGTTTCTCAGTTATTTCTTCCACTCTTTTCTTGTAAATAATTCTTGCTGAAGATTAATATATAAACCCTCATCTACTGCACTGATTTTCCCACATTGGGCTTTTCCGAGGACAATTTTCCAAAAATAACTGTGTCATTGTGATTGGTTCTTATGCTTGCATTTTACTATTCTTTTCTCTATATCTATTTGTGTGATAACTATAGTAGTTTTTATTTTGAAATTTGCAGTAAAGGTTTTGTAAATAACTTATTGTGGAAATAAGTAGGAGAAATAAATCTATAATTGTAGTAGAAATTCAGAATTGAATTTTTCACATGGTATCAGAGCTGAGTTGAGTAACATGATTGGAAAATTTGTGTTGGAATTCAGTCTAGAAGTTGTTGCAATAGTAACTTGAAAGGGTTCATGCAACTCTCCAGAGAAAAGGGAAAGCATGGAAGAATAGAGGTGTCACGACATCTCTATATTGGCCTCCAGACTGGAAGAAGAATTTGCTTACGTAACAAGCTTTGCTTCTCCTGGAGTATGGTATATTGATAGTGGATCTTCTACACATATGACAAGAGTACAAGAATGCTTCTCAAGCTACCAGGAAGAGCAGATGAATTTTCATATCACCATGGGAGATAAGGCGAAGTGTACCCCTATTGGGAGAGTTACCGTAGTGTTTCAAACTGAAACCAAAAATAAGATTCGAGCCACGAAGGTGCTCCATGTGCCGGGTTTCGGGATGAACTTACTCTCAGTGTATCATCTACAAAACAAGGGCCATGACATCTACTTCATTAGAAAAAGCGTATATGTCAAACACCGAGTTGGAAGAAGAAGGCATAAATGAGAGTCAGGAGAAATAAAATGTATAATTTACAGCTCAAATCTACAATGAAATTAATAAGTAGCTGTGATGAGAAGGATTTGAATGAGCTATGCCATGGGAGAATGGGGCACTTACACCATGGGGCTTTGAGAGTTCTCAAGAATACCATCATAGGAGTTCCAGATCGGAGCACCAAACGATATGACATTTGTAGAGGGTGCATACTAGGGAAGTACACTAAGGTAGCCTACCCCAGAAGAAGAAATAGGGCTAAGAGTATGTAAGGATTGATACACTCATAAATTTTCATACCAGTGTCCACAAGAGCTCTTACTGGTGCCAAGTATTTTTTCACATTCATTGATGAACATTCTAGGAAAACTTGGATCTACTTTCTGAAGACTAAGGACAAAGTATTTGACTGATTCAAGGAGTTTAAAGCTCTAGTTGAGAATCTGATAGGAAAGAGGATAAAGGTACTACGATCAAATAATGGTGGAGAGCACATTGATAAAGACTTCAAAGAATTTTTTGTGATGGAAGGCATCAGAAGAGAGTGGACTGCTCCATATAATTCGAAGCAGAAGGGAAGAATAGAACTATTGTGGAAGATGCAAGGGAAATGTTGTATGATAAAGACATTCCCAAATTTCTATGGGTTGAAGCTTGTAACACAGTTGTGTATGTTCAGAATAGGATTCCTCACAATACATTGGGTAATATCACTCCAAAAAAAAATTTCATTAACAGGAAGCCACAAGTAAGCCACTTTAGGATCTTGGGTAGTGTGGCATACTGCCATGTACCCGAAGAGAAGAGGAAGAAATTGGATAGCACTGCTGAAAAGGGGTATCTGGTGGGATGAAATGAAAACACTAACGCTTACAAAATATACATTCCTAATAGCAGGAAGGTTGTAGTTCGGTGGGATGTAAAGTTCATGGAGGAAATAACTTTCAGAAAATCCCAAGAGATGCCTTCAACAATGCAGCATGAAGATGACCCACTGGTCCAACCACTACCACTAGCTTAGGTTAGCCTAAGTGCTTCTCCAAGGCAGAGGGATCCAAGGGATTCATCTTCAGAAGATTTCCAGGAGAGAAAACAGGTAGAGCCACCCACTACTAGTGGTAGGACGATCATGGAATTATGACAAATTCTGAGGGATTCAGAGGAGTTTTTCGAAGTCCCCATAAATGAGAAGAGGCAACGTAGGCAACCAGACAGATACCAAGCCATGGTAGGGTTGGGGAACCCTCTATTTTTCAAGAGGAAGCTTAGCATCAGGTATGGGTAGATGCAATGGTGGAAAAGTATAGTTCCATCATGACAAATGATGTCTAGGAAGTGGTTCCTAGGCCTTAGGATAGACAATTGTGTGTTTGAGATGGATCTACAAGATAAATATATTGCAGATGGAAACATAGAAAAATTTAAATCCAAGTTTGTGGCAAAGGGGTATGATCAGAAGGAAGGGATAGACTATGAACAGACCTTCACCCCTGTAGCCAGATATACTTCTATTAGATCTGTGATATCCCTTGCTGTGCATATGGGATGGGAGATTCACCACATGGACGTTAAGACTGCATTCTTGAATGTGGTGATAGAAGAAGAAGTATATATCAAACAACCAAAGGGATTTGATATGCATGAGCAGAATTCTCATATGTGCAGGATTAAGAAAGCCTTGTATGGACTTAAGCAAGCCCCTAGAGCTTGGTATGGTCGAATTGATAGCTACTTGCAACAAATGGGATTCATCAAGAGTGACGCAGATCCAAATTTGTACTATCTGAGAGTAGGGGATGAGCCTCTGATACTGGTGTTGTATGTATATGATCTATTCCTCATAGGATCAGCTAGGCTCATCAAGGAAAACAAGGATAGTTTAACTACAGAATTTGACATGAAGGATATGGGGCTAATGCATTATTTTATGGGGTTGTAATTTTGGCAGAAGAAGGGTGATCACAAACTAGAAGAAGATTGATACTTCTAAAGATGATGAGGATGATCTGACTTTGTATAAGAAAATCATAGGGCCCCTAATGTATCTGGTCAAAACTAGGCCAGACATATGTTATTCCCTCAAACAGCTCGTGGTGGAACCAAGGAGGGCACATTGGGCAGAAACCAAGCATGTTCGCAGATATTTGTAGGGAATAGTTGAGCTTGGATTGAGATGCACTCGATATAATGACATCTGATTGAGTGGGTTAAATGACACAGATTAGGATGGCAGCTCAGTAGATCGGAAAATTACCAGTGGGTACTGCTTCAATGTTGGATTAGGAATGACTTCCTGGTGCGGCTAGAAATAGAATTTTGTGGCTCTGAGCTCAAATGAGGTGGAATATATGGCAGCAAGCACTGCTTTGTGTGAGTCCATATGGCTTAGGAAGTTGCTTGTGAATCTACTCAAGGAAAAGATGGAAGTGAAAAAAATTACATGTTATATTCATAGTTGCATCAAACTCTCTGAATATCTTGTGTCCCATGATCGATCGAAGCACATTGACATCAGGTGTCATTTCATCAAATACCATGTACAGTTGGGAGTTGTACAGTTGCAGTACACTTCGATACGAGAACAGGTGGAGGACATCCTCACTAAAGCACTGGAAAAGACAATTTTTTTCTACTTCAAAGAGAATATGGGGGTGATCAAGAATCCATTTCAGCAGCAAAAATTGACAGATGCAAAATTGATAGGGAGTTGTAGTACATATGACACAGTGATAGTGGCAGTGTCATGGGTAATAGTATATAAGGCAGTAGATGAGGGGCAACAATATCCAAGCATAAGCACCATAGAGGATGCTTCAAGGTTAGAGCAACATGCAGCATGAAAATTGATAGAACACTTTCCTTGCTAATACATAGTGTCAATTTTTGTAGCATCAGAAAGTGGTCTAAGTCTAAAAATTGGTGAGGAGGCTTAGACACAAATATTCCAAGGAACCCAGAAACCATTTATGGAAATTCCACTTGGTTCATGTTTTATTAAAATAATTAATTATTTTAATGGGGAACCTAAGTCTAAATATAGGGAAATTAAACAATTAATGGATATTAATAAAATTGAGTGTGAATCTTCTAGAGAACGAAGATCAATTCAAGTTTTAATCTTAGCCATTGACTAAACTTCTAATCTAGGTCATTGATTCATCAATGAGAAGATTATAAAATAAGGCTTGAGGGTCATTTGAAAAGCAAGCTAGGAAAATATTCAGCAACCTGAGGGAAGTCGATTCTGAAGAAAAAGAATTCGATTTCAGAGGGATATTTGCACAGTGGAGGAAGTAGAGGGAATCAACAGTGTCAGGGTTCAAGGAAAGAATGATGTAGAAGGGTAGAGATTCAACACTCAGGAGCAGTGAAGAGGCCTCACACAGTAGTGACGCAGTCTCATGCTAGCTCTATGCAGAGAGGTATGCAGAGTGACGCAAGGAGGGCCAGTGAGTCCCTTAAGTGTCAGAAATTATTCAAAGCTCTGGAGAAAATTTATCTCAGGTGTATCTCAAGAAGTTTCTCATTTATTTATGCCAGTCTTTTCTTGTAAAGAAATTGTGTTGAATATTAATATATAAACCCCCATTTGTTGCAAGGGTTTTCCCACATTGGGTTTTTCTAAGGACAATTGTCCAAAAATAATTGTCATTGTGATTGGTTCTTATGCTTGCATTTTATTGTTTGTTTCTCTATATGTACTTGAGTGATAACTGTAGTATTGTTTATTTAAAAATTTGTTTTAAGGGTTTTGTAAATAACTTATTGTGGAAATAAGTAGGGAAAATAAATCTATAACTGCAATAGAAATTCAGAATTGATTTTTTCATAGGACTATTGTCTCTTGAAATTACACGCTGCACTCATCTTGAGGTTGACTCCCTTCATTTCACATTTTGCATCTCAAGTGCATAGTTAACCAATCCCTACTGCTTACACTTGCCCTTTATGAGAATCCTTGATTAACTTAGCCTTCAATTGTACATTACACACTCCCAATCAATAATATGCAACCTTCTACTTACTATCAATGTGACTTGAAAAAAGGGAGAAGCCTCTCTTCTTACAATTTCACATTGTACAGCTCCAAGACTTAAGACTCTAACCTTTATCTCTTGCTAATTTGACATGTGCATAATCTGATTCTCTTTTCCTTGTCATTGCGCCTTGCACACTCCTGGTTGAAAATTGTTGGCTTGAGGGGTCCTGACCTAGGTTCAGATTCTTCTGCGCAACCAATAAACCCTCCAACTACTTGCCCTTTCAGGAGTGATCTTCTTGCGCATACAAAAGTCTCACCTGAAGCAGTATGGGGGGGTGCTGGAACCAGGTTTCCGCACCCTGAGGGAACTTATGTTGTGGATGTTAAGCCATTATAAAAAAATCTAATTGTTACTTCCCTTCACGATGACTTCTTTAACCCAGTTCAAATATAAACACAGAGAAACCCTTGTCCTCAATACAATCTCATGCAAACAAAAATATTTACCCTTATTCAGATCTAACTTAATAGAAATTGATATAACCCTTACGCAATCATAGAGACCTATTCATTCACAGAAACCATAAACACAGATACAAAGGCTTGCACGAATGCAGAGATATATTATCATATGCTTAACTTCATACAATTGCGCATTCAATAATAGTAAAACCAATAGATTTAAAAGTAAAGTAATGCATTAACACATAAAGGCAGAAATAATCCAAGTAGATCAAAATTCACCAAAACTTGTTCTCTTTATTAAGTAGATCTTCAATCAGTACAATATTCTTCTTCTGCACACAAAGCAATATATTCCTTGCACATAGCACATGACTTTGACCCGCCCCAAATATCCTTGACTTCTGTGTGCTACATGTTTTAACAAAACTTAACACAATTGTACTGAAAACCAGACCTTAGGGGACCCTAACCTAATAGGCCTCCAACACAATCTTGTGACTCGTCCTCGAGTCACTCTGGTCCGACTTCCTCCATCTTGGCCTTGAGCACCTAGATGGATTATTTTAGTGGTTGGATAGTCTCAACGCTCTGTGTTATGTAATTTTGTGCTTCTCCCACCAGTTTATCTGTCATTGGCCCTTCTGATGCCAAATTGATACTCCATTGAGTATGCTTGAGCCCTTTGAGTGCACCATCAATTTTCTGTGATAGCTAGAGTGCTTCCTCGGCCCATGACTGCATTATGGCTTCCAATAGTTTCTCATTGTGACACAACACATCTATCTATGTCTGAATAAGACATCCTTCCTGTAGGTGGGCCAATATTTGGGCTGGTTCCATGGTTAGCACAACGACACATATTTCATTGAACTACTGCTCCTTAGCCCACAAGTCTGTCCTTAATTGGAGAACTATGAGGTCATCTTGGACAAAATTATAGATTCCCAAGGCATCCTCAAACAGATTATTGCACGCATCCATAAAGATAGTGATGCTGGAAGTGGCTTCCTGAACAATTGTGGCACACTGAGCTCCAACTTCTAGAGGTGTTTCAGGCTATAACTACATCTAGAGGTCTACAATATTCTGCTCCAAATCGGTGCACACTGCTGATATTTTTGTCTTTGAGGCCTTGAGCGCAGCTGCAAGCCCCTTAAGCTTTGTAGTGGGTACTGGAAATTTGGGAATTTAAAAGCACAACTGATTGATAAGGGACTCGAGTTGTGCGTGCTAGCTCTCTGTGGTGCTCCAGGCTTCTTCAGCTAACTGTTGCCCCTGATGTAACTTTTCAACCCACTTTTGGACTTCGATGGTAATGCGCTTTGTGTAGTACTCCCTGTACTGTAGTTCATCTGTTATCATTGTGTCCATCGAATGTAGCTTACCACTGGGGAGTAAGGCCAAGTCAAATCCAATTTCTTTCCAGGATTGGGCGGTTGTGCGTAGCCTAGGATTATCCGAGTGAAGTGCTATGCTTGGGACCTGGATCAATCGACTTTCTGTGGATGTGATTGGCATGCCGAATCTAAACGCACTCACTTGAATGAAGCTTACTTTATTCACGCTCGCCCAAATATTTCTCTCTTGCATCTTCAACTGATAGAGTCCTTGTTGCATGTAATATTCCTAAATTAGCCTACAGCCAATTGGAATATTAAATTTTTGTTCTGTCACTTAAATAGGTGAATAAATGGGTAGGGAGACCCATAAATATCTTTATTGTGAATAAAACCACTTCTCATGTGAAATTGGATCATCTTTTCAGCTTAATAAAGCACCCTAAGGTGTGAACAGAGGCTAAAACATGTGGACTAGGTCAACTTTGACCAAATCAACAGCGTTGTCATGGAGGACTGAAGATTAATGAAGGATCAGTGAAATTTTAGATGGAGACACATTGCAAGGAAGTAGTGTCATTAATGAATGGGGCTTAGGGTTTGGAAGCTCATATATTATAAAAGGAAGAGGATGGCAGCCATATTATTCATCTTGATGTATTTGATATTTGATATATGGTATGTTTAGACATATATATTTCTTTAGCAGTTTAGCTAAGATTGCATGTGTTGTTTAGCACATGGTGTTCCTGATCGAGAATCCCACCTCTTCCATTGAGAAGATCTTGGAATATTTTGCACTATACTTCCATAATCAGGCATTTTTCCAAGCTTCATTCTCATGTACAATGCAGATCTGTTTAGAGTTGGGTTGTGTTGCAAGGGTGTAGCAGTGGAGGAGAGAAATCTCCAATTTCTGAGCTTATTTTCTAGTGAGGGGACCATCCCTTCACCTATTGAGTTGATTGGGTGTTGTTGCAGCTAATAGATCATTCCTTCACCCCCATATTAGTAGTCATTCCTAGGTAGTGTGTAAGTCAGGCAGCAGAAATGTCGTGGGCAACTCAAAAAAGTTCGAAAATCCAAACTTAAAATCTAGCCAAACCATTTATGGGTTTTTCTAGGTGTTTTTAGTAGAATCCATGGTTAAAAGTGTGGATCATTCTGAGCACTCTAACAGCCTTCTGCACATGGTTCTTCACCTCAGTAGCAGAAATTTCCAGTAGCGGTAGCAGTAGCAGTATAACATTTCCAGTGCTTGGTTTCTTTAGTGTATTTCAGCCATCTTGTGGCTTGAGTGCATTCCTTTTGGAGCACTGTGTAATTTCATTTGTTGTTATATATAATGATATGGCTCCATTTTTTTCTACTCATAGATTATGATGTCTTAATGTAATTTCCAGTTGCAGCATATTTCTGGCATTTTCCAGATTTTAGTGCTATGTTCCTGTTTTGATTTATTTGGAATGCTGCATATGTTATATATTCTTGTCTTTTCCATTTTTGAATATTACAATGGTATCAGAGCATAATCTTGGCTTAGTCTGTGTACTTCAGCCATTATTTCATCTAAGGAGGCTTCTCATAGAAAAGAGAATATTTGTAGAAGAGATGACGGCAAAACTTCACTATCAGGAGGGAAGGAGTTCTCAAAACTTCTTCTTCAAACTATGCAGTGCATGAGCAGAGACATCAAAGATATGAGAAGGGAGAGATGGAGAGATTCTCCAAGAGGGCTTGTACATGAAGAAAGCTCTAGATTTTCGCATTATGGGTGTGAGCATTCAGCTACACCATCAGATCTACAATGTGGTACTATGCCTAGGGTCATAGCAAGATAGATGGAGGAAGGAGATGTACCAAAGGAGGAGACTCTTGGTGACTACCTTCAAGAGTATGAATCTCAAACTTAGAGATTTAGATATCATCTAAACTTCCAAGGGTTTTGCAAGATCAAGGAGGATAGAAGACCTAGCAACCATGATAGAAGCACAAGGTGCAAGCAGCATGAGGTGGATAGATTCTTATGGATCACCTAAATGTTCAGCTAGGGCTTGGGTGGAGGACCTAGACACCTATTTGCAGCAACACCAAGTTTCAGAAGATGAAGCCATTAGAGTAGCAGTGCTACACCTTGAAGGTAAGGCTTATGCCTGGTGGTTTTATGAATCTTCTTCATTAAAAGATGCAAATATATCTACTTATGCAAGGTTCACTAGGAGGTTAGTGAAAAGATTTAATGGAAAACATGTTGAAACTTCTTTGATTGAGCTAGCCAAGCATACAAAAACAAAACCTTTGCATGAGTTGGAAGGATCTATAAACCCAACTCCATTTCATAAAACTATTGAGGGGATTAAAAACTTGCATAATACCTTGCTAGAGGCAAGATCCCCATTTTAGAAAGAACTCTCTTCTCAAAGGGAAGACATGGAGGAACTAAACAAAGAACCTCTTAATGAAGTTGAGGCAACCTCCATTCATAATGAAGGGAGAGGGAAGAGAAGAGGTAACAGCGTTGTCACAGCAGTAGCAGATCTAGTACCTCATGAAGAGGAAGATGGAGCATTTTCTCCAAAGAGAGAAACTCTTGCACTCTTTCAAGGAGTTCCAAAGAATCTCATATATGGAGATTAGGGCACAATCCATGGGTAGCATATGCCATCATTGGCAGATTGTGAGATCTTGAAGATAGAAGGAGATAAAGGGGAGGACAAGCATCATATGATGAGGAGCACACACCCCTCTCTATTTAAGAAGATTAATGCGCAAAAGAGGCAGGAGGATTTGTGCAGTGAGGGTAAGGACAAATCAGTCCACTCAGTGCATGTACAACCTACTCTAGGCCTTGATGTTTCATTACATGGAGGCATTCCACCAAGGAGACTCCCTAATTGGAAGGGGAATAAATATTTCTCTCAACATGGTGCAGCATTGATATATTTGGCTAGGGAAGGAGCCTTGGGAGGAGCTAGCACAATGCAGAGAACCTTTGACACGTTCAAAGGAAAGGTGAGAAATTTTCTAATAGGGACATTGCTACCTCCCACTCAGCTATTTGCGTTGAAAGATGATGATTCAGAAATCTATGATGACATGAGCCTGGTGTCAAAAGGCTGCTCCATAACCTTAGGGCAGCTAATGATGCTCCCACACATGAGGAATATTTCTAAATATGACAACAGGTTATTGACACTCTTGTATGCATTGGCCAAACTATGGAAGTTTTGGAGGAGAAATACCTTTCAAGAGGAGATTGACCTCCATGTACTTCAATCTTGTCTTGGGAAATATCGGCTGCAAAGGAGGTAGCAAAGGTGGGGTAACAATACTCCAACATGTGGCTTTGGCATTGAGCATGTCAAAGAGGAGAGTTGTGATGTGACAGAAGCTTCATTTCAGATTTCTACAATGATGTCATTGTCGGGAATCTTACATCCATATTGGGAGTCCCAACTATTGGTGGAGTATTCCAAGAACCTCTTCACATCTAAGGTTCTTGATGGGCAAGTGGTAGATGGGAGGTGTTGAGTGGTTGATGGAGTGATGGAGTGATTTATTTCCATGATCTGATCAACTTGACTAGAGACTCCAAGCTCAAGGAGGGGATTCTACATGCAGCGTATGAGGCACTCTTTTCAGAGAATGAGGATTCCATTGAGTCCTATCACACCATCATGGAGGGATTCTATTGGGAGGATATCAAAGAAGATGTGCACCAACATATCAAGAGATGTGTAGTTTGTTTGATGTATGAGGAGGAAAGGAACCACCTTGCAAGGTTGTTTTAGTCACTTCCCCTTTTGATGAAGAGATGGGAAGGTTCATGTAAGGACCTCTTCACCAAATTTCCTACAATATATGGTAAATATTTTTTTTTTATGCTTATTTATCAACTAACAATGTATATGCACTCCTTTACCATGCCTTTTGTTATCACCCAAAAATTTTCAAAACATCATTGTGTCAACTTTTTTTTTTATCATGGTCTCAGAATGGGTTTGAAAGTCATTTTAGGTTTTGGTTAAGGGTAGTTTAGAGTTTTTATAAGTTTAAAGGTCACCACTGAATTCAAATAAAGTCTTTAGAGGTCCATTCCATGATCAAATACTCACATTTTCCATTTAGGGGTCATTCCATAAGGTTTCAGGTTAAATTTATGCAATTAGCCAAGAATCCTCTGCTTCATAGCGTTGCTAGTTCAAAAAAGAGGATTTGCACTACGAAAGCGCTGATACTTTCATAGCACAAACTGCGAAAAATACACTGTGGGTGCTACGAAAGTGTGGTTTCTTAACTATCTTGTCAATTAAGCCAAAATATGTCAGAATCTATTGGGGAATGATAGGATAGGGGTATGGTGAGTCAGTTAGTTATCAGGTTCAATGTACTTACCTGTCTCACAGTCATCATCGTCATGATAGGGCATGAATGAGGCATCATTAAGTTATGAGATGACATTTCAAATTCAAAGTTTTTCCTAATTTGGTCATTCTCATTTTCATTTTCCTCCATACGAGTGTCTAAGCTCTGAATCAGTCAAGCTAAGCCTGTGGTTATTCTAAAATAAGACTATATTCACCATAATCAAGCGAGTTTGTTCCATATTCTCAAGCAAGGTTGTTCATAATCAAGCAAGGTTGTTTCATATCCTAATCAAACGAGGTTGTTTTACAGATTCAAGAGAAGCTGACAGGTTTTTCTAAGAAGCATGGCAGAGGAGAAGAAAGTCCATAGAGGGGGACATTGCTTAAGATATGAGCCTGAAAATGTGAAGGCTATAATTGAAGATCAAACAGTGATGGAGGCTTTTAGCAAAGCAGGTTGTCTTCGGTTTTGTGAAAATCTACAAGGTTGCCACACACAAGTGTCTAAAGAATTGTCCTTACACTTCAGTGGAACAACTACCAAAATTGGGATGTTAGATGTGCCATCCACACCTGAGATCATTGCTTCTGTGACAAAAATACCAAGGGGGCAAGAGACTTGGTTTAAAGGTTTTAAGTTTTACATGGAACCATGCAAGGAATTCATGAAACTTGAGTATGCAAATATGGACCTAAATAATGCAATACCTAGAAGTTGTATCAAAGACACCTATGCTAAGTTGTTGTTCAACATTCAAAGATACTTTACATGTGAAGGCAGGTACCATAAAGTTTATACTTATCATTTCAAGCTGCTTCTACATTTCACATGTATGATATCACTAGATTTTCCCTTTTATTTGCATAGGAGCCTTGCCAAAATGGCTGATAAAGTACAATCCAAATATGATGGTTGTGAAACATCTTTGTTTCACCATGGTTTGATAAAGTTATTGGTTTTGAATGAGCTTCAAAAAATAAGCAGGGATTGATCTTCCTTTTTTTTTATGAATGGATTTGAACTGCAAACCCTAACCCCAACTAGAAACCCTAAAAATAAAGGGACTCTTTCACCACCAGTAGCAGAGTCTAGTCAGCATGTGGTTGCAAAATCAAAGAGGTTTGTAAGTTGAAACCAAGGAAGCAAGTTGAGAAAAGGACAGAGAAGAAAAAATTTCTTGTTGCAGCAACTCCATCACCTGCAAAACAGAGGTCAAAAAGTGTCAAAGAGGCAAAACAAAAACAAGTTTCCAGCAAGCAGGAAATCAAGAGAGTGACAAGAAGCCAAGCAGTGGCATCAAAGGGAAAAACAGTTGTTTCAGGTACATAGGACAGCCCAATGATAAAGGGAAATTTAGAGGACATCCTTCATGCAATTGATATAGAAGAGTCACCCATTGTGCGAGCTGATTTCATTGGAGTTGATGAACACAAATAGAAAAAATTTAAGTCACTAAAGAAACTTGAATTTGAGGGTGAAAATGCAGCCTTTATCTTTCAAGCAAGGAAACATTTAACTAGGCATGCTAAGAAGCTCAAGGAAGGCAGCAAGGAGGTCCAAGAAACAATTAAAATAGTCAAATTCCCTAAAGAGGTGTTGACCTCTCATCACCAACAATGGAACATGCAACCATCAGAATAATGAACGAAAAGGAAGAAATGATAGAGTGTCAACATCTTGAGGAGATATTGAGGTTAGAAAATCAAGAGATTTCTATGATGAGAAACAGAGCCAGAAAGCATATTATTGAGAAAACATAGTTAAAAATAATGAAGGCAGTATGGGAAGGCCTAACTAGTTCTAGGTTTGAAATTCCAAGCAGTGCAGAACAGTTTTTCACATGGACAGTTCCAACCATCAAGGAAGCAAAATTTGTCAGAGTAATCAATACTCACTTGAAAGTTAGTAATAGAATAATAAGAGATCAAGTGGAGGATTTGGAGCTGCAGCTGAAACTGACTCAGGATGAGTTAAAAAACAAAGAAATATGGATAAAAATGCTCACTCAACAGTTTCTTAGCGCAAACAGTGCAAAAAGAGTGAAAAGCGCTACGAAACTGTTGTAGCAGCTTTTTTCACTCTTTCTCCTAAATGTTTGAAGGGAAAAAGTGTGGATTATGACCTAAAATAGATAGGGGAATTGTGTTAATTGTTAATGATGATAAAACTAGAAGAAATAAGCCAAAGTTTTGAAGGTAAAAGGGTTAAAAGACTGTGCTACGAAAAGCGCTACGAAACTGTGTTGTTTTCATAGTGCAGGTCTACTTCAGCTATTTTGAATAGTTTGATGGTGGTTTTGTACAGATGGCACTCAAGAATGATTTTTGACAGGTGTTATTTCAGTTCCTGACAACAAATAACCTTGAAGTCATGGGTTTATGATGGTTAGAGTGTCTCAAGAAAACAAAGGACCCTATGCCTAGAAAACAGGGGACAGTTTCCTAGTTTAATGGAGATCAGCATTGAGGTCATAAAGTGTTGGAGCTTATCATCTGGATTCGACCTTATGGGAATAAAATTAGCAAATTATGTAATCTAGTTTATATAAGGTTGTTATGAGTAGATTTAAGGAGTTTGAGTCCTATTTGTAATAGGATTATTCATTAGGTTTGCAGTTGTCATTTTGTAATAAATACCATGTCATATGGTTAGGCAAGCTCTCAAAAAGTAGGAATTCGATGTATCTAGCTCAGGATAAGGTTATCCTATGTTTTAAATTATCTATAAAGATGAAGAATTCAAAATGCTAAGGGTTGGACATTTTTTAGCAAAAATACTGTGTTTATTGTAAGTGACTGGTTTTCAGCTTAATACAGAGTTTTCTACTTAGCTAACTCAAGATTCATGAAGAGTTCTGGTGTGTTCTTGTTTTAATGGCATCTTTTTACTATCCTATTGCAGTGGTGTTTGCTTATGTTACTTATAATTCATCATTTATGCTCTGAATTCCTTCATAGACAAACTGACTGTGTGTTTTACAATTTCATATGTGTATCTATTGACTTGAACTCTGATATGCCTTGACTTCCTTGCTAAGTAGATTTTTTGGTTTTACTGAAGCTATTTTGACTCCATAAGCCCAATTTGTACTTGCTAATGTGATTTACAGCCAATATCAATCATTTATCTGCTTTTTACCCCACATAGAGTTAGCCATATATATTTCTATCAAAAATCATGAACCCTTGAGAGAGCCCTCTTAGGTTGAGGAGGCTAAGCCTCAATCAAAATATTGGTTTGAAATAGTTACATAATATTGATTTGATTGGCAGCCTATCATGTCTAATTTTGTGATAACACCTTTACAACACATTTCTCCACAAGAGAGCAAACCTCTTTGTGGATTTCATGGTCCTTTTGGGACTACACTCAGTGATGGGGATGACCACTTTATGGAGGACTTTGGGCAAGATGTGTTTTACTTGGTTCATATTCAACCAACACCTAATGTCCTCTACTATTTTCAAGATTTTTAGAAGCTTATGGCAGCAAGCAAGTGGTTGGATGGCCACTCATCACATCATGTTTGTGGACAACAAGAAGAAGAACAATGATGGTCTCACTTGAAGGACTATTGTCACCATCCAATATGTCATATGAAACTTAGTCCATGTTTCTTTTTGGCCCCATATGGTGATGACACTCTATTCACTATATGTATGAAGGATTGGGAAAGAAGGTCACCCAGAACCAATGAGTGGGATCATGAGATTCCAAGTATCTTTTGGCTTCATGAGGACAATATTTTTGCAGCCCAAGACCAACAGCTCCAAATTTATCATAAATGGAGAGAGATACAACGTAAGTTGAACAATATTATCTCTCACTTTCAGCCATGCAATCCCTACACATTTCATCAGCAGGGGATTGGTGATCGTTTCTATGAGCTACCAAGGATGGCTCACTTTGTTTGGAAGATAGAATGGAGATTGGAGTCTCTCACTGGGGTTGAGGCACCCAACATTTATCATCTCTCATGCCTTAAGGAGGCCAATGGACAGCATATAAATCTTTCCATATATCTCCCACTTTTTCATGATGAGAGCTATTCGGTTAATCCACCAAAGGCAAACTTGTATTCTTGGGAGGAGACATATCCATTGGCGATTTTGCAGTATCTTTGTAGTTGCTTGAGGACAAGCAACATTTTGGAGGGGAGGACTGTAATATTCCTAAATTATTCTACAACTAATTGGAATATTAAAGTTTTATTTTGTCACTTAGATAGGTGAAAAAGTGGGTAGGGAGATCCATAATTCTCTTTGTTGTGAATAAAACCACTTCTCATGTGAAAGTGGATCATATTTCCAGCTTAATAAAGCACCCTAAGGTGTGAATAGGGGCTAAAACATGTGTACTAGGTCAACTTTGACCAAATCAACAACGTTGTCATGGAGGAGTGGACATTAATGAAGGATCAGTGCAGTTTTAGATGGAGACACATTGTAAGGAAGTAGTTTCATTAATGAATGGAGCTTAGGGTTTGGAAGCTCATATATTATAAAAGGAAGAGGATGGAAGCCATATTATTCATCTTTATGTCTTTGATATTTGATATATGGTATGTTTAGACATATAGCTTTCTTCAGTTGTTTAGCTAGGATTGCATGTGTTGTTTAGCACAGGGTGTTCCTGATTGGGAATCCCACCTCTTCCATTGAGAATCTCTTGGAGGAGTTTTAAATATACTTCCACAATCAAGAATTTTTCCAAGCTTAAATCTCATGTACAATGCAGATCTATTTAGAGTTGGGTTGTGTTGCAGGGGTGTAGCAGTGGAGGAGAGAAATCTCCAATTTCTAAGCTTATTTTTCTAGTGAGGGAAGCAGCCCTTCACCTATTGAGTTCATTAGGTGTTGTTTCAGATGATATATCATTCCTTCAGCCCCATATCAGCAATCATTCCCAGGGAGTGCGCAATTCAGGCAGCAGAAATGCAATGGGCAACTCATAAAAGGCAGAAAATCCAAACTTAAAATCTGGCCAAACCATTTCTAAGTTTTTCTGGGTTTTTTTATTAGAATCCATGGTTAAAAGTGCAGATCATTCGAAGTACTCTAAAAACCTTCCACACATGGTTCTTCGACTCAGTAGCAGCAATTTCCAGCAGCAGTAGCAGTAGCAACACAACATTTCCAATGCTTGGTTTCTTTAGTATGTTTCAGCCATCTTGTGGCTTGAGTGCATTCCTTTTAGAGCACTGTGTAATTTCATTTTCTGTTATATATAATGATATGGCTCTGTTGTTTTCTGCTCATAGATTATGATGTCTTATTGTAATATCTAGTTGCAACATATTTCTGGCATTTTCCATATTTTAATGTTATGTTCCTATTTTGATTTATTTGGAATGTTGCATATGTTTTATAATCTTGTATTTTCCATTTTGGAATATTAAAATGGTATCAGAGCATAATATTGGCTCAGCCTATGTACTTCAGCCATTACGTCATCTAAGAAGGCTTCTCATAGAAAAGAGAAGATCTGCAGAAGAGATGAAGGCAAAACTTCACTATCAGGATGGAAGGAGTTCTCAAAACTTCTTCTTCAAACTATGCAGTGATGATTAGTAGAGACATCAAAGAGATGAGAAGGGAGAGATGGAGAGATTCTCCAAGAGGGATTATACATGAAGAAAGCTCTAGATTTTCACATTATGGGTGTGAGCATTCAGCTACACCATCAGATCTACAACTTGGTTCTATGCCTAGGGTCATAGCAAGAGAGATGGAGGAAGGAGATGTACCAAAGGAGGAGAATCTTGGTGACTACCTTCAAGAGTATGAATCTCAAACTCAGATATTTGGAGATCATATAAACTTCCAAGGGTTTTGCAAGATCAAGGAGGATGAAGACCTAGGAACCATGATAGAAGCACAAGGTGCAAGCAGCATGAGGTGGGTAGATTCTTTCTATCTACTTTTGATGGATCACCTAAATGTTTAGGTAGGGCTTGGGTGGAGGAGCTAGACACCTATTTGCAGCAACACCAAGTTTCAAAAGATGAAGCCATTAGAGTAGTAGCGCTGCACCTTGAAGGTGTTAGGCCTTCGTAGTTTGCAAGATTGGCAAGTACAAATGCTGCAGAGCCTACATCAAACCACTTTGGAATCTGAGGACCTAGCCATCCTAGATTCAGAGAGCGATCTCTCTATACATGTGTATCTCAAAAATGTTTCTTTATGCTTAAGTATGATTTTAGGCTAGTTATGAAGAACAAGGGTTGTTATTTTTTTGGTTGGGCAGGATAACATGAAGATGAAGGAAGTCTTTATGAAGGGTGAAGGTGTGAGTAAGTGACAGAGTGTTTTAGCTGATAAGATAAGCAAGGAATAGCATCAATCCATTGGGCTATGGAGTTATAAGAGGATTTAATTGCACAGCAAGGTTCAAGAGTGGTCCATGGGGAAATTAATCTATGTCAAAGGATCTCTTTAAGTTGATTTTATGGAATGAAATAGTAAGAAATGAAGTGAAGGAAGTAAAACATATGAAGAAACAAAGAACAGTGTAAGATCAGGTAAGTACTTCCAAACTAGCCTGCTTTTGACATGTACTTAAAGGAAAAAACACAAAATTAACCTAAGATCAGGCAAGTACTTTTAAACTAGCCTTCTTTTGATATACTTTCAAGAGAAAACATTTAAAAATAGAGAATAGCTTAAGATCAAGTAAAGACTTTTAACTTAGCCTGCTTTCAACATATTCAAAGGGAACTTTTCAAAGCAATTGTTGGAGAAGAAACTAGAGGACAGGGCTAACCATAGACTTCTCTAGCTCAATATTTAATTAGAAAATTTATCAAGAACATTCAAAGACAATATCTCAAGTTGTACTCAAGAAATATGGGCTTACCAACACTTCACTGGTTATACTCTATTGAATTACCTTCAAATTTAACAATCAGTGGAAAACATAAAGGATAAAGATTTATCAGTGAGACTTAGGGTACTTCAGAAGTAAATCCTAATCTATATTTTATGTTCTTTATCAGAGAATAGTGGACAAAATGAAAACATAAAGAAAAATGACAATTACAGTGAGAAACACATCACCATTGACATAGACCAGGATCCCATAAATCAGCTATTTGTATTTGATGTTCAAACCAGTTACAATCTTCAGGTCCAGTGGGTCTTTACAGCTTCAAACTTCTCATCACAGCTTATGTGTCTTCAGTTACAAAACAGAGCTACAGCAGCTTCACAAGATATTTACATACAACAGATATCCAGAGACCAACCCCTACACTATCTTCTACAGAAGTATTTATAGAAGAATCAGGAGGTGGAGTGTAAGAAGGGATCATTGGTTCAATTAATACAGAGTAATGGTTTATTGACCTTTGAGAGGCCTAAGAGAGAAGATTTCGAATGCTCATTTCTGTTTGAATCAATTTTACATTAAGTTTCATCACCTTTAGTTGCTTTTGTTGACTTTGAGGGTTTTAGGTAGGTTGGTAGTTAATGTTGAGCTGCCTTTTTAAAAATATCCCTGAATGTTTAATGAATATGCACTCTTTTAATGAAATAATTCCCCAGGTGGCAGTTTGAGGAGTTATAGCCTCAATGACGTGGCATTCGGAGGCTCCTTCACTGATTTTGTGCTAATCTAGTGGCTTTAAACACTGCTTAAACCCTGATTCTTGCTTTGGGCCCTTAAACTCACTCTGGAGTCTTCAATCCTTATATGCTGACTGTGTCTTTTGTATTTGGGCTTTGTCATTTTCTTTTTACCTTTCCTTGCCTTCCTTAACTGTAGGGCTTAAGATCCTTAATCCTCAGCTTTTGATATTTAATCCTTGATACTATGTATAAGCCCTTAAACTGCGTGTTTAAACCTTTTAATCCACTATGTTTGGTCTTTAAATCATTGATTAAATCTTCAGAGTTCTGGGGTTTGCCTTTAATCTCTGATCTTCAAGCTTTAACTTCACTGTTTTTCTTCTTTGATGTGTGCAGGTGGTTTTTTGGTGCGGTGGAGGGTACAATGTCGTGACCAGCGCTCTCGCAGCACCAATAAAATCATCTGACGAAGACCTATAGCCTTTTATTTCGTGTTTTAGCCTTTAAATATAGAGGACTTCAGCTCTGTTCTTTCACGAGTCGAGGACAAGGTTTCTGCCCCAAAAAAATATGATAAACACCTGCAAAAATAACGAAATGTGTTATGAAAACCCTGCGGGTCGGAAAACTACTTACAGAGGTTGAAGTGGGGGCGGATGAGCATAGGCAGAAGTGAAGATGCAGGCGGTGGAGTGATTTTATGGTGGAGAAGCGAAAAAATGGTTTAAAATAGATTTCTGGCGCGAAATTGAGAAAAGGTGGTTTTGAAATACCAGGGGTGATTATTGCATTCAATTCAATTGGTAAGTGGTTTTAGCCGAATCGAACGCGATCAAGTTGTATCGCATCGCGTGGCTTTCTCAGTATCGTCGGTATCGCGTAACTTTGGAGTGTTAAACTCTGGACGAGAAAATTGTGCGATACGCCACCACAGCCGTTGGATGAAAAGGATGAGATCCAACGGTGCGGACTGGGCGTGATGAAGAAGTTGCTCGGGCGGAGACTGTAGTGGGGGACAGGTGTCGGGGTGTGATAGGAAGGGTCTTTTGTACAGTGGATGGTAGGCCCCAGCGGATTTGAGTTGTCGAGATTAATGAAGACCGTCGGATCTATAAGATCTACGATGGGGATTTGTCGCAGAGGATAGAGGAATAGGTAGGGGTGTGGTCTTGTGGGGAACAAGGTGACCAAGGGTTTAGAAGGGGAAAGCTTATTGCATCGGCATATCGCCACGGAGGGGAAAAGAAAAGGGGAAGGGATAAGCCGATGGAGTGATGCGATGAGGGCTAAGGTTAGGCCCAGGTTATGGTCCTATGTAGCAATATATGACTAGGGGTTTTAAGGGCAGGGTGCTAATCGCATCGGTGAGGAGAGATTCCCGAAGGAAAAAAAGCAGGCCTATAGAGGAAAGCCGATGTGATGTGTTTTGGGCACTTGGTCATAGTGATCGGACACATGGAGGAAAGGGGTCAACGATCTTAAGCCCTCGGGGGCTAAAGCCTGTGTTATATAAAAGGGCGTTTCTTAGGCAGAAAGAGGGGTTTTTAAGGGTTTTTTGGGGTTCCGATAAACGAAATGGGAGTTTTTAAACAATAAAGAGGGATTTTTTGTGAGTTTAAAAGGAATTTTTTGGAGGTTCCCTTGGGATAATGAGGATAAAATGAAGAGAAAGGGGGATTTCTCAGATTAAAATAAAGGATGAATGTGGGCTGAAAAATGAGTGAAAAATAGGTTCAGATAATGCTGGAAAAAGGTCTAAAAACAATATTTTGGATAATCAGCATGGCTTCTTGGTGGGTTTTCTTAATGAAACGGCAGTGAAGATCACTTGCTAAGTTTAGGAAGCACAAGGAGACTTCAAGAATGAGCATTTTTTGCATGAAAACAATCTCTTGAAGGCTCAGGATTTATTTTTAGCCATCATTTTCTCTGACAAAAATTTACTGATGGCTAACAGTGGCTCCACTTGGGGATGGTAGCTCCTTGGAGGTGTCAAGAACTTTAGAATTTGATCTCTGGGATGTAGCCCTGTGCCTTATCTATTGACAACTGCTTCTCTTTTGAACATGCTGCTTTAAAAAAAAAAATGATCAGTACTTTATATCAGCAGACACATTTTCTCCCAATCATTCTACCCACACAGCCTACTCCCTAACATGTTTTCTTCAACAGGTGCATTTGGACTTGCAGACCTTGAACATCAACATTTTATTCTTTTTGAAAGTAGGAAAAACTAATCTAAATCTACCCTTATTTCTTCCATGAGTTCAAATTAGACTGTTGAACTCATAAATTCTCTACCTAAGCTACTATCTACCAGGATTAAACTATCTGGTAGAATTTATTCTCTATTTTCTAAAACAGAAATTTAAACATAGTCAAATCAGGATTGGGTCGTATCATTTTACATGATGTCTATGGCTATATGTACAAGCTGTACATAGACTTTATTTGCAGAAATTTGAAACAAAACTGAGAAGGCTTAAGATCTGAATATCAAAAAGCATCCTTCATTTCTTTTGCAGCTCTGATTTGATCTTTTTGAGATGTTCTTTTCTTCCTTTGGTTCAGATTTTTAATTTGTTTGAACCATTGTATTTCTAACCTAATATAATCTACTAATAAGCCAAGATTGGACAGTTTGTCAAATCTTCTTCACTAATCTATCAGCAGACAAATTGAAATCTATCTTAGTCATGATTAGGATGTATGATTAAAATAGCAATGTTGTTTTTGGGAGTGGCATTTAAGCTTGCACACTTTCAATTTTTTTTTTTTTTTTTGGTATGGGGTTGTACCTTTCTTGTTTTACTTCTGCCCTCTTTTGTTTTTTCTATTGTTTTTGTATTTTTATTTTTCTTAAATTGAAAGCAATGACATATACAAAGAACAAAAGCTTTGAAACTCAAAATATCAGTTAACAAAATAATTCTTGAGAACCCTGCCATTGACAGGACCTCCAAAATATTCAGCTCCATCCAACTCTTGCAGAAAAAATGCATTGTTTCCAATAGCAGATTGGATGAGATAAGGGCCTTTCCATAAGTTATCAAATTTTCCATGTTTGCCCTTATCTTTTCTTCTTAAATCCCATTTCAAAACTTTATCACCAATCTTGAAATCAATCTTGAAATCAAAACTTTATCACATAGATCTGGTAGCACTCCATCAGTTGGATACCGATTTGAACTGAGTTGTAGATTTCTGGGTGCAATCTACCTTGGAAGGATACATAGTAGAGTTCGCAGTTGAATGCTACTAGTCGTTCTCGAAAGCAGAGGACATATTTAGATCAAGGCAACACGGAGATTTGTTGAAGGAGATCCCCCTGTGGATCAAGGCTTTGATGGTGGATGAAGGATTGATGGAGTTCCAAAATTCTGAGATGGAAGCCTAAACCTCCAGTATTGGGGGAAGGAGCTGAGGGAGAGATGCTACAAGTACGTTGAGAAGGGAATAGGGATATGGATGCCAAGACCTCCAGTATGTTGAGGGAACGATGAGCACATCAGAGGGCGCAACTCGCTGAGAAGTGGCGAGAAAGGGTGATGAAAGAATTGGAAAGACAAGAAAGGAATAGAAAATACAAGGAGGAGGCACCTCAGACAACGAAGCAAATGGAAGGTTAGACGAGTTCCTAGGATATAGGGGGGACCACTAAGGAAGTGCGGCAGGTGTATAGGGGCCCAGCCCAAGCAGAAAAGGGAAAGGAGTATGACAGAAATGACGCACGCCCCAAGGAGACGTCCGCTGTGGAGTTGCATGTTGCGATGGAGTAGCTATTTCGAGAGGGGCCAGCACCCATAATCCAAGGTAACTCTATTTCCCAAATTTTAAGTAGCTCTAGTCCTGACCTTCCCCTGGTACTCTATCAGCCACTAGGTGAAATCTTTGTTAAGTTACGAGAATTGAAGTTACGTGAATTAAGCAAGTTGAATAGTGTTTAGTCCACAGCAGTAATATAGGCTAGCAGTAGTACTATTCATACCGTTTCACAACCAGGAGCCAGGGGTTTTTCTCTAGTAACCCCCACACAAGGAAACATGGCAGGATCATTTACCCAATACCCAGAGTTTTCTGGGAGGGGTAATGACAATGTAGAAAAACACTAGTACCTCTGCAAGGCCATATGGAGGGCTCAGCAGACGCCAGAGGCAGGTCAATTGATAGAACTTCAAACTACTCTCAGGGAGAGAGCTCTACGCTGGTTTATAAAATGGTCTGAGGCTCATCAGAACCCAGCAATAGCAGATGTAAAGAGGGATTTCGTTAAGGAATTCAAACTACCCCAGACAGACCAGCAGGGTTTTTCAGAGATGTGGGAGATCAAGCGGCGAGAAGGGGAAACTGCATGGGATCTAATGAGGAGATTCAAGGATGCGATTGGAAAACTCAGCTATCTAATCAATCCAAACCATTAGAGAGATTGGTTCATAAAGGCTATTCTTCCATTAACAAGAACTCCATTAACTCAACAAAAGATCGAGACGTTACAAGACACATTGGAGCAGGCTATGAAGATAGAGGCCATGGCGGGATATCTGCAATAATTTAAAGGAGGAGCATCAGCTCAGGACCCTTCCATACTGGGACTACAGCATCAAATAGCTAGCCTGACAGAAAAATTTAAAGAAATTCAACCAATGTGCCTAGCGAGGCCAAACGTATGGTGTATGCATTGTCTAATGGAAGGACATGTGGTAACCGAATGTCCTCGGCTACGGGGCCAGAATGTGGGAACATCAGCAACAGGGGCACCAGGAGCTCCACCAGCAGGAGGGGTTGCGCAGATAAACACCCAGGGGTTATATTCACTACAACACCCGTATACAGAGTTCCCCATGTAATATAATTCAGCGATGACTGAGTATTGCGAGATATGTGAAAGCATGGGTCACTCACTCCGCCTATGCCCCATACTGTAAAAATACTCCAATGTCGCGAACAACGTATATTTTGAGTTGTTTGCGTCTACCACACATAGCACAGAGAAGTGTAGAGCTCTGGATGCCTTGGAATAACGATTGGATAGGCCTTCATATAGAGTGAAAGAGGCTCCCAAAGGACGAGGAGGAGGCATGAGAGGAGGCCAAGCGGGAGAAAGGGGACTAGTACGATGCTACAACTGTGACCAAGAGGGCCATATAGCTAGGGAATTTCCACTTCCTAGAAGACCCTGGTGTTCTCAGTGCAGGGTTAACACGCACACAATAGAATATTGCCCAGAGCTCATTAAAATATGGGAAGAAAGAGCCAGAAAAAGAGGGAAAAATCTGGTAATGCAGAGCCAAGAATAATGGAGTCTCAAGCGATGCAGAACATGGCCATCATGACACGAGGAGGAAAAAGGACCGGGGAGGATGCACACATGATGGACTCGTTAAAATTGATAAGGCCAGCATCCCCAAGTGGTGGAAACCTTTGCCCAGCTTGGGGGAAGCACAGGCATTGAATTTCCGCATACCAGGGAAGAAAATGAGAACCAAGCTAGTTCAAGTACTACGATTCAGGAATGGTTCCGTCTATTTCTAAAAATTATTAAAAACATGCCAATGTTGGAACAATTAAAGCAGAACCTGGAAGGAGTAGTGCAGCAGGCCACAGGACCAGGAGAATCACCTGATGCAGCACATAAATACATACGAAGGGTGAAAAGAAATAACAGAAGGACATGAAAAGGGTTCCGGGTGAATACCCAAGTTGTGGGATTCCAAATTAAAGACACCATGCTTGACCTAGGGTTTGATGTCAATATTTTGCCAAGGAAGACATGGGAAGCATTGGGAAGGCCGAGGTTAACGTATTCACCAGTTCAACTATGTATGGTGAACCAGTACTGCATTGTGCCCACAGGCAGACTAGAGGAGGTTGAGGTCAATGTCGCAGGAGTAAAGACGTATACGGACTTTGAAGTCATCGACATTATGGGGGACAAAGATCCCTATCCAGCATTATTGGGGTCGACTGTGTTGGGGTTCCTATGTTTTGGCAGATTTGGCAATACCAAAAGATAAGACAACATCAAACCACTTTGGGATCCTAGGATCTAGCCCTCTTGGATTCGGAGAGGGATCTCCCCATAAAAATAAAGAACGATATATATCTTTGAAGGCTCAAAATGAGATATTAAGCTAGGTATGAAGCACAGGGGTTTTTTAAATGATTTGGTTGTTGGGTTGGTCAGAGATCATAAACTGAGAAGGTTATGGAATGAAAGGAACAAAGCAGCAGGATGTTTCGACAAAAGAAGATAGGTCAAGAAAGAGCCAACCCATTGGGCTATGGAGTCATGAAAGGGATTACTTGCATAACAACTAAGCAAGGCTTTCATAGGGCAAGTCATCTATACTAAAGGATCTTTTAGATAGATGGTGAGATGGAACATTAAGGAGTGAAGGTGAAAGAAGGAAAGAAAACCAAATTTTCTGTCTGGAGGTCAGGTTAGATATCATTTACATCCATACCTGCTTTGACATACTCGAAGGCAAGTCTCAGTGAAGACGCAAAGGTAGCTTAAGATCAGGTCAGAGGTCATTTAACTCTAGCCCTGCTTTCAGCATACTCTCAAAGGAAAAACAGAGTAAAGATTTAACACAGAGAAAGGCCTAAGATCAAAGAAGGGCTTTTAACCTTCAATGCTTTCGACACCAGCTTGAAGGGATCTTAGAAAGGCCAATTTGTTGGAAAAGGACCCCAGTGGACAGGGCTTACACTAAATCCCCGGTATCCCAATTCTTCCAGCTCAAACCCAACAAGAAAATCTAAGCAACAAACTCCAAATTCATACATCAGTAAGCATGGGCTAGACCAACATCTTTGACTTTACACGAATTTGCTCTTGGATTCACTATCAGCAGAAAAAATCAAAGATAAGAAGAGCAGTGGGCATTAAGGTACCATGTAGGGGTATATCCTAAGCCTAATTTATTGTTTCTTATCAGAGAATAAATGGACAATATGATTAAAATGAAATAAGACAGGAAAACATCCCCCGTAATATAGACCAGGATCCTGTGAAATTGCTTGTTCAATTGATGTGCAAAACCAGTCACATACTTTGAGCTCAATGGCTGTTACAATCCAAACTTTCTCCTCCCAACCTACTAAATTACAAACTACTCAGCTACTTTCCCCCAATAACTGTTCTAACAGTTGAATGAATCCCTACAACTAACAACAACAACAACCTTTACAATATGTTCTTCAGGGGTTCTTATAGGAGAATGGATAGCAGTAGTAGAAGATGCACATTTAATTGATTTCATTAAGGCAGAGTGGGGGAAGTGTTCGTGCCCACTCTGCCTAATGGCTCTGCATTGCTGTGTGTACTCTGTAGTCTGGTTCGAAGTATTTGTCAGGTTGATAGCAACCTTAGATGTTTCTTTGAAGTCATTTCTGGCTGTTTTGTACTCGGTATCGCCTTCTGAAATAAGTGACAGGGATAGAAAGTCCACTGATCTCCATACTTCCATAACTGTTGTCCTGACAGTTCTGTAGAAGCTTATATTAGTGTAATAGCCCTTAGGGGCTCAAAGGATCATGGAGACACTGTAGGGAGGTGTCCTTTTCGGAGGAAATACGTTCTGCTATTATTGAAACACAAATATGACTTGTCGGTGTGCTTTAGTCTTCAAACTACATCTTCTTCCTTTGAACACGGGATTAAGCGCTAAATATTCAATAACAGACCTAAATCCCTTAATTTCCTTTGCTGATTCGCTTTGCCGCTGTTGTGATGACCTCTCTATGCTCTTAGTCACAGTGACTATGACGGTGGAGACAGAGTGAATTTCTTTTCTCTATAATCCCTGCAAAACATGATAAACCTGTTATAAAATCTAGGGGACAGGTGGAAGATTGCTGCGAAGGCCTGGAGGAACGACGGCGGAAATGGTGGAGGAATGGTCTGACAGAGGTCTGGTGTGAAAAGGTCACAGACCGTTGGATTAGATCTGGTGGAGGAGATCGACGGTCAAGATTCATAGGTGGAAATGCTTTTAGAAGGTTAAGCGGAGAAAAACAACTTTAGCGTTAAAACACCAAAGTTAAAATTTGGGAAAATACAAAGGGAGATGATGAAAAATGAATGAAAGTGGAGCCTTTAGGTAGTGGGACCCGGCGGGCAGAGGGTGATTAGCTTTGGAATGTTGGATCTCAAGAGGAGATCAACGGCGGAGTTTAAATGATGAAGTCATTGGAGAGGTCCGATGGAAGAAAGTTAAATGGGGGTGCGATGGAATGGGAACCATTGATCTAGATCGAACGGATGGTCACAATTGAATCGGAAGATCGCAATCAGGGGGGCAGAGGGTGACACATTTAAAACTTCTGATTGGCGATGGTGCGATTAAGCGCCAACCGTTGGATCGCGAAGGGGATCAACGGTGGAGATTCAATCAGTGGGGAGATGGACAGGGGAAAATGAGCGGGTAGTGGAGGAATCTAGGTCGTTGGATCAGAATGGATGAACAGTGGAGATCGGATCGGGGATTGCCAATCAGGGGAAATGAAGGGGTGACACTTTAGAATCTTTGATGCCTGATTTAGCACTTTTGCGATGGTCATCGGATCTGGCAGGGAGATCGACGGTCTATATGCGGTCAGGGGTTAATGCGAAGAGGAGATGGGTGGAGAAAATGTTAAGAGCATGGACCGTTAGATCTGTATAGATCAACGACTAATATTTCACCTCGCGGTCTGCAGAACAAAACCCAATCGCATCGGAATTTTTCAATTAACACAGGAAACGCGCTCGCACAAACCTCCAATGCGATAAGTGCCCAGGGCCTTAGCGCTAGGTTTTGGCTCCTAGTCGCATGGTGGGGAAGTGGTTTAGGGCTGGCCGAAAAGGGGCTTAAGCCCATAGTGTAAAATGGGGGTTTTTGGCTTAATTTTAGTGCTTTTTAAGGCCACAAGAGGGATTCGGTAGAGGGAATAAGGGGTTTTAAGACCAAATAAAGGATATTATGAGGTTTTAAAGAGGATTTAGGGATATTTGGAGGGTTAATGAGGGATTTTGAAAGGGAAAAATGGTGATGGAAACAGAGGGTTTGTGGGAATGAAATAAGGGGAAATGGAGGCTTTCTTGAGCATCCTTCTTCACAAAACAACAGGGCTTTTTAATGGAAACGGTAGTGAATATTGTTCAAAGGGAAAAACACACAAGGAGGCTTCAAGGATGATATGTTTTCAGAGGAAATTTATTCCTTGAAGGCTCAAGAAAAATTTAGCCACCTGTTTGCTTGTCAAAAAATTTATAGGTGGCTAACAGTGGCTCCACATGGGGATGGCATCTTCTTGAAGGTGTCAAGAAGTCAGAGAATGATCTTTGGAGTAGGCCAGGTGCCTGGTACTTGACACATCCATTTCTTTCTTGGATCAGCTGCCACAAATCATGAAGACATCATATCAATAGTAATATTCTCCCTAACAACTACCTACCCATACTATTGTCCTGACATTTTTTCTTCTGGGTGCATTTGGACTTGCAGACCCTTTACATCATCAATTTTTACAGAAAGAAAATAAACCTATTCTATTTCTACCATTATTACTCCATGAGACCAGATTAAACAATTGGCCTCATAGCTTCTCTACCTACACTGATATCTGCTAGGATTAAACTGTCTAGCAGATTTATTCTCTACATTCCAAGACAGAAATTGAAAAACAGTCAAGCCAGGATTAGACTGTCTGGCTTGCTGGACTTTGCAGAAATTAAAAACAACTAACTAATTCTCACAGACTAAGCTTTATTGAAAACTCCTACCTACCCTACCCTACTTGGAAATATCTAATGCTCTAGGTGATACGATAATGCCAGTGCAGCCAGTCAAGCAGTAACAAAAAAGGGAAAAAGCACTGACTGCTCATCAGAGACAACCACAGGGTGCTCTACATGTGGTTCTTCAAAACTGAGGTCACCATCAGTCGTGACCACTCCTGATGAATCTGGCCCCTGCAAAGGATTAATGTTGGAGGATTTGAGCCAATTAGGGCCTCCATATATTCTGCCACAGGATCAATGAACACCTGATGTACACTTTCTTCTTTCAAGCCTTCCATGATTGGTAGGCTGTCTTCACCCTGGGCAGCTTTGATTACTGTATCTTCCACTGCGTCTTCAGCGTGGATCTTGGAAGCCTGATCACCTTCTCTCTGCACATCAAAAGGCAGTGGAATCTCTTCTTTCTTAGTGGGAGGGAGACTTTCCAAAAACACTCTGGGGTCTCTGAACTGATATGATTTTTCTTGTGAGTTCAAAAGTTCAATCTCAGCTTCATATCTCTCAACCACCAAATCTAGAAACATTTTCTTAAGCTCGGGTTGAGTATTGAGTTTGGAGCTAAGAAGGACAACCTTTGGAAGGTCCTCCCATTCAGTTTCTGCCAGTACACTTGATATTCCATATTGAAACTCTGCTATGAGACTTGGATGCATTTTTGCAAATTGTTCAGAGTCTTCCATTAGTGAAGTGACTGGATCTTTAGCATGGATGATGTTGTAATGCGACTGGTCTCCTAGTCGAGTCTTGTGAAAACAAAGATAAATAGCAGCCTACTAATCACTAGTGGAGTCTTTTAACAATTTAGGAATTGTGGAGTCGCTAGGTGGATTTCTAAGATGTTCAAGGAGATTTACTGTCCACCACAATGATTGATTACCAAATCAAATCTATTGGTCTTTATTCCCCAGTGGAGTCGCCATTATGTTGGGGTTCCTATGTTTTGGCAGATTTGGCAATACCAAAAGATAAGACAACATCAAACCACTTTGGGATCCTAGGATCTAGCCCTCCTGGATCCGAAGAGGGATCTCTCCATAAAAACAAAGAATGATATATATCTTTGAAGGCTCAAAATTAGATATTAGGCTAGGTATGAAGCACAGGGGTTTTTTAAATGATTTGGTTGTTGGTTTGGTCAGAGATCATAAACTGAGAAGGTTATGGAATGAAAGGAACAAAGCAGCAGGATGTTTTGGAAAAATAAGATAGGTCAAGAAAGAGCCAGTCCATTGGGCTATGGAGTCATGAAAGGGGATTACTTGCACAACAACTAAGCAAGGCTTTCATGGGGCAAGTCATCTATACTAAAGGATATTTTAGATAGATGGTGATATGGAACATTAAGGAGTGAAGGTGAAAGAAGGAAAGAAAACCAAATTTTCTTTCTGGAGATCAGGTCAGATCTCATTTAAATCCAAACCTGCTTTGACATACTCGAAGGCAAGTTTCAGTGAAGACGCAAAGGTAGCTTAAGATCAGGTCAGAGGTCATTTAACTCCAGGCCTGCTTTCAACATACTCTCAAAGGAAAAATAGAGTAAAGATTTAACACAGAGAAAGGCCTAAGATCATAGAAGGGCTTTTAACCTTCAATGCTTTCGACACCAACTCGAAGGGATCTTACAAAGGCCAATCTGTTGGAAAAGGACCCCAGTGGACAGGGCTTACACTAAATCCCCAGTATCCCAATTCTTCCAGCTCAAACCCAACAAGAACATCTAAGCAACAAACTCCAAATTCATACATCAATAAGCATGGGCTAGACCAACATCTTTGACTAGTTAAATTACACGAATTTTCTCTTGGATTCACTATTAGCAGAAAACATCAAATATAAGAAGAACAGTGGGCATTAAGGTACCATGCAGGGGTATATCCTAAGCCTGATTTACTATTTATTATCAAAGAATAAATGGACAATATGATTAAAATTAAATAAGACAGGAAAACATCACCCATAATATAGACCAGGATCCTGTGAAATTGCTTGTTCAATTGATGTGCAAAACCAGTCACATACTTTGAGCTCAATGGCTGTTACAGTGCAAACTTTCTCCTCCCAACCTACTAAATTACAAATTACTCAGCTACTTCCCCCCAATAACTATTCTAACAGTCAAATGAATCCCTACAACTAACAACAACAACAACCTTTACAATATGTTCTTCAGGGGTTCTTATAGGAGAATGGATAGCAATAGTAGCAGATGTACATTTAATTGATTTCATTAAGGCAAAGTGGGCGAAGTGTTCATGCCCACTCTACTTAATGGCTCTACATTGCTGTGTGTACTCTGTAGTCTGGTTCGAAGTATTTTTCAGGTTGATAGCAACCTCAAATGTTTCTTTGAAGTCCTTTCTGGCTGTTTGGTACTCGGTATCGCCTTCCGAAATAACTGACAGGGATAGAAAGTCTGATGATCTCCATACTTCCATAATTGCTATCCTGACAGTTCTATAGAAGCTTCTGTCAGCGTAATAGCCCTTAGGGGCTCGAGGAAGCATGGAGACGCTGTAGGGAGGTGTCCTTTTCGGAGGAAATACGTTCTGCTGTTATTGAAACACATATATGACTTGTCGGTGTGCTTTAGTCTTCAAACTGCGTCTTCTTCCTTTAAACACGTGATTAAGCACTAATATTCAATAACAGGCCTAAATCCCTTAATTTCATTTGCTGATTCACTTTGCCGCTACTGTGATGACCTCTCTGCTCTCTCAGTCACAGTGACTGTGACTGTGGAGACAGAGTGAATTTCTTCGCTCTGTAATCCCTGCAAAACATGATAAACCTGTTATAAAATCCAGGGGAGAGGTGGAAGATTGTCGCGAAGGCCTGGAGGAACAGTGGCGGAAATGGTGGAGGAATGGTCTAACGGAGGTCTGGTGTGAAAAGGTCGCAGACCATTGGATTAGATCTGATGGAGGAGATCGACGGTCAAGATTCACCAGTGGAAATGCTTTTAGAAGGTTAAGCGGAGAAAAACAACTTTAGCATTAAAATACCAAAGTTAAACTTTGGTCAAATACAAAGGGAAATGATGAAAAATGAATGAAAGCGGAGCCTTTAAGTAGTGGGACCCGGCGGGCAGAGGGCGATTAGCTTTGGACCATTGGATATCAAGAGGAGATCAACGATGAAGGTTAAATGATGAAGTCATTGGAGAGTTCCAATGGAAGAAAGTTAAATGGGGGTGCGATGGAATGGGAACTGTCAATCTAGATCGAACGGACGGTCATGATTGAATCAAAATATTGCAATCGGGGGGGCAGAGGGTGACACATTTAAAACTTCCGATTGGCGATGGTGCGATTAAGTGCCAACCGTTGGATCGCGAAGGGGATCAACGGTGGATATTCAATCGGCGGGGAGATGGACAGGGGAAAATGAGTGGGTAGCGGAGGAATCTGGGCTGTTGGATCAGAATGGATGAACAGCGGAGATCGGATCGGGGATCGCCAATCGGGGGAAACAAAGGGGTGACACTTTAGAATATCTGATGCCTGATTTAGCGCTTTTGCGATGGCCGTCGGATCTGGCGGGGAGATTGATGGTCTATATGTGGTCGAGGGGTAATGCAAAGAGGAAATGGGCAGAGAAAAGGTTAAAAGCATGGACCATTAGATCTGTATAGATCAACGGTTAATATTGCACCTCGCGGTCTGCAGAACAAAACCCAATCGCATCGGAAGTTTTCAATTAACACAAAAAACGCACTGACACAAACCTCCGATGTGATAAGCGCCCAGGGCCTTAGCGCTAGGTTCCAGCTCCCGGTCACATGGTGGGGAAGTGGTTTATGGCTGGCTAAAAAGGGGCTTAAGCCCATAGTGTAAAATGGGGGTTTTTGGCTTAATTTTAGTGCTTTTTAAGGCCAAAGAGGGATTCGGTAGAGGGAATAAGGGGTTTTAAGACCAAATAAAGGATATTATGAGGTTTTATATGGGATTTAGGGAGATTTGGAGGGTTAATGATGGATTTTGAAAGGGAAAAAAGGTGATGGAAATAGAGGGTCTGTGGGAATGAAATAAGGGGAAATGGAGGCTTTCTTGAGCATCCTTCTTCACAAAACAGCAGGGCTTTTTAATGGAAACGGTAGTGAAGATTGTTCAAAGGGAAAAAGACATAAGGAGGCTTCAAGGATGATATTTTTTCAGATGAAATGTATTCCTTGAAGGCTCAAGAACAATTTAGCCACCTGTTTTCTTATCAAAAAATTTATAGGTGGCTAACAGACTGGGCCTTTGAAAATTACGCAGTAATAGATTTGAAGAAGGAACTGATGATCTTTGAGGATGGGGAGGTCAGATTCACTCAGACACTCGACCCGTATCAAGGTCCCCGATACACAAAGTCTGTGGATAACAAATAATATGCTCAGCTTCTTGACCACCTTTATCAAATGACTGCAGGAAAAAGGGAAGATTACATCAACCCAACAGCGAGGGGATCCATGAGTTTGAGAAGCATCCAAAGCTCATACTTAGCTTAGAGATAGCTTGGGATGATTGGCAGCAAGGGGGGTATGAGACTAATACACCAAGATGCACCAACATTGGAAGAATTAATTGGATCGGGACCGAGGTAAGAGATTACCCAACTTTGTCCAATATGAACGTTGTAAATACTTTCATTACCAAAATAGAATATAAGGTACCAGAGGAACAGAGGGTCCCACTCATGGACATGGCTTTAAAATCCACATCTACAAGATGGTGGAGTAGCCACCGCAATTCACTCTCACGATGGGACAAAGTTGCGGCAGCATTGAAAGCCAAGTTCAAGGAAGAAAAAGGACCATGCTTGAATGAAAAATACCAAGGGGACTCAGACCCCCGAAAACATTTGAAGGAATGTGAGAAACAATGGAAAACCGCAGGATATTCGGAAGAGTTGTGGGTGCATATGTTTATACACTCACTGGACTTGGTTCCATAAGCCTGGTACCTAACGGAGGAGAGAAATATGGGAACCAGTACTTGGCAAGTCGTTGCGGAGAAATTTACACAATGCTTCATGTTTGAAGGAAAAATAAATATAGTCACACAAGCACTGCAGGCTATTAAGAAGGTACTATTCTTTCTGTAGATTTAGGAAGAGGACGAGCACCTGCTCCCAAACCCAAGCATCAGGCAGTCGGTAGCCTGTAAAAATATAAACAGCGAGATGGACAATGATGATCTGGAAGGTCTCAGACACCTTTATTTCGAAGATAAGGAGGGGGATTGGGATATCAAAGAAGAACCAACGACAGAAGGAATCCACCTGCTACCGCTAAGGACCAAGAAAATATATATTAGGACAGAAGAGAAGCCCAAACTTGATTCAATCGGTGATTATTGGGATGAAGAGACAACTAAGGATATATTCAGTCTATTACGGGAATACGAAGACTTGTTCCCGTCATCAGTAGCAGAATTGAAGGGAATAAAAGGAGACATGGGAGAAATGTGTATCATAGTGAAACCTGAGGCAAGACCAATCAAGCACAGACCCTACCAGTTAAATCCAAGGGTGAAGGAAAAGGTCAAGGCAGAAATTGGAAAAAAATTAAAGGCAGGGTTAATATTCCTGGTAGAGGAACCAGAATGGGTAAGTCCCATATTTATACAGAGCAAGAAGGATAAGTCTAAAATCCCAGTCTGTGTTGACTACCGAAGCTTGAATAACGCCTGTATACATGACCCATTCCCCACTCCGTTCAGCGACGAAGTCCTCGACAATGTTGCGGGGAATGAGGCATATTCCTTTACAGATGGATTCTCAAGGTACCATCAGGTAAGAATAGCCGAGGAAGATAAGAAGAAAACAACCTTCACCACCGAATGGGGCTCTTTTGCATATCATATGATGCCATTCGGGTTGAAAAATGCGCCAACAGTATTTTCAAGCATCATGATAGTAGCATTCTGAGAGTACATCCACAAATTCCTAGAAGTATATATGGATGACTGGACGATCTACAGCCTATTAAAAGACCATGCAACATTATTGAGAATAATGTTTGATAGGTGTAGGCAACTCCAAATTTCGTTGAACCTAAAGAATTGCATCTTTGCAATGCCTTTTGGAACACTGCTAGGACATGTGGTATGTAAACAAGGAGTTTGCGTGGATCCAGCGAAGGTAGTAGTGATAAATAACATGGAGGCTCCAGAAACTGTGAAACAGTTGAGGTCACTGCTGGGCCACACAGGTTACTACAGGCGATTCATCTGCAACTACGTGAAGATAATAGCCCTGTTGGAGAAGCTGTTGAGGAAGTCGGAGCAGTTTAGTTGGACAGAGGGTTGCATGACAACGCTGAATAATTTGAAGGAAAATTTGGAAAGTGCACCAATATTGGTTCATCCGGATTGGGACAAGAAATTTCATGTCCACATCGATGCTTCGAGCATCGCACTCAGAGAGGTTCTAGCCAAACCAGGGGACACTACAGTTGATCACCCAATGTACTTTGCAAGTCGAAAATTATCAACACCAAAACGGAACTACACCATGACAGAGCAGGAAGCATTAGAAATGGTGTATTCCCTTCAAAAGTTCTGACACTACCTGTTGGGAGGTATGTTCAATTTTTTCACAGACCATTTAGCTTTAAAGTACTTGGTAAACAAACCGGTCTTAGAGGGGAGAATCTGCAGATGGCTCTTACTCTTCTAGGAGTTCACCTTTGAAGTGATCGTCAAACCCGGGAAATTGAACATGGGACCAGACCACATATCACGGTTGGAAAATGGGGAAAATGGAGGGTCCTTGGACGATCAGCTGCCTGACGCTGATATTTTTCGAGTAGACGCCATTCCAAAATACTTGGACCAAATAGCAACCTACCTAACAACAGGACAGTGCCAAAAATAATATACCGCAGTACAAAAAAGACACCTAGTAGTCTAAGCAGCAGAGTACCATCTCATCGCAGGACACCTGTATAAGATGGGGCTAGAACAAATTTTACGAAGATGCGTTCTAGACCATGAGACAGAAGCCGTATTGTAGGAGTACCACTTTGGAGTTGAGGGAGGGCATGTAGGAGCTAAACCGACGGCGAGGAAAGTACTACAGGTAGGTTTATGGTGTCCTATGGTACACATTGACAGCAAGGTGTTCGTAAAGAAATGCAATGTTTTCCAGAGGACAGGACATCCATCGCACAGAGACGAGCTTCCACTGCACCCAGTAAAAGCACTGAAACCATTCGAGAAGTAGGCAGTCGATTTTATAGGCCCAATTTCACCCGCTGTAAGACACTCACAGGCCCGGTATATCATCACAACAACAGAATATTTGAAAATATGGGCAAAGGCAATGCCATTGAATTATTGCACAGCTGAAACAGCGGCACAGTTCATATTTGAAAACATAATCAGCATGTTTGGTTTCCCAAAAAGTCTGACAAGTGATCAGAGTACGCATTTCATCAATGCTACCATTAAATCCCTGCTCGAAAGCTTCATGGTACAACATCACAAGAGCAGCCCTTACCACCCACAAGCCAATGGTATGGTAGAAGCATTCAACAATATTTTGGAAAAAGGATTAACGACGATTTGCAACGTTCAACAAGACGACTAGGATGAACGTATACCAGCAACTCTGTGGGCGTACAGAATGACTGTCAAGAGGCTAAATAACCAAACATCATTCCAGCTCGTGTACGGGAGAGAAGCCGTAGTACCAGCAGAGTTTTTCATACCCAGCCTTCTAATCGCAACCTCACTCCAGCTATCAGAGGAAGACTCGCTAAAGGAAATGTTACAGGAAGTACAAGCACTAGAAGAGGACAGGTTTTTAGCATAATTCCACCAAACTGTCCAGAAAGAAAGACAAAAGGCATGGCATGACCGCCACATCAAGCTCAAAACTTTCAAGGTCGGCAGAAAAGTATTACTCTATGACAGTAGGTACCAGAAGTTCCGAGGGAAACTGCAAATGCATTGGCTAGGACCGTACCACATAATCAAAATCAAAGAGTCAGGAGCAGTTCGGTTAGCACAACTGGACGACCAGATACTGCCAGGATGGGTGAATGGCGCACGCCCGAAACCCTACCATGAGCAAGTTCTGCATTTCATTTTCAATAACTCTCACAAAAAATAGGAGTCAGTAGGGTAGATTAGACTAGATTAGATAGAGTCAATAACTCTCTCGCACCTGGGAAGAGCTTACATAGGATTCCCAATAAAGAAAATTTGTAGCACAGGAAATGCAATGTTGCGTTGTGGAGATTGCAATGCAACCGATTGTGGTCGGGGGGGGTAGTGTCCAGTGTGTCATCCACGTCAAAAGGAAAAGCGTGTCGAATATAATTCCATCATCATTACTCATAGAACCCATGTCACTCTGTAGGATTACCGAGATTTGAAAAATAATTATTATAATTAGCGGCATCCATACTGCAATAAATTTTCCATAATAAGCCATAACCATCACCTATCACGTCTACCCAAACCCTGAAGCCACAGTCAGCTTTTTCAAAACCCACCTCAGCTCGGTAACTAATCACATGATTATAGTCGTGGGGGAGGGCAAGGGAAAATTAATTAGTTATGGGGTCTTATCAAACTCATGCGTGCTAGTTACTTACATAACCTGCATGAAATAAAGCGCAAGAATGTCAGAGAAGTCCGAGTTAGAACCAGAAACAGCAAACGTAGCAAGGGAAATATCACCAGAGAAAGAGCAGGGGAGGTGTCCAGAAGTAGGAATTCATAAGGAAAGAGGAGGAGTAGCTCTGCAAGTGTACCAGAGAAGATCTAAAATGACCAAGGTAGCACTAGCAGTTGTTGAGCACGAGCTCGATGAAAGGATTCAGAAGATGGAATCCCTGGTAAGAAAATATGATAGTGCCTCGTTGATTGATACTAACCTAACAGACTCCTTCCAAATTCCAGTGATGAAGAAACAAGTCTACATGGAGAATTATGCTACAAAAGTGGGACAACAAGCAGCAAGAGTACTTCCAAAGTTCATAGGTGTTCAACAATCCACCATACTGAACCTAAGGAACCTGCCAGTGTTCGGAACTACAAGGGCTGCAATGTAGTGCACCAAGTTTCTACTGAGCATAATTCACAATGGGTCACTGTGGCTGGGAAGATAAATCCCAATTCATGTGGAATACATTCATAGATTGACCGGGTTGTCGCAGGAAGGGAGAGATGTCTCCACGGCTTTCAAGACTGTGTGCAAGAGAGCAAAGAAAGCAGGGGATGGTGACTACTACAAGAAGTACGACACCAAGAGAGGGGGAAAAGGAGCCAAGATAGACTTTATCAACAACCCAGCAATCAAGTTTTCCTGCTACTTAATTGCAAGAAAAACAACGAGACACTACACCAAAGGGGAATGTACACTAGATACTATCTCAGTTGTGGAGCAATGTCTCTAGGGGGCACATTTGAACTGGTTCTCATTTCTTCTCAATGAGTTATTCGAAGCATGTGAGGAAAACTATAGGAGGGCCACGAGATTCATCTACAGTTACCTTATAATGGCGTTGGCCATGTGGAAATGGACATTTCCAGGAATCAGGAAACTATTGGAAGTGGCAACAAGCCAACCACTAGCAATGAAGTTCACACCCTGGAAAAAATCAGGGGACCCTAGCTCTAAGGAGGTAAACGAGGAGGCATTCAAATTCTGGTACAACTAAATGGTGGATGTCATGATGATCCAATAGAGAATTCCAAGGACCTTGCTAGACAACTATGATGTGTAAGTATGGTTTGGGGTTAACCATAATAAAACTTACATCTGGCCAGCATGTGTGCCGGATTCGATCTTTAAGATGAGGTTGTTGAAATTTCAAATCGATGAGCGGGCTTTTCACGCAGAAGTATGCTCGTGGCCAGGAGTAGCAATGGAGATCAAAAGCGAAGTCTACGTCTATTCATTTGACGGCATGCTGTCGGATCCATTGCCAGGAGAGACATCAAAGGAAGCCATGGCTAGAATGTCGTGGCTACAGCCAACCCCAATCATCGAGCAGCTGAATACGAAGGTACAGAGCTTCAACCGTGTAGTCCAAACTTTAACAAGTGATTCTGATTTTTTTCCCACATTTACGGAATTTCAGGCCTCAAATTCTGCATCCTCTTTCGTCGCAGTCCCCCTAGTCACACCCATACCACTCAATGTGTTTAATTCACCTCCACCAACAACCACGACTCTTGTCAAAAAGAGTAAAGCCTTGAAACCCCCAGTAGCTACACCAAAGGCAAAGAAGGCCAAAATCACAGTGTCCAGCCAAGTATTTGATCTCACGGGGGAAGATCAAACACAACTTATGGATACGGGGACCCCAATCAGAGAAGAACTAGTGACAGAGCCCCAGCCGACTCAAGAGCTACCCCCAATAAACCCCTATTATTTTCTAAATGTATGTATATCACCTCCTTGCACTCACCAATCATCAGCCACCACCTCATTCACCTCCAAAGGTCATCCATCTCACAGACCCTCCACATTAGCCACCATATCTGACCCAGTCAGAGTACAAAATAAAACAAACGGAGATGCTGAGGTGGAGGTTAACTCCGATACAGTAGTGGTACCTGAGGTTAACCAAACCTTGGTTGAAAAAGTTTCTTTCCAAGAAATTTTAAGTCAAGAAGCATCTTTTGTTGCAGACACAACAACCCCGACTGAAGAGCTGAATCAATTTCAACAAGCAAACCTGATACTTCAGCAAGTGCAACCCAATATAGACATGGGTAACCCCAGTAATCTGGTGTCGGAACCAACACAAACACAGTCACCACAAGAGCATTCAACAAGGTCCATTACAAGCGGTCAACCACTCTAAGAACAACAACTGAATCAAGATATCTCTGGAGCTGAAAGTGTGCAGACCTAGGGAATGACACAGTTGTACAATTTCATTCAGTAGGCGGTGCAACTGGCCGAAGGGCTTCACACAAAACTTCAGCAGAGATTCGAGCAGAAATAGGTACAAATTATCACGCTTACTAAAGAGCGCGAACAGTTGAAGATGGAAAATAACCAACTACAGGGCCAATTGGACATGGTAACCAAGGTTTTTTAGGATCTCTGGCCCATAGTGACAGCCCAAAACAATCAGATACCAGGTGACATAGCAGAGGATGACATAGTCGGATGGTCCATTCACGTCCGAGTGGCCTGTTCGAACCTCAACCAAGAAAACAAGGAACTGAGGGCAGCGTTGGAGACCGGACCCGCGCTACCGAACCCAGCAGTCATTTACACAGAGAAGATAGCAGAGCAACAAACACGGGTAGTCGGAATGCAAGAATTTTTTAGTACTGCAGCAAAGGAAGCGTATGAACTACCGAAGGGTCTACATGAATGTTCCACCTCACTTACCTTGAAGTCACAACCAGCTTCACCAAAACTACAACAGATATCGAAAGAGATTCAGGAAGCCACAGACCCGGACGAACTCGACAAATTGTATACTCAAGAGAAGGAACTGGAAGTCCACATATGACAAATTGAGGAGCATTCAGCCACAACCAAGCAAGCCGTCTGAGAGCTCAGGCAACCGGTGAAGACCACTACACAAGCAATGCATCAAATAGCTGCCAAGGCCAACGTTCAGATCAACAGCATCTTCGGTGGTCTACCAGCTGTCGCAGGAGAGAAAGAGGCCGCTCAGGTCACAACAAAAATGGTCCTGCTCATGCAGGGATGGCAGCAGGCCATTGCTAGTTTCTGAGAGCTAAAATCATCCACACTCACAAAGGTCCCAGAGTTGGGGCCCTTTTTTGGACACACAGAAGAAAGGGAGCAAATAGAACGGGTCACGGAGACAAGCAGACCAATGGAGACCGAGGCAGTAGGAAACAATTGACTCGGGACGAATCAATAGGATGTGGTTGGGGCCTGTTGGGGCCCTTGTTTTGAAATCAAATAGTTTTTAGTTGTGTATAACAGGTGGCGGAATGCAACCACAGTAGACAGAGACCTGTCATGGTTGCGAAGAACTAAAGAGAAGGTGGCGCGGCTGTTGCGGAAGCAGGCACAAATAGTAGAGGGAAGCAGCAGAAGACAATCAATGGAATTCCCAATAATTAGGGAAAAGCAATAAACAATCAAGCAGAAAGGAAGGAAGGACTGTCAGTCGCGCTGGTAATGGAACAAATAGGCAACCAGCCAGTGGAGAAAGGAGGTTGGCATAGTAGGGATTAGGGAACGGGAGATGCAAGAGAGCTCTGTTCGTGTTGTTTAGTCTGTTCTTTCTCTCTCTGTGTTCATTCTGTCCTGTTTGGTATAATACTATTGTAATCAGTTTGGCTAGGATTTCTCTAAGGAGCTTTGTAATGATGTTTTGTTGATTAATGAAATATATCATGATCTAAGGTTGCTATTCTGAATTCTATGTGATATCCTAGCTTAGTCGAATGTGCGGGTTATTTTAAATTTTTTATTATCATTCTGAATGTGTTCAATAGTATTTCCATCCGCGAGATATTTACCCGGATCCAGAGTACTTAGTTCTGTCTATTTTATGAAATTGTTCTTCTTGACCGATACATGATTTTCTCCTAACCTTAGTAAGGTCGCGGGGCGCCTCGGGTGAGACTCTCTGCTCATCGAAGCAGGGTGAAAATGCCAGCATTGTGCTAGGCTACTGCGGAAACCTTGTTGGCCTCCATTCTGAACCTGGGTCTTTCCCAAGAGACCTTCTCCCTCGCCAACACTTAAAAAAGGAAGAGGATTGCAGCCATATTATTCATCTTGATGTATTTGATATTTGACATATGGTCTGTTTAGACATATAGCTTTCTTCAACTGTTTAGCTAAGATTGCATGTGTTGTTTAGCACAGGGTGTTCCTGATCAGGAATCCCACCTCTTCCATTTAGAGGCTCTTGGAGGAGTTTGAAATATACTTCCACAATCAGGAATTTGGCCAAGCTTCAGTCTCATGTACAACGCAGATCTGTTTAGAGTTGGGTTGTGTTGCAGGGGTGTAGAATTGGAGGAGAGAAATCTCCAATTTCTGAGCTTATTTTTCCAGTGAGGGGACCAACCCTTCACCTATTGAATTGATTGGGTGTTGTTTCAGTTGATATATCATTCCTTCAGCCCCATATCAGTATTCATTCCCAGGGATTGCGTAATTCAGGCAGTAGAAATGCAGTGGGCAACTCAAAAAAGGCGGAAAATCCAAACTTAAAATCTGGCCAAACCAGTTTTGGGTTTTTCTGGGTTTTTTTAGTAGAATCTGTGGTTAAAACCGCGGTCATTCGAAACACTCTAATAGCCTTCTGCACATGGTTCTTCACCTCATTAGTAGTAATTTCCAACAGCGGTAGCAATAGCAACACAACATTTCCAGTGCTTGGTTTCTTTAGTGTATTTTAGCCATATTGTGGCTTGACTGCATTCCTTTTGGAGCACTGTGTAATTTCATTTGCTTTTATATATAATGATATAGCTCCATTTTTTTCTACTCATAGATTATGATGTCTTAATGTAATTTCCAGTTGCAGCATATTTTCGGCATTTTCCATATTTTAGTGTTATGTTCCTGTTTTGATTTATTTGGAATGCTGCATATGTTCTATATTCTTGTATTTTCCATTTTGGAATATTACAGTGGTATCAGAGCATAATCTTGGCTCAACCTGTGTACTTCAGCCTATTGTGGTCCTAGTGATTTGGTCTACTAGCATACCAAATGACCAGGCAACATCAGAACCACTTTGGGATCTCAGGATCTAGCCCTTCTGGATCCAGAGAGGGATCTCTCTATAAAGGTAAATAATAATGTATCTTTAAAGTTTAGTTTGAGGTATTAGGCTAGTTATAGAGCACAAAGGGTGTTTGTTTTGTTTGTTTGGTTGGGGAAATTGACAGAAGGGTTCAGTGTAAGGTAAAGGAATGAGTAGTGAAGGATTTTCAGCAATGGGGAGATAATTCAAAGAGAATACAAGTCCATTGGGAAATGGGGTCATAAAAGGGTTTACTTGCAATTCAAATATCGAAGGCTTTCAAAGGGCTGGTCATCTAAAACAGAGGATCTCTTAAGATGATAGTATGGGATGAAACAATAAGGAAATGGATGGGAAAGACAAGGAAAACCTTCCAAGGTGACCACTTCAGAGTAAGTCAAGGGACAGGGCATACCTTATACCCCTATTATCAATACTCCTGATGAGGCTAACTTCAAAGACAACAATCCAGTAGTCCTCCTGACTACTTTCAGACAGTAGAAAACACTTAAGTTCAAACACAGAGTGAAGCCTAAGATCAGATAAAGACTCCTAAGATCAGATAAAGACTTTTAACCTTCTCTGCTTTTGACATTCAACTCACAGGGATCTTAGAAAAGTTAACTATTGGAAAGGGAACTTAGGGGACAGGGCTAATCACTAAATCTCCCTACTTTCCTATTCTTTTCAGCTGAACTAAAAAAGAACATCTAAGAAACAAACTCTAAATTCATACATTAGTAAGCATGGGCAAACCAACTCTTTACTGGTTAAATTATATTGAATTTTTTCTCAGATACACAAATAGCAGAAAACATAAAGATAAGAATGTGCAGGAAGCATTAGGGTACTTGCAATATTATATCCTAAGCTAAAATTACTGTTTCTCATCAGAGAAAATGAAACATGATGTAACATAGAGGGAAAACAATAACAGAGAAAGGACACATCACCAATGACTTAGATCAGGATCCGATGAACATGCTTGTCATATTAGTAGAGAAAAACCAGTCACATACATTCTTGTCCAATAGCTTGATATCATCCATAAATCATCTCCCAGCCTATTTACAACAACTACTCACAGAACTCTAACTCAATAAAATAGCTTACAATCAGTTAATTTCCAACCCTTTACAATACATTTTCGATGAGTTCTTATAGGTGAATGAGTGGTGGTAGTGGTAGATGGGACTTAAATGATCCATTAAGACAGAGGGGAAGAAGTATTCAGATGCCCACTCTGCTTAATGTTTTTACATTAACTGTGTGTACTGTTTAGATGAATTAGGAGTCTTTATCAGTTTGACAATAACCCCTAGGGTATGTTCTATGAAATGCTTTCCTGACTATAGTACTCTGTTTATACTCTGATACAAGCAAAGTGAAGCTTTGTCTTTCAGGTCTTCCATAATTTATAACTAATGTACTGACAGTTCTTAGGAAATTATGTCAGAATAATAACTATTATGGGGCTCGATGAAGAATGGAGAATGGGTAGTAGGAATTGGTCCTTTCTTCAGTAAAAGGAATGTTCTGTTGATGTATCTTCTACGCTGCTTTAATCATTGTTTTTCATTTAACCTGTACTTTAAACTTCATTGAGCTTCCTTGATATTCTTTATGGTCTTTGAACTGCATCTTTGTCTGTAACTGTGAATTAGGCCACAAATACAATGTGTTAATTCCTTTAATCCTTTAACTCTGATTCTCTGCAGTGGTGGCCTTGGTGTCTGAGGGTTCAGTTGTGCGAACAATGGTCATATTCCACTGTTCGAGACATGAAACATATCCTTGTTGGCCCCTTTAGTATTTAATTATACCACAGGATCGCAACCCTAAGCATTTTTGTCACCTTTCGTGACTGTGGGGTAAATTGGCGAGGGCCATCATCAAACCTGCAACACGGCGCAAACATGTTAAGAAATCCTGCGAATTGGGGTTAAACTTCTTTTCAAAGGCTTAGTTGGAGGGTGAGGAGCAGTGCGGATGGTGATTGCAGTGGAAAAATGGGAAGAAAACCTTGGCAGAGCAGCTAACCAGGTCCAATGGAGGTCTGGGTGCGATGAGGGACGTGGACCGTTAGATCAAGATGATCTATGGTGGAGATCTCTCGATGAGCATTTTGGGAGAGAGATGGAAAGCGAATGAACGAGATTGCGATATAATATGGGCCGTTTGATCTCAGAGATCAACGGCTGGGATTAAAACTGAAAGCGACGTTGCGGAGGGCAGCGATATGGCGTGAAAATGAGGATGGTTTTCACATAATCAAAATGGGGGGAGGTGGTTTGGGATGGATGGAGTGCGATTCCACACACTGGTCAACACGTGGATTTTCAATACCACCCATTTTGCAAAGTTTTGAAACATTAAACCTCGAGTGCTAGGATTTTGCAATATGGAGTTTATGCCATCAGATCATGGGGTGTTGATCGAACGGTGCGGGTCACACGCGATAGGCATAGATATGTGGGGCGGAAAACATGGTGGGCCAAGCGGTGACGTGTGACGTTTGTCGCGTAGCAGGCGGAGGTCGAGGGACTAGGTGATGCGATGGCCATAGATCTTCTCAGATTAATAGCCAAGATTACATCGCATGATCGGGGGGGTCGGGGGAAAAGGAAAAGAGAAAATAGAACCAACTTTTTGCGATTGCGATGGTGGGTGCTAATTATAAGGCAAAAACATGGTTTTGTGGAAAGTGGGAGCACTGAAGGCAGAAGAAAAGGTGCTTATCACATCGGAAGGTTAGAAGAGTAGAGGGAAGGCGAGGAAAAGGAAACTCCGATTGCGATGAGCGATGAGGGCTTAGCGCCTAGTCGCGGGGGTGAGGTTATGTGAAGAAAGGGCTGAAGCTATAGGCCCTTAGGGGCTAATAACCCATATGTTAAAGGACTGCTTTAAGGCTTTTTGAAGGGAATTTTGAGGGTTTTTTGGCTTTCAGTAGAGAGAAAAGAAAGGGTTTTTTAAACCTGTAAATGAATCTTTAAAGGTTTAAAGGGGATTTAAGGCCTTTAGAGGCTAAATGGAGGGTTAAAAGATGAAAAGAAGGCTTTATGAAAATGGGGGGAAATAAGTGAAAATAAGCATTTTCAGAGGCCTTTGGAACATCTTTCTTTGGTGAATCAGCAAGGTTTTAAGATGGAAACAACAGTGAAGATGAACCTCCAGGATAGGAAAACCATAAGTCTTCAAGGATGATAGATTTTTAAGGGAATTTATCATTTGAAGGCTTGATGACAAATTTAGCCACCTGTTTGCTTTGAAAAATTATTATAGGTGGCTAACATAGCCATTATGTCATCTAAGGAGGCTTCTCATAGAAAAGAGAAGATCTGCAGAAGAGATGAAGGAAAAAATTCACTATCAGGAGGGAAGGAGTTCTCAAAAATTATTCTTCAAACTATGCAGCGCATTAGCAGAGACATCATAGAGATGAGAAGGCAGAGATGGAGAGATTCTCCAAGAGGGCTTGTACATGAAGAAAGCTTCAGATTTTCACATTATGGGTGTGAGCATTCAACTACACCATCAGATCTACAATGTGGTACTATGCCTAGGGTCATAGCAAGAGAGATGGAGGAAGGAGATGTACCAAAGGAGGAGACTCTTGGTGATCTAGAAACCATGATAGAAGCACAAGGTGCAAGCAGCATGAGGTGGGTATATTATTTCTATCTACTTAGGATGGATCACCTAAATGTTAAGCTAGGGCTTGGGTGGAGGAGCTAGACACCTATTTGCAGCAACACCAAGTTTTAGAAGATGAAGCCATTAGAGTAGCAGCATACATAAACAAAACCTTTGCATGAGTTGGAAGGATCTATAAATCCAACTCCATTTCAAAAAACTATTGAGGGGATTAAAAACTTGCATAATACCTTGCTAGAGGCAAGATCCCCATTTCATAAAGAACTCTCTTCTCAAAGGGAAGACATGGAGGAACTAAACAAAGAACCTCTTAATGAATTTGAGGCAACCTCCATTCATAATGAAGGTGGAGGGAAGAGAAGAGGTAATAGCGTTGTCACAGCAGTAGAAGATCTAGTACCTCATGAAGAGGAAGATGGGGCATTTTCTTCAAAGAGAGAAACTCTTTCACTCTTGCAAGGAGTTACAAAGAATCTCATATATGGAGATTAGGGCACAGTCCATGGGCAGCATATGCCATCATTGACAGATTGTGAGATATTGAAGATAGAAAGAGATAAAGGGGAGGACAAGCATCACATGATGAGGAGAACACACCCCTCTCTATTTAAAAATATTGATGCAGAAAAGAGGCAAGAGGATTTGTGTAGTGAGGACAAGGACAAATCAATCCACTCACATATACAACCTACTCTAGGCCTTGATGTTTCATTACATGGAGGCATTCCACCAAGGAGACCCCATGATTGGAAGAGGAATAAATATTTCTCTCAACATGGTGCAACATTGATATATTTGGTTAGGTAAGGAGCCTTGGGAGGAGCTAGCACAACGCAGAGAACCTTTGATGGGTTCAAAGGAAAGGTGAGCAATTTTCTGATAGGGACATTGCTACCTCCCACTTAGCTATTTGCGATGAAAGATGATGATTCAGAAATCTATGATGACATGAGCCTGGTGTCAAAGGGCTACTCCATAACCTTGGGGTAGCAAATGATGCTACCACACATGAGGAATATTTCTGAATATGACAAGAGGTTATTGACACTCTTGTATGCATTGGCCAAACTATGGAAGTTTTGGAGGAGAAATACCTTTCAAGAGGAGGTTTACCTCCATGTACTTCAATATTGTCTTGGGCAAGATCAGCTGCAAAGGAGGCAGCAAAGGTGGGGTAACAATACTCCAACATGTGGCTTTGGAATTGAGCATATCAAAGAGGAGAGTTCTGATGTGATAGAAGCTTCATTTCAGATTTCTACAACGATGTCATTGTTTGGAGTCCTAGATCCATATTGGGAGTCCCAAATATTGGCGGAGTATTCCAAGAACCTCTTCACATGTAAGGTTCTTGATGGGCAAGTGGTAGATGGGAGGTGTGGAGTGGTTGATGGAGTCATTTATTTCCATGATTAGATCTACTTGACTAGAGACTCCAAGCTCAAGGAGGGGATTCTACATGTATCATATAAGACACTCTTTTCAAAGCCTGAGGATTCCATTGAGTCCTATGGCACACCATCATGGAGGGATTCTATTGGGAGGATATCAAAGAAGATGTGCACTAACATATCATGAGATGTGTAGCTTGTTTGATGTATGAGGAGGAAATAAACCACCTTGCAAGGTTGTTTCAGTTACTTCCCCTTTTGATGAAGAGATGGGAAGGTTCATCTAAGGACCTCTTCACCAACTTGCCTACAATATATGGTAAAGATTGTGTTTTGATTCTTATTTATCAACTAACAATGTATATGCACTCCTTTACCATGCCTTTGCAGCACATTGCTCCACAAGAGAGCAAACATCTTTGTGGATTTCATGGTCCTTTTGGGACTACACTCAGTGATGGGGATGACCACTTTATGGAGGAATTTGGGCAAGATGTGTTTTACTTGGTTCATATTCAACCAACACCTAATGTCCTCTACTAGTTTCAATATTTTGAGAATCTTATGGCAGCAAGAAAGTGGTTGGATGGCCACTCATCACATCATGTTTGGGGACAACAAGAAGAATAAAAATGCTGGTCTCACTTGAAGGACTATTGTCACCATCCAATATGTCATATGACACTTATTCCATGTTTCTTTTGGGGCCCATATGGTGATGACACTCTATTCACTATATGTATGAAGGATTGGGCAAGAAGGCCACCCAGAACCAATGAGTGGGATCATGAGATTCAAAGTATCTTTTGGCTTCATGAGGACTATATTTTTGCAACCCAAGATCAACAACTCAAAATTTATCATAAATGGAGAGAGAGACAACATAAGTTGAACAATATTATCTCTCACTTTGAGCCATGCAACCCCTACACATTTCATAAGCAGGGGATTGGTGATTGTTTCTATGAGCTACCAAGGATGGCTCACTCTGTTTGGATGATAGCATGGAGATTGGAGTCTCTCATTGGGGTTGAGGCACCCAAAATTTATCATCTCTCATGCCTTAAGGAAGCCAATGGACATCATATAACGTTTTCCATATATCTCCCACTTTTTCATGAGGACAACTATTTGGTTGATCCACCAAAGGAAAACTTGTATTCTTGGGAGGAGACATATCCATTGGCGATTTTTCAATATCTTTGTACTTGCTTGAGGACAAGAAACATTTTTTAGGGGAGGACTGTAATATTACTAAATTAGCCTACAGCTAGTTGGAGTATTAAATTTTTGTTTTGTCACTTAGATAGGTGAATAAGTGGGTAGGGAGACCCATAAATCTCTTTATTGTGAATAAAACCACTTCTCATGTGAAAGTGGATCATATTTTCAGCTTAATAAAGCACCCTAAGGTGTGAACAAGGGCTAAAACATGTGGATTGGGTCAAATTTGACCAAATCAATAGCGCTGTCATGGAGGAGTGGACACTAATGAAGGATCAGCACAGTTTTAGATGGATGCACATTGCAAGGAAGTAGTGTCATTAATGAATGGGGCTTAGGTTTTGGAAGCTCATATCTTATAAAAGGAAGAGGATGGCAGCCATATTATTCATCTTGATGTATTTGATATTTGATATATGGTTTGTTTAGACATATAGCTTTCTTCAGCTGTTTAGCTAAGATTGCATGTGTTATTTAGCATAGGGTGTTCCTGATCGGGAATCCCACCTCTTCCATTGAGAAGATATTGGAGGAGTTTTCAATATACTTCCATAATCATGCATTTGGCCAAGCTTCAGTCTCACGTACAACGCAGATCTGTTTAGAGTTGGGTTGTGTTGCAGGGGTGTTACAGTGGAAGAGAGAAATCTCCAATTTCTGAGTTTATTTTTCCAGTGAGGGGACCAACCCTTCACCTATTGAGTTGATTGGGTGTTTTTTCAGTTGATAGATCATTCCTTCAGCCCCTTATCAGCAGTCATTCCAAAGGAGTGCATAATTCAGGCAGTAGAAATGCAGTGGGCAACTCAAAAAAGGCCGAAAATCTAAACTTAAAATCTGGCCAAACCATTTCTAGGTTTTTCAGGGTTTTTTTAGTAGAATCTATGGTTAAAAGTGTGGATCATTCTGAGCACTATAAGAGCCTTCCACACATGGTTCTTCACCTCAGTAGCAACAATTTCCAGTAGCAGTAGCAGTAGCAGTCGCAGCACAACATTTCCAGTGCTTGGTTTCTTTAGTGTATTTCAGCCATCTTGTGGCTTGAGTGCATTCCTTTTAGAGCACTGTGTAATTTCATTTGTTGTTATATATAATGATATGACTCCGTTTTTTTCTAGTCATAGATTATGATGTCTTAATGTAATTTCTAGTTGCAGCATATTTCTGACATTTTTCGATTTTAGTGCTATGTTCCGGTTTTGAATTATTTGGAATGCTGCATATGTTCTATATTCTTGTCTTTTCCATTTTGGAATATTACAGTGGTATCAAAGCATAATCTTGGCTCAGTCTATGTACTTCAGCCATTATGTCATCTAAGGAGGCTTCTCATAAAAAAGAGAATATCTGCAGAAGAGATGAAGGCAAAACTTCACTATCAGGAGGGAAGGAGTTCTCAAAACTTCTTCTTCAAACTATGCAATGCATTAGTAGAGACATCAAAGAGATGAGAAGGGAGAGATGGAGAGATTCTCCAAGAGGGCTTGTACATGAAGAAAGCTCCAGATTTTCACATTATGGGTGTGAGCATTCAGCTACACCATCAAATCTACAACGTGGTACTATGCCTAGGGTCATAGCAAGAGAGATGGAGGAAGGAAATTTACCAAAGGAGGAGACTCTTGGTGACTACCTTCAAGAGTATGAATCTCAAACTCAAAGATTTAGAGATCATCTAAACTTCCAAGGGTTTTGCAAGATCAAGGAGGATAGAAGACCTAGCAACCATGATAGAAGCACAAGGTGCAAGCATCATGAGGTGGGTAGATTATTTCTATCTACTTTTGATGGATCACCTAAATTTTCAGCTAGGGCTTGGGTGGAGGAGCTAGACACCTATTTGCAGCAACACCAAGTTTCAGAAGATGAAGCTATTAGAGTAGCAGCGTTGCACCTTGAAGGTAAGGCTTATGCCTAGTGGTTTTATGAATCTTCTTCATTAAAATATGCAAATATATCTACTTATGCAAGGTTCACTAGGAGGTTAGTGAAAATATTTAATGAAAAACATGTTGAAACTTCTTTGCTTGAGCTAGCCAAGCATACACAAACAAAACCTTTGCATGAGTTAGAAGGATCTATAAATCCAACTCCATTTCAGAAAACTATTGAGGGGATTAAAAACTTGCATAATACCTTGCTAGAGGCAAAATCCCCATTTCAGAAAGAACTCTCTTCTCAAAGGGAAGACATGGAGGAACTAAACAAAGAACCTCTTAATGAAGTTGAGGCAACCTCCATTCATAATGAAGGGGGAGGGAAGAGAAGAGGTAACAGCGCTATCATAGCAGTAGCATATCTAGTACCTCATGAAGAGGAAGATGGAGCATTTTCTCCAAAGAGAGAAACTCTTGCACCCTTGCAAGGAGTTCCAAAGAATCTCATATTTGGAGATTAGGGCATAGTCCATGGGCAGCATATGCCATCATTGAAAGATTGTGAGATCTTCAAGATAGAAGGAGATAAAGGGGAGGACAAGCATCATATGATGAGGAGCACACACCCCTCTCTATTTAAGAAGATTGATGCACAGAAAAGGCAGGAGGATTTGTGCAGTGACGAAAAGGAAAAATCAATCCACTCACATATACAACCTACTTTAGGCCTTGATGTTTCATTACATGGAGGAATTCCACCAGGGAGACCCCCTGATTGGAAGAGGAATAAAGAGTTCTCTCAACATGGTGCAGCATTGATATATTTTGCTAGGGAAGGAGCCTTGGGAGGAGCTAACACAACGCAGAGAACCTTCGAAGGGTTCAAAGGAAAAGTGAGCAATTTTCTGATAGGGACATTGCTACCTCCCACTCAGCTATTTGCGCTGAAAGATGATGATTCATAAATCTATGATGACATGAGCCTCATGTCAAAGGGATACTCCATAACCTTGGGGCATCAAATGATGCTCCCACACATGAGGAATATTTCTGAATATGACAAGAGGTTATTGACACTCTTGTATGCATTGGCTAAACTATGGAAGTTTTGGAGGAGAAATACCTTTCAAGAGGAGGTTGAAATCCATGTACTTCAATCTTGTCTTGGGCAAGATCAGCTGCAAAGGAGGCAGCAAAGGTGGGGTAATAATACTCCAACATGTGGCTTTGGCATTGAGCATGTCAAAGAGGAGAGTTGTGATGTGACAGAAGATTTATTTCAGATTTCTACAACGATGTCATTGTTGGGAATTCTAGATCCATATTGGGAGTCCAAACTATTGGTGGAGTATTCCATGAACCTCTTCACATGTATGGTTCTTGATGGGCAAGTGGTAGATGGGAGATATTGAGTGGTTGATGGAGTCATTTATTACCATGATCAGGTCTACTTTACTAGAGACTCCAAAATCAAGGAGGGGATTCTACATGCAGCATATGAGGCACTCTTTTCAGAGCATGAGGATTCCATTGAGTCCTATCACACCATCATGGAGGGATTCTATTAGGAGGATATCAAATAATATGTGCACCAACATATCAATAGATGTGTAGCTTGTTTGATGTATGAGTAAGAAAGCAACCACCTTGCAAGGTTGTTTCAGTCACTTCCCCTTTTGATGAAGAGATGGGAAGGTTCATCTAAGGACCTCTTCACCAACTAGCCTACAATATATGGTAAAGATTGTGTTTTGATGCTTATTTATCAACTAACAATTTATATGCACTCCTTTACCATGCCTTTGCAGCACATTGCTCCACAAGAGAGCAAACATCTTTGTGGATTTCATGGTCCTTTTGGGACTACACTCAGTGATGGGATGACCACTTTATGGAGGACTTTGGGCAAGATTTGTTTTACTTGGTTCATATTTAACCAACACCTAATGTCCTATATTATTTCAAGCTTTTGAGAAGCTTATGGCAGCAAACAAGTGGTTGGATGGCCACTCATCACATCATGTTTGGGGACAGCAACAACAAGAACAACGATGGTCTCACATGAAAGACTATTTTCAACATCCAATATGTCATGTGACACTTATTCCATGTTAATTTTGGGGCCCATATGGTGATGACACTCTATTCACTATATGTATGAAGGATTGGGCAAGAAGGCCACCTAGAACTAATGAGTGGTATCATGAGATTCCAAGTATCTTTTGGCTTCACGAGGACTATATTTTTGCAGCCCAAGATCAACAGCTCCAAATTTATTATAAATGGAGAGAGAGATACCATAAGTTGAACAATATTATCTCTCACTTTCATCCATGCAACCCCTACACATTTCATAAGCAGGGGATTGGTGATTGTTTCTATGAGCTACCAAGGATGGCTCACTTTGTTTAGATGATAGCATGGAGATTGGAGTCTCTCATTGGGGTTGAGGCACCCAAAATTTATCATCTCTCATGCCTTAAGGAGGCCAATGGACATCATATATCTCCCACTTTTTCATGATGAGAGATATTTGGTTGATCCACCAAAGGCAAACTTGTATTCTTGGGAGGAAACATATCCATTGGCAATTTTGCAGTATCTTTGTAGTTGATTGAGGACAAGCAACATTTTGGAAGGGAGGACTGTAATTTTCCTAAATTTTCCTACAGCTAATTGGAATATTAAAGTTTTGTTTTTTCACTTAGATAGGTGAATAAGTGGGTAGGGAGACCCATAAATCTCTTTATTGTGAATAAAACCACTTCTCATGTGAAAGTGGATCATCTTTTCAATTTAATAAAGCACCCTAAGGTGTGAATAGGGGCTAAAACATGTGGATTGGGTCAACTTTGACCAAATCAACAGCGTTGTCATGGAGGAGTGGACATTAATGAAGGATCAGCATAGTTTTAGATGGAAACACGTTGCAAGGAAGTAGTGTCATTAATGAATGGGGCTTAGGGTTTGGAAGCTCATATCTTATAAAAGGAAGAGGATGGAAGCCATATTATTCATCTTGATGTATTTGATATTTGATATATGTTTTGTTTAGACATATAGCTTTCTTCAGCTGTTTAGCTAAGATTGCATGTGCCATTTAGCACAGGGTGTTCTTGATCGAGAATCCCACCTCTTCCATTAAGAAGCTCTTGGAGGAGTTTGAAATATAATTCCACAATCAGGTATTTGGCGAAGCTTCAGTTTCATGTACAATGCAGATATGTTTAGAGTTGGCTTGTGTTGCAGGGGTGTTACAGTGGAGGAGAGAAATCTCCAATTTCTAAGCTTATTTTTCTAGTGAGGGGACCAGCCCTTCACCTATTGAGTTGATTGGGTGTTTTTGTAGCTAATAGATCATTCCTTGAGCCCCATATCAGCAGTCATTCCCAAGGAGTGCGTAATTCAAGTAGCAGAAATGTAGTGGGCAACTCAAAAAAGGCTGAAAATCCATACTTAAAATTTGGCCAAACTGTTTTTGGGTTTTTATGGGTTTTTTGAGTAGAATCCGTGGTTAAAAGTGTGGATCATTTTGAGTACTATAACAGCCTTCCGTGCATGGTTCTTCACCTCAGTAGCAATAGCAACACAACATTTCCAGTGCTTGGTTTCTTTAGTGTATTTCAACCATTTTGTGGCTTGAGTGCATTCCTTTTGGAGCTCTGTGTAATTTCATTTGCTATTATATATAATGATATGGCTCTGTTGTTTTCTGCTCATGGATTATGATGTCCTAATGTAATTTCCAATTGTAGCATATTTCTGGCATTCTCCAGATTTTAATGCTATGTTTCTATTTTGATTTATTTGGAATGTTGCATATGTTCTATATTCTTGTCTTTTCCATTTTGGAATATTACATTGCACATCATCAAGGATTGACTTATAATCTGACTCAATATTTCTCCATGTGTGTTCTATCACTACTTTCATTGTGTTGTTGATCTCATCGAAATATCCATCTATCAACACCAATTTTTCAATCCTATTCTTCTTAGACGATTTTGTATTTAGGTGAGGTCCCAACAGGACTGCGGTCCTCTCTTGGTTCCTCGACACATCTCTATCTATGTCGAGGGGGCGTCTGCATTGTCTCCCTCCCAATCCTCCATGTCGGAATCACTGAGAACATCCATTGTTTCCTTGGGAGGATTCTCTATCTCCGTTGTCGTTGTGGGTTCCTGGATATTTCTTTCGATATTTCTTTGTGCGAGACTTCTATGTTGATGGTTTTGGGTGGGAAAGAGAGGTTGCACCAACATCTGTAACTGCAGTGAACCAGACGAGGGGGGGGGGAACATTTGTGATTAAGGTGAGATCTTCTTCAATCACAAGGTACTGCAGCTCATACCACACCCCTGCCATGTATGCCTTCGCGTGAATGTGTATGTTATGTAACTAGCCTTGAATTCCACTATGTGATTTTATTGATCATATAGGGTCACTGAATGGTGTGATTTGGAGTGAACCACTTAGTGAAGCTCTGTCTTGAAGATAATGCAAAATATTTTGTTCTTTGTCACCGCTGAGGGAATCTTGGTGGCCCATAGCGACGCATAGCGCGCAACTTCACATAGCTCGGGTTCAATATTTGGCAGTTGAGACTACATCGGCAGATTCCATCCAATCAATGTGACGAGCAGCAACAACCAAGTATAATGAAATAAATTACCGTCTTCTTGTGCCTCCCTGACGTTCTCCAAGAATTCCTGACAGAGGTATTTGGCCCAGTTATACTAGACACATTTTATGCATTGTACAACCAATGCAATGATTAGCGCTGGTACTTCTTTGGCGTGACACTTTCTCATCATTTTGCAAGCTATGATCAATGTGGAAAATTTGACCGCGGGTTCATCTATGGCGTTGACTACAAAACCCTGGGTGTTTCTGGTTACCCCAAATTTCTTCTTGACATACTCTGTGAGCTTCTTCTCCTATCCCTTCACTCCAAAGGCCTCCGCAGGGTCTACTCCTTGATAGGGAAAGTTAGTGATGCGATGAATGAGCATCTCATTGATGGGAGTGCGCATTCCCAACCAAAGGCAGTTGTTGAGCACCAGGGCCATCAGCTGGCACAGATAGATGTCATTGATGGTGCTGTGCCCGAAATGAGGAATCGTCAAAAGGTTCAAGTATAGAAAATCTCTAACACATCTTTGATACCATGTATAAAATTATATAGAAACTCTATACCAATGGATTCAATCCGATCATGTAATGTACTAAAACAAGATATTGAATCCTTCTACTATATTTGGGGAATATAAAACATGATCGATCAATCACATGCAAGTAAGAGAAAGGAAATTATCAATAACACAACAAAATATGTTCTTGGGGAAATTACCTGCTCAAAACCCCTCTATGATATATTGTACATAGTCAAAGAATCATGAAAAAATACAATGCTTTCTGTAATATTCCCAAATGGGAAAAGTAGGAATATAGTGCAAAACCATTAAAATAGCAGTGTAAACATTAGATCAAAACATGAGGCCAATATGGAGCCTTTCTATTGATCATGACAGTAGCAAAATAGTATAAAATAATGGTCCACAAACCATAGTACAAGATATAATAAGCCTCCAATAAAGAAAACCCTCAATAAGAGGTGTTGCTACTATATCAAAAATGTCGGAAGACTGCTACAGTGCAGTCATAAAGTGCACTGCTATAGAAAATGAACATACAAATATCATGGGCTGATATATGCCTCAATAGATACAACAAGTACATATCTAGGCTCCATACAACCTCCAAAGAAGAACCCCAAAAGGGTTTTCAGCAATACACCAATATACAAGATGGGAACCCAAGCCCTAGGGTTGAAGATCCACTACAACAAATGAGCTGGAAAGATGGGGCTGATCTAATATGATCAATAATGCAGCCTCCTCCAATAGATCCTCTAGAGGAAAGGCTGATCCCTTCTCTAGAATACCTCCTCCCCAAATGGTGTGCTGAAACCACCCTGCAACTCCTGCTTCAAAATAACGAAGTCCAAGACAGAAGTTGTAGGGGAAAATAAACAAGTGGCCTGATGTCAAATGTTGCAATAAGGCTCAAGGGCCTTCCTTGCTATCCTCCCAATGGAAAGGAATCCTTCTCCAGTGAAAATAAACACTGAAGTGACCCAAATATGTTCTCCACTGCTGCAACCTGCAACACAACACAACCCTCAACAAGATCTATAATGTATATGAAAGATAAAGATTGGCCTAAAGCATGAATGTGGAAATATAGTGCAATGCTCTTCCTAGAGGCTTCTCAAGGATAGAGGTGGGATTCCCGACCAGGAACACCCTGTGCTAAACAACACTGCAATCTTAGCTAAACAGCTGAAGAAAGCTATATGTATAAACATACCATATATTCAGAAATATCAAAATACATCAACATAATAAAATATGGCTGCCATCCTCTTCCTTATATAAGAAATGAGCTTTCTAACCCTAAGCCCATTCATTTATGACACTACTTCCATGCAAGGTGTCTCCATGTAAAACTACGTTGTCCCACAATGAATGCCACTACTCCATGACAACGCTGTTGATTTGGTCAAAGTTGACCCAGTCAAGGTGTTCCAACCCCTTTTCACACAAAAGGATGCTCAATTAAGATGCCAAAATGTCCTCCTTTCACATTGGAATTGGTTTTATTCTTATTTAAGGAGATTTATGGATCTCCATATCCTCTTATTCATCAAACAAGAAAGCAAAATCAAAAATTAATATTCCAACTAGCTCATGGCTAATTTGGAATATTACAGTCCTCCCCTCCCAAATGTTGCTTGTCCTCAAGCAACTATAAAGGTGAGTGTTGCAACTCTTCTCCCCCACCATTGGTGACACCTCCATGTGATAAGATTCCCTCATGAGCTGAGTGTCTCCCAATCCATCCCTCCATGACATGCTCCTCCAAAGTTCTTATGAGATGCAAATGACTCATCCCACAAGGAAGCAATAGATCCAATGAAACAATCATGGTTTTCCCAATGTCCTCCTTGAAATATGTAGCATAATGAGCATGGATAATCTCTCTCCCAAAGGGCACATTCAGTCCTTCCATCCTTCCTCCAATCATTCCCATTAAAAGGATAAGAGCATCATCAATGTATGGGATCAAAACTAAGTACATATAAACAGAAATATGCAACAATGGAGATGGGTCATAGTTCCACATATGGAACCAACGTAGTAGATCTCCTGACTACATCAGATAGTGATATAGTAAGTGGTTTCCCCACCACTTACTTGCCGCCATAGTTTTCTCACAAGTTTTGAAAAGGTGAGAAATTTTTGGTGCCTTTGGAGTGCACCTTGAATGATAAATCATCTCCCTATATCCTCCTAGGGAGTGCCCATGTTCAGAAATGTTTATGGCCCAAAGTTGGCGATGAAGTTTATAAGGTAGAATGCTCCTTCTTGGAGCAATGGCCTGCATATACATGGTAAAGGAGTGCAAATAATCATCAAGTAAAACATTATGCACATAGAAATGTTCCTTACCATAATTTCTGCTCATACAAATGGAGTGTGTTAGGGTCCTATAATAATAGGATTCATAATTTTTGAATTGACTTTGATTAGTCTTGTAATATGTACATACTTTTCTTTCTGCAAATTGTTTTCCCATATTAAAAAATAAAAAAATAAAAAATGTAAAGAGGGTAAAAGTCCTAAAAGAAAAAGCAAAGGACTTAAGAGAAAAAAATATCAAAAAGAATAGAAAATGGACCCCAAACAAAAAAGAGATAAAAATAAAACATGAAAGTGATGCAAATCCAAATGCCACTACTATTTACTTTTCTTGCAAAATAAATATTATGTGCAGCTTGTCCTAAATGCCACAATCCATGAAGGTTAAATAGCTTAATCTTAACCTCTCATGTTTTAAATTTCATGTTACTAGATAGGGAATAAAGATCTAGCCAAATAGTTTAATCTTGACAGATCTGTAGTTAGGTATAGAATAAATAAGGAGCTCAGCATCTTAATCTAAGCCCTTGGAAGAAATAAGGATAGAATTAGTTAGTTTGTTGTTTTAAAGGAAAAATGAACAAGAGTTTGCAAGCTCAAATGTGCCAAGGTAAATGAAGAAAAAATGTTAGAGTAGCATATGGGTAGGCAGAAGCAGTTTTTATAATCATGGATAAGTAGAAATTTGGTCATTTCAGTCACTAACTTCATTCAAAAATCATCCCATTGCAAAAATATTTCATCCCCTTCCTTTCACTCTTCCATCTTCATTTTCCCCTCTTTCCCATTATCATTCAGTTTCCCTTGCAAAAATCCCCTTTTCCTAAGTTTAAAACCCATTATACTTAAGGAAAGTAAAACCCTTTGAATAATTCCCCTTTCACCCCAAAAATACCCAAAAACCCAAAAAATACTTTATCCTAAGTTTAAATGTAAAAATATTATATCAAGACCCTCAACAATGAAGCTTATCCCTACATTATGTTTTACATTAGGCTTAGTTTATTTTATCTCCCTCATCGCATTTCATTACTAAACATTAATTTATATATTAGCTCCTTTATTCACCTTTTAACCTGTATTAAATTAACTCCCTATGTAATATATCCCAACCCATATTTTAATTTTAGCCTATGTATTATTTCCCCACGTGATATATTATTCCTGCTCTTCCCATAGGTCAAAACTATCCCTACTATATAATAACCCCGCCAAATGTTAAAATCAAAATTATAAGCTTTACATTGGTTACATAAAATATTAATCCACCTATCATAAAGCACACCAAAAACTATGTATTAAAACCTTATGTTTAAAATACATATTTCACTTCCTGCATAGAAATCTCAGGCCCCACGACATTTGACCATGCAGCGTTACTGCATCGTCTTAACCATTCGCTCCCCATCTGCCAGATCCAATGGTGGCAAACCTTCATCACACATTTCATTTCTCAAACAATAAACAAACCCAAACCTTGCGATAAAAGCAGTTTTCAAGGTTTCTCTCACCTCCACGCATCTTAATTCCATTGAATCGCACCGATTGATCCAATCTCGCTTACCACCTTTCAACCGTGTGAAAACCTCTTGTCATTTATTCCCTCCCCCACGCCCAAACCGCTTACCTATTTGAATTGACCTGGATTGAATGCATCCACTGTTCAACCAAATTTTTTATAAAAAATCCAGAATGCATTCATTTGAACCTTTATGTTACCGTTTTCCACGCAGAAGAACATTTCAGACTAAAAAGACCGTTGCCGCCTTTGTTTTTAGCCCAAAAAAAAATATAATTCACCAACTTTAACTGGTACAAACATTGCAGAAGCTATCAAAGTGCATATAAACACTAGCAAAAGCTTCTGAAAGCTTTCCAACCCTAGAAACCCTTCTACACAGTGAATTCCCAAATTTCCCAGTTATTCTTCAGAGGAAAAAGACTCATTCATCAAATTTAAAAGAGTTTTATAGTTAATTGAATCAATTAAGAGCATGTATACCTGAAATAAATCTTGTTGCTTCATAAATCTTTCAATTATATAAACCCTGAGCGTTACTCACAATTTTTGAAGTCTTGACCTGTTTTAAACACAAATTTTGATTGAGTTTAGCCATCTGTAGACCTAAAAAATCCCTTTGATACCTTCAAAAGCTAATTTGATTTCCAAAGACTTAGTTAAGAAGTTAAATCTTGAAACTGTTACACATCCAAGACCTTATCCTTTAGGGTGGATATGCATGAATGAAAATTTTCAGGTAACAAGAAAGTGCATCCTAAGGTTTGCAATCAATTCAAACTTTCTTGACGAAGTTGAACTTGATATAGTGTCGCTTGAGATTTTAGGTATTTTTTTGGGAAGTCCTTATCTTTATGATAGGAAAGAAGTATTTCATCGCCATGAGAATAAGTATCACTTTTTTAAGGATGTAACTGAGTACATAGTTCGAGCGCATAATAAGAAGAGAAGTTTGTCTCTTATACATGCAGGAGAAATGAAGAGAATAGTGAATGCAAGTCAAAATTTGACTTTGTTAATGATTGTGCATAGAGATGTTTTGAATGAGACCTTTCAAAAAGATGCATTGAATGAAAAAGTTGATTTCATTGAAGTTTCTAATGCTTGTAATAAGAATTTTCAAGACTCCAATAGGTTGTCTTTGAAAGGAGGTAAACAAGATGTGAAATATTTGTAGCAGTCAACATCAGTGTTGAGCAATGATGGAAACAAGATGTCGGTGCAAGAGAGTGCAAAGGTCAAAGAGAAAGCACCAAAGAAATTTGACAAAGAAGGCATAGGTTCCACAAGTACTTGTTTTTGTTTGAAAAGGGTACATGGAAATGGCGAAAATACTTGGTCAAAATTCGACAGTGTTCGAGGTGAGACAATTTTCAAGTTTCCTTTGATTGATGACCAAGGTAGAAACAAGTTTGTTTCTTCAAGGACAACTTGTTGTTCTGCAAATTCAGCAAAATTGCAGCATGACGGTGTCTCCAACAGTAAGACAAGGTCTCCAGAATCAAGGAAAAATATTCGTTTTTATGAGAAGATCAAATTGATGAAATTGCGGAAATTCCAGTGGATTCAGATTGGAAGGGTGAAGGAATTGTACCCTCATCCACATGTTCAGTAATGAAACAGCTTTTGGGGTCCAACAAGCTTCCAGTGGGGAGGAATGATTAGGGGATCAGTTTTATTCTAAAAAAAGTTCTCATATTGGCTCGTAACTTGAATGACCATGTATTGCTCGCCATTCTAACTTCGACACACTTCATTTCATGAAAAATGGTCTCCATATGCTCCCAGAAACGAGTTATGTCCACTTTTCTAAACAGGCAAAATTTTTAAAAAAATGACAATCAGATGCCTAATCAGCAGTTCGTACTGTTGACATGGCATGCTGACTATGCAAGGTCATTTGTTTGGCAATTTTTCTGGTGAATGGTAAGCTGCCAAGTGGCAACATGCCACTGGTCCGAAATCTGGGTGATGTAGCGGAGTTTTATTGGGTCATTTTTGGGGCCAACTGGGTGAGGACACATGTTGTAGCCTGGGTCCGCCATGTGCCCCCCCAAGGTTCAAAGTTGGTGTACAAATTTTGGTCTAAGTCTGGGTGGAGGCGTCGGGGTTCGACCCCGTGACCTCCCACCACACAGCTGCACGCATTACCAACCCGCCTGTCCGATGGATCTTAACATTCATAGAATCTCATTTATATTTAAAATGAAATTTTTATTAAGGCAGGGGAAGACGGGGGCCAACCCCCAGTCCATAAGACCATTGTGCCAAGACTACCGACGGAGCTCCGAACTAATGTAGAGTTAAAGATCTAAACCATGATTATTTAACATTTAATCCAGTTTAAAGGCATTAATCCCATTGTAATTGCGGATTAATTTAAGCGCAGGTTTAGCACTTAAGTGCGCTTAATTAGCACTAAACTCCCACTTAATATTAATTTCAAATTAACTTGGTGGACCCCCAAATTTGGCGGAGAACTGCCAGTTTAGTTGTAGTTAGCTAGTTTTGGGCCTCAAATAGTGGGAAAAATCAAAATGGTCATAAATTTTGAAGTTTTCGACCAATTCAAGCTCAGAAAGAGGTTAATTAACCATTTTGAGCCATTCTAGACTCATTGGAGTAGGTTACATGAGCAAAAGAGCATTTTAAATAAGTCAATTTGAAAATTTGATCATAATATAGAGTCCCAAGCCATGGAAGTTGGACCAAGGAGATGTAGCCCAGGAGGGGAGAACTCCTTCATCAAATACCTATGTTAATGTTATGTATGGTGATGTTTTGTACTTTATTTTTTATTTTTCATCTCTTGTTTTTATGTTAAATTGTTCACTAAATTGACATGAAAAACACTCATGAGACTTGGTAATTTGCAAGAGAACTTGAACCCTTAAGCACACATAAGACATTGAATTTATAATCTGAAAGAGTAATTAGCACAAAAAAACTAACATACTCCATTCAAATCATGCATCTCCAACATTAATTCCCTTTCTCCCTGCTTGGAGTTCCTGTATTCTTTATCTATTGTTGACTCTCTCATCCTTGTGCTTACTTTTCCTCCTCACCTTTTATTTTCCTTGAGCCCCTTCGCATTCTTGTGTGAGGCTACCGAGCTTTCGTCATGTTATGGAATCAAGAAGATGTGGGCATTTCCTCTTTCCCAATCACCTCTTCACCATTTTTTAGGTGGTGGCTCAATGACACTCCCTTAGACTTGGATCTGTGTGTCCCTCTCTTCAAGCCAACATTTCATATTTTTACTATTTTCAAGAAAAACAGTTATTTACCATACTTGAATTATTTACCATATTTGTCTTACCTAGTCTTGGTTTTCACATTGGCCTTTACAGTTGTGACTACATGCACAAAAACAGAGGGTAGCAGGGTGGGACTATTACAATTGGGTAACACACCTGAGCACCTAGAGGGGGAGGCACAACATGTTTCTCCTAACATTGAAGTTGTATTTGATAATTAAGGATGTTTTGGCGAAAGCATTGTTTGAAAGGAACCTCAAACAGGATGAACTTATCCTAAAGATGGATGAGTGGCAAGTACTCTATGAGATCCTAGATCAATAGCTACAATGCATCGAAAAACTACTCCAACTATCTCATGCACCTTCGCCAGTTGTTCATGCTCCTCCAACATAGGGAATCTACTGTCTCAAGTTTATTTAATTGAACAATCCATAATAATGGAACTTAGGCAATATGGTTTTCTACAATCTGTATGATTCACTTTTCAATTTCCCAATAAGTTATCTCATGGGGAAAAGAAACCCAAAGCTTGGTTTGGTTTTGTTAAACTATTTATGAATCTTTTGATAATTTTGATAGACTCAACTTCTAGTATCATTTCTTGCCACGTGTCTAGTTTACAATCTAGTAGGATACAACAATCTGACCAACATACTATGCATTGTATATTTGCAGATAATTAAATAGAATACTAGATCTTAAGAAAAACTATTAACATGATGTATTTGGAATAAAAAAAGAAAACTTAATTGAAACAATTGTTCTTTGAATATATTTTTTTTTCAAATTTAGTAAAATATATTTTAAATTTTACAAAAGAAACTCAACATTAATGAAATCATTGTAATAAAAAAATTCAAATTTAATAAAATATTTATTCATTCAAGTCTCCAAGTTAATTAAGGGGAAACACAAGTTCAAAGCAATCACTAAAGACATAACAAAGCAATACAAAGCCTAGTGTAATTTCCAATACTGTGTATCACAAAAGGAAGGTCAATTTATTATCCTCAAGGAAAGTATAAATAAGAAAAAAAAAATCTCGTAGCCTAAATGTCTTGCGTTTTTTCCCTGAAAATTATGGAAATCCTGGCAAGATTTTAATAAACTCTTGCATGAATTTTTGTAAATCCAGGTTACAACAGTCAAAATTCAAGATTTTGGGTGCCCCAGAGGTTTTTGATGGTGTTGAATCCATTTCACCATCAAAAACCTAATTCGAACACTGCTACTGCCAGATTTTTCGATATTTTTTCTCGAATTTTGACCACTTTTCATAGTCCGGGAATTTCCTCCACATTGGTAGGCTTGTCTAAAAAAATTGTAGACTCTAAAACCATAACATCATTATTATTCCCACTATGTGCAACAATGACATGGGTAAGCAAGCAATGAGTTATTATTCAAGATAAAAATATTGTGCTTAACATATGTGCACAATGAATCAAGATATTTTTCATTCACATACCGCACCTTGAGTGAGATAAACTATAATTATTGATTGTCTTATTCAATGTGGTTTGTGCTCACAATAGGGGCATGAAAAATTTTAAGGATGGAAAATTATCTTAGAGTTTAGAAACTTTGATGAATCTTACTAGCCCCTCATATGCAAATTATAAAATGTTGGGTAATATTTTTGTAAAAATATTCAAATTTATAATGATTTTATATTAAATATATAAAAGTTTGGCAATTTTGTAGATGAAATAATTTTATCTTGTAAAATTTGGGCAAATAAATTTTAGGAAAATTTTGGAAATTTGTGATTTTTTTCTTTTAGAAAAAGTATGGAAAATTAGTCCACCTATGAATATTAGCACCTAATTTTTTTTCCTAAATAGGGATGAACAATCAACATGAGGATAAATTGTGAAGGGTTGAATGCTGAAGGTAGTTGAAAAATCTATGAGAATGAAAGAGTCAGGATGTTGGAAGGCCAACAACCTCCAACCAAACTTATAAATAGAACTCTTACCTTTAAAGAAGGGGTTCACTTTCTTGACATTGCAATTTCTCATAGTGTGTTAGATAAAAAGGATTTTGTTGGCTAGAGACTTTATACTCATATAGAGCTATAATTCACAAATGGTATTTTTCCTCCTTGCTCAGTGCTCTTGGTGCTTATGGACATGAGAATTCCAACTTGTGGAACATTATCTTGTTCATAATTTTTGTTCTCATTTATCTTATGCTAGCTAGTCACTAATATGAAACAACACATGATAACTTTGTGTACTATTTTTGGTTACTCAAAGCATATGATTTTGCATATAATTTTTTTGTGGAGTATTATTTTTATCACTATGTGTTTGATCATGTTTCATTTCAACTAGGTTACTAACTTTCTTTCTAACAAGGGAGTGTTCTTACTAACCAAATAATTTCTCTTCCATAGGGAATTGAGAGGATTTGCTTCTTGTAGTAGTGGTGGAGTATTCTCTTCATTATTACTTACATCTCCTTACTTGGTTCTTTGTCCTATAATTAGGATTTAGTTAGATGCATTTCATACTACATTTTTACATTGCATACTAATTGCATTTTACTTAAGTCATAAAAACACCTGAAAATTGAAAATTAGGTCATAACCAAAAAATTTATCATTTCAATAGAAAAAAGTCTAATTGATTTGATTAGCCAAATAAATTTATAAAATCTACATTGATAATTTTCCTCACTCTAAAACTATAAACCATATCTTATGCCACTTAAAATAATGAATATCATAATATAAATCAAAATGTGCAACAAAGCATTACCGTTACCACCACATAGATCCAATGAAAATATATCAAGGATCTTAAAAAAAAGTTAGCATATATACCATTCATATATGTGAGTGAAGGGAAAACCTTTGCATTTCATTATTAATGATAATGATGAAAGTAACATATTTTAAGCCTATGTTATTAAGAATATGAGTTGTCAATAATACCAAGCACCCTTAATGCCACGCCATTCGCTAATTCCTCACCCTTAATCACACACCATTAGCTAATTGAAAATTCTAGCATCAATCAACAATATTCTTGTCTATACTATGACCACAAATCGTTAAAAATAATAAACATTTATAGGGCATAGTCCCACTTATGGTTTGTGGTGTTTTTCTTATACAACCTTATACGTGAAAGCACATATTGTATATCAATGTAAACATTATGTCTCAAAAAATATTTTACTAAATAACTTCAAGATCCCTTAGCCATATGTAACAATCCTTAAGGATGCTAGTAATTAAAAGAATACTATACTGAGTGCTTTTAGCAAAATTAATTTTCCACATTTGGAAACATAGATGACATTAATACTAATACCTATGCCAGGTTAAAAAAAAAAAAATTATCTTAATCCTCCACGTAATTTAATCGAGGGAAAATTGTACGTCAATTTTGGTTCACATCATAAATAAATATTTTAATTTTTTTTAATAACAATTTTCTAATACGGTGTTATATTTGAAAAATGAAAAACAAAAAAAACTCACACGTTTTATTTTAATGGAGTAACACATTCACAATTTAATAGGTTATTTATAAATATTTTAAATCAACATTGTATCATTGATTTAGGGACATAGTAAAAATGATAATACAACCTTATTTAAAAATATTTGTGAAAAAAAATAATTTGAATAAAGTAATTATTGGTTTTAAGATTTATGTGTTGAAATTTATAAAATATAAATTTAAATGATGATGATGATGATGGCTCTCGTTGTTAAGATCAATGTCATTTATTGAATTTTAAGAGAGGAGAAAAAATCTAAGTTTGATTTTTCAAAATCTTGTTTGAATTTTTTATTTTTCAATAATCTATTATATTTGTTATTATGAGTGGTTTATTGAATCTTAAAAGAAGAGAAAAAATCTAAGTTTGATTTTTCAAAATCTTATTTAATTTTTTTATTCTTCAATAATCCATTATACTGATTTATTATGAGATTGATGTTTTGAATTCACAACAAAATTCACCTTTAAGACCACGAAAGGCAACTCAAAGTCCATTTTCTATGTTTGATTTTTTTTTAATTAGTTTTATATTTGTATATGGATTAACTTTGATGTGATTTTTAAATATTATCTATAATTTATATAACCATAATACAATACTATTATTTTATTGGTTAAGATTTGTTAATTTTTTAATCATATTATAAACATATTTATGATATTAAAATTATCTAAACCACTATCACAAAATATTTTAAAAACAATTGGATATGTGTTTGTCTTTGAAACATTATTTCTTGCAAAAAGTGTGACAAAGTGTTTTTCAAATCGGTAACTTTTTTGAAGTTAATTATGATTCTTCCCATGTTTTATGGATTGAGTGCTATTTTTTTTTTAAAGAAAGTTGTTTGAGTTAGTAGCTTGGGAGGATGGTTTATTCTCTTATCCAATCAAGTTTAATTCTAAGAGACATGTTTGGTTTATTGTAATAACGCTAAAAAAATATAAAGAATGTCTAAAATAAACCCACTCTCATACTCTAACAACCAAAATATTTAATTATGAACCTTACCCAAATTACAAATTGAACCCACTTTAAATAAAATTAAAAAGTTCATCTGCCATGTTTGAGCTCTGACCCATCATGCATTACAACCTCAAATATATGTATCTATAAACATGGCCTCTAGTTATTCATGCAATGTTAGGTCCCAAATTATCTCCATTGCTATTGGTTGCAAGTATCTAGTGGAAGAAATTTTGGCAGAAGCTTATGAATTGCATTTAAGTGAGAGTCATACTCACTCTACCTCCAAGGAGCATCAAGGCCATTCATAGGGTTGGTGACACTTTGTAGCTTTTAATATTACATCGTGGGATACAATAAAAAAGAAATCATCACCACTTAGTGGTGGGGTGGGGGTGGTTAATAAGGAAATCCATCGTAGGGTCCAAAAATTTCATATTTCCAAGTTCTAGACACTAACCCAAACACTAACCATGGTGGAGTGCGCGGGTTAAGTTTGTCAAGGCGGCCCTTTGAGTGCTCCAAATCCCAATGCTACTAACGTCCTTTTCTGGCTGTCTTCATGTCTCAATCTGTCAATGTACGAGCTGTCCACGTAACAATTTCCGTAAGAAAAAGCGCCACGTGTGGGCCACAATGTCTACGTAGTGGGTGAGAATCTCCGTCGTCCAATTGCAGGTTTCTATCAATGTGCGGCTTCCAAGTCCGGGGTTTTAGATGTTGCCACGTGTAAAAATCACAACAACTCTGGAGAGATAAGACCAAGAAAGTAACGACAGAGCATGGGTGGGACCCAATACAATGAGAACAGCACGCGTGCTGGCACGGACTAGGGAGCCCACGTCATGGGCTGTGCAGATTAGACTTTTTGGCGGACAAGTGGCGCCGAATCCCACACTCTATGAATGAGACGGGAGTCTACTTTTTACTCCGTTTTTGGTAAAACGGTCTGCGCTTGATTGAGACTAAACTGAGTGTCTTTTGTTTCTGGCTAACCATGTACGAAGATTCACAGTGATTTCTCCTTTGGAACAGGTCTGAGTTTTGCAGAATCTTAGTTTGGAAGAGGGCTGAGTTTCACAGAATCTAAGTTTCATGGATGACAGATTCTTGCTAAAGAGTTTTGTTAGCATTCTAAGTTGAATCAAATGTTTAAGATTTTTTATTTTTTATTTTTTTCTTATGAGTTTGTAGTTTTAAATTTATTTAACATTTTGTTAAAGATAAAAATATAATAAATAAATAAATGATAACAAATTATATATCGATATAATAGATATAAACCATGCACATTATAAATTTAAACTATGATTTATTATGGAAAATTTTAATTCAGAGAAACCAGTCCAATAGTAAATTTATCATTTGTTGATTTAAATGTAACAAACTAGGTCAAGTGAACTTTCTGCTTGATCAACTCTGTCTCATTACAACAAAAATCCTCAAAACTTTTAAAGGCTTTAACTACATGTAATATTATAGGCTTAATACCATGGGTCACCAATACCAAGTGCCTAAAACCACCATTGTTAACTTTACAATCTTGAGTCTTAGTCTGGTTTAGATAACGATTCCCCTTTTGAATTTTACTAGGTAAAATTTTCAATTCCAAAGTGGAAAACCCTTGTGCTCTCATCCCTATCACCTAGATCTACTTACAAATGCTTAACTAAGTTTTACAAGTATATGACCATCTTCATTCAATTCCATTGAAACAATTTTTATGTTTTGATTTTTGGGTTTTGTTGTTGTCCTAGGAGCCCATTTAAATCTCTACACAACTTCTGTAACTTGGCCTAAATTTTGTACATCAGTTTCTTCTCCACTCTCTAGCTTTCATTCTCATCCCATTGGCCCACTAAGGCGCCAATGCCAAGCTCATTGCCATAATTTCTTCTCTTTAGGGACTCTCTCTAAAATTGAGTATCTTAACAAATATTCAACAACACAACATGCACACCATGATTTAATCAGCATTGTCTAATGAGGCCGCAATTTTTCCTGGACAATGAATTTCTCATTGGAGTCTGGCAATTTTTTTTTCAAGAAATCCAACTATGAGAGTCTTTAAAATATTTTTTTGATGGTGGAAATGGATTTGGCACCATCAAGAACCTCTCGGCCAGCCAAAATGCTAAAGCTTGACAATTGTAACTGGAATTTTAAAAAAAATTCATCAAATTTCTCAAAATCATATTATGATTTCTATTGTTTTCAGGGCAAAATTGTGGCATGTTTAGAGCACACTAATTTAATCTAGAAAATCCTAGTGCCAAAAAAACAACATAATAATAGATTTATTATGTCCCATCCAAGTGTGTGTTTAGCTTGCTCAACTTTGGCATATTATAATGGAGAATTCCCAAGTTCCTTAAAAGCTTTAACTACACATAATACCACAACTTAATACCATAGCTTACAAATAACAGGTGCTAAAAACCACTATTGTTGACCTAACAATCTTGATCTGTTGAATCACTTAATTTTGACATAGGAAAAATATTTTTACAAGTTTAGCAATTTTTATACAACAATGAAACCCCTTCATGATTTATAACCCAATTTTCAACTAGCAATGGGTATAGTCATCACTGGATAGCAAGGTATATTCATCATTGAATACTACTATCTAGGAATGCTACCCTATTCATCACCATTATTCAAGAATAAACATGGTGATTCCTAAAGGGGACATGTTTTCATTGTAGTGAGATGACTTACTCATTAATCTATTTCCTTACGTGGAAGAAAGACAAGCTCTTTTATAAAGAGAAAAAATGTAGAACTATCATTGTTACTTCTTTTTTTAGTTGTAAAGATTAAAATGTTTTGAAGATTGATGAAGTTCCAAATCAATTGAAAATTTTATCTATAAATAAGTAAATTTCAACACAAACAAAAAGATTGTTACAAGTTTAGCATTATACTCGTTCTTACAAGTTTCATACTCGTTTAAGTGTTTTTGTTTTTTTTTTGCTAATAGGTGTTTATGGAAGAGATGTTGTAATGCCTTATTATCTTATGTAAAAGTAATAAATAAATATAAAATAAAAATAAAAATCAAATTGTTTAAAGTAAAATTAAAAATTATAACCAACTAATGCTTATAAATATTGTTATGGTAGTTTATGTAAAATTAAGGCCATAGACTCAATTTAAAGTTTCTCTAATTTTTGACAACCATTGATTTTGCTATATATAAACGTAGATCTATCTTAACTCCAAATTTATTAAATCTTAATAAGAATCAAATCTCTTTGCATCTTGAAAGATTTGATCCTTTAAACAACAATTGATATATATCGATATAATAGATATAAACCATGCACATTATAAATGTACACTATGATTTATTATGGAAAATTCTAATTCAGAGAAACCAGTTCAATAATAAATTTATCATTTGTTGGCTTAAATACAACAAACCAGGTCAAGTGAACTTTCTGCTTGATCAACTCTGCCTCATTACAACAAAGAATCCCCAAAAAATTTAAAGGCTTTAACTACATATAATACCATAGGCTTAATGCCATGGGTCACCAATACCAAGTGCCTAAAACCACCATTGTTGACCTAACAACCTCTAGTCTTTTAAGGAATCAAGTGTAGGTAACAATTCCTCTTTTGAATTTTGCTAGGTAAAATTTTCAATTCCAAAGTGGAAAACCCTTGTGCTCTCATCCCTATCACCTAGGTCTACTTACACATGCTTAACTAAGTTTTACAAGCATATGACCATCTTCATTCAATTCCATTGAAACATTTTTTATGTTTTGAATTTTTGGGTTTTGTTGTTGTCCTAGGAGCCCATTTAAATCTCTACAAAACTTCTGTGATTTCATCCTCAGCTTGGCCTAAGTTCCTTCTCCACTCTCTAGCTTTCATCCTCGGCCCATTGGCCCACTAAGGCACCAATGCCAAGCTCATTGTCATAATTTCTTCTCTTTATGGGCTCTCTCTGAAATTGAGTATCTTCTCTTCATTCTAGGTACAAGTGATTGTAGTGTCTCAATGCCTTCTCAAATCAAAACAATCTCTTGACTCCATAGTTGGCTTTTTCAACATCTTCTTACCATGGCTTTGATACCAATTTTTAGAGATAAAAATACTAGAGAAATAAATCTTAACAAATATTCATACATAGCAAAAACACACATAAAACATGTACACCATGATTTAATTGCCATTGTCTAAGGAGGCCGCAATTTTACTCGAGGTGAATTTCTCATTGGAGTCTGGATTTTTTTTCTTTCAAGAAATCCAAATGTGAGAGTGTTTTAAGCATTTTTTTGATGGCGGAAATGGATTCAACACCATCAAGAACTCCTCAGGCACCCAAAATGCTAAAGCTTCACAATTGTAACCCGAATTTTAAAACATTTCTGTCGAATTTTCTCAAAATCATATTGTGATTTCTATTTTTTTCAAGGCAAAATTGTGGCATGTTTAGAGTACATTGATTTAATCTAGAAAATCCGAGTGCCAAAAAAACAACATAATAATAGATTTATTATGTCCTATCCAAGTGCTTGTTTAGCTTGCTCAACTTTGACACATTATAATGGAGAATTTCCAAATTTCTTAAAAGCTTTGATTACACATAATACCATAGGTTGCTAAAAACAACTATTGTTGACCTAACAATCTTGATCCCTTGAATCACTTAATTTTGACATAGTCCAAAAATATTTTTACAAGTTTAACAATTTTTATACAACAATGAAACCTCTTCATGATTTATAACCCAATTTTCAACTAGCAATGGGTATAGTTATCACTGGATAGCAGGGTATATTTATCACTGGATACTACTATCTAGGAATGCTACTGTATTCATCACCATTATTCAAGAATAAACATGGTGATTCCTAAGGGGGGCATGTTTTCATTTAGCCAGATGACTTACTCATTAACCTATTTCCTTATATGGAAGAAAGACAAGGCCTTTAATAAAGAGAAAAAATGTAGAGCTATCATTGTTACTTCTTCTTTTGTTGCAAAGACTAAAATGTTTAGAAGATTGATGAAGTTCCAAATTAATTGAAAATTCTATTTATAGATAAGTAAATTTCAACACAAGCAAAAAGATTGTTACAAGTTTAGCATTATACTCATTGTTACAAGTTTCATACTCATTTGAGTGTTATTTCTTATTTTTTTGTGCTAATAAGCTCTTATGGAAAAGATGTCATAATGTTTTGTTATCTTATGTAAATATTAAAAAAAATCAAATTATTTAAAATAAAGGTAAAATTAAAAAAATATAACCAACTACCATATATAAATATTGTTATGGTAGTTTAGATTTATATATATATAAGGGTAGATCCATCTTAACTCCAAACGTATTAAATCTTAAGAGAGAATATATATATATATAACCCTAAATCTATTTTAACTCTAAATCTATAAAATCTTAAGAAAGATAAATCTTTTTAATGCAGATTTTTTATCAAATTTTACACACAAAAAATTGCAATTTATTTGATCTCTCTAAACAATTATGATTATTCAATTTTTATATAAAATATTTATGGTGCGCTCTTACCAGGCTTCGAGTTATAATGAGGTAGCCAGTGGAATAGAAATATAATAATATGGATATCTAAAACAAAACCTCTATTTGCTCTGAAAAACATATAAAAAAACTTTTCAATATTCTTCTTAACAAAACTAAACATATGTCAGTGTTTACCAAATTTCTAAATGCTATTCATCAATACTTTACTAATTTCCCAATCCAGGCAAACATGTCAATTTTCACCATATTTCTAACTGATCTTCATAAACTCTTTCTTACTATTTTCACAATACAGGCAAAGATCTGTCATTGTTGGCCATATTTCTTAATTCTCTTCATCACCACTTCCTGCATCACTGATTACCTCCAACAAAACTCTTTTCAGCATCACCCCGCATTGGAATTCAAAAATAGTTAAAGATTCTCCATCATGGGACAATTGACTCAAGCAAACTGTTGCTTTTTAGAAATTTATGCTTGCAAGTTATAACCACCCAATGCAGATTTGGCAACTTGTTTTCAATTTTAAGGTGGGCCGGTGGTTCTTCTGGGACTGTGAAGCAGTGGGGAGGGGGCGTTCTGATGAGTGGGTGGATTAGTTGACTTGCAAAACGATGGGCTAACTGAAGGCAAGTGGATGAGACTCAAGAGAGGGGTTGAAGCAGGAATTCATGGGTGTCAATTGTCAACTTGAACCAGGAATTCATGGGTGGTAGTTGTCAAGTTGGCTGTCAACTTTCAAGTAATAAAGATGCTGCACCGCCTTCTCAGTTCCTTGTCTTCTAGCAAGATTGTGTCCAATGAATTCTCTTTGCAGAACATCATCTTGTCAAGGACTTTGTTTTATGAAAATGCACATTATCCAGTGAATTCTCTGTGTGGAGCATCATCTTGTCAAGGGTGTTGTAATTTTAAAATCAATGTTAAATATATATGTCTTTTTTTTTTAAATAAATGTAAAATAAGAAAGAGATGGTATCCAATGAATTATTTATGCTGAACATTATCTTCTGAAAGATTTGAAAGCAATTATTATCCAGTGAATAATCTGTGTAGAACATCATCTGGTGAAAGATATCCTTTTAAAATTAATATTAAATGAAATATATATATATATATATATATATATATATATATATATATATATATATATATATATATATATGATAATTAAAAAAATAGATTTTAGGAAATTTGATATCTGTGTAGCTAATAAATCTATAAATCTGGGATTAAGATGAATTTATATTATTATTATTATTTTAATTAAACTTTTATTATTATTATTGATATATCTCAAAATTAATATTTTTTTAATTTTTGAATTTAATTCAAAAATACAATTTTAAATTTAATTTATTTTGATTTGTATTTTTTTACTTTAAAATGTACATAAAACTATTTTTAAGATATATTTTGACATTTGATCTATGACGACTATTAATAATATTCATCATTTCTGAACTAAATTTCAATCTCTAATCTTTCATTATTATTAGAAATATTTTAGAATATCCAATCACAATAAAAATCTTACTGTTCACCTAGGAATTATTGATAATTATATTTAAATTTTGAAATGATATTTCAAAATAAACACACCTATCAACATAATTAAAAAAATTAACATAAGTTAAAATCATCTAAATAATATTAAAAAAAAAAAAAAACTAAAAACGATATAATTAAAAAAATTGTGAATAATTGCTTCATAAATCTTTATCATAATTGACTTCCTAAGCTAGCTTTAAATTCCAGCCAAAACCACCGAAGGCTCAAACAAGGTTGGTATAAAGACACCAGGCCTGGTTAAACCATTGGGAGATGGATGAGAATGTTGCATTGCAAAACATTAATAACATTAAAAAAATTGTTCTTCTAAGTTCAAAAAACAAATGTGGTGTGAGAAAGATCTAGCAGCTAAAAGAAAATTAAGATATTATAAGGAGGTCATCAACCCCACCCTAGAAAATCAAAAATATCTCTATGTTTTAACTAGCTCAAAGAAGAAAATTAATATAGCCAAGATTAGAAAGAACTCTCATGAGCTCCATAGTGAAAGAGGTTGTTGGACAGTTCCTAAAACACCATAGATGGAAAGGATCTGCCATCTCTGTGAGAATAATATGATTGAGGATGAAAATCACTTCCTCTTAAAGTGCCCGGCTTACAACCACCACATTAGATCTCAATTTCATAATCTTTGTTACAGTACTGACCTTCCTAGCCTTTTAAGATGTCAAAATTATAGTGAGCTCATGAGGCTTCTCTCCAAACTTTTTGAGCATAAGAATAAAATCTTAAATCAAACTAAATAATTAGTTTCTTTAAGTCAGATAAACCAAAGATTGGTCTTAATGAACGTTAACCACCACCACCATCATCATCATATTATATTTCAAAATACTTAAAACTATGTATATAAATTTTAAACATAATTAAAACTTTCTAGTAATTCAAGTTTTAAATAATGAAACGATCAACTTTGTCCAATTCTACATTAATTTCTAGGCTCAAAAATTCATAAATTAAAAACTTATTTATATATATATATATATATATATATATATATATATATATATATATAATTAATTAATTTAAAATTCTTATTCTTATTTTTATTTTTTTATATAAAATTAATAATTTTTGTATATGATTAAAATTAATTTTTATTTAAATATTTGTGTTTAAATTTTAATTTTATTTTTTATATATATAATTAATAATTTATATATGTGATTAAAATTATTTTTTATTTAAAAATTGAATTTAAATTATAATTTAAAAAATATTAATGTAATTTGTTTTGTAATTTAAATTTTATTATTTTAATATAATGATGATAATAATTAATGTTTGTTAAGACTAATATGGTTTATTAAACTTTAATATAATAAGAAATTAATTACAACTTTTTAACGTTTTATTTCTCAGATTATTATAATTTTGATAATTTAACCAGTCATAAAAATTAATAGAAATTAATAGTGGTAAAATTTTTATAATTATTTTTCAAAATAATTAAAATAATATATTTTTTTATAATGTAATTACTAATATATTAATTAATATAATTTTTCTTAAATTAAATTTATGATATATTAATGAAAAAAAGAAAAAAAAGGTTCGCCTCTGATAAATTTAAGTTCAAAATTAAGATACAATTATACACTTTAATGGAAATTGTCGTCGTTAGTAGATGGCTGTTATCTTCCCATGCTTATATTAGTATTTATTTAGTATTTATGCACTTTTTCATAATATCAATTTTATTTTTTAATGTAAGAAGACTTGAACCTGGGGACCAATGTCTTTGCTATCTGTAATATGTCCAATTAGTCAAGTTAATGGGAATATACAATTTTGTTTTACTTTTTCTGTCTCATGAATAAAATTGTAAAGGAGGAACAATAAAACTCTTTGTAGAAATTAGCTGAATAAATCACTTATTCAATGGAGATTAACCCGATTACACATCAATTTCGAATTGCATGCATAACACATAATCTCATCTACAATTAATTGTCACATGCGGAAATAATAGAAGCAATCTCACATCAAATCAATCACACATTAACTCGGTATGTATGGGGAAAGCCTATAGCTGAAAACCCCGCAGCTATTGTGTATATTATAATGGAGAAATCATGTAACAAAACAAGTACAATACTCCTCACAAGTACTCATTACTTTCTCATAAAGTCACACACAATCTAGCTTAGTTTTGAACAGGTTACTGGTTCAAAATTTCACACTTAATTATTGCTCTCTGCCTTCCGATCATGGCTTTTGTATGTAGAGATCCAAGGTTCGAAATCCCTTGGCTTGGTAGCAATTATGTGGACAATTCCTCCAAGTGTAATGCAAATCTCATGCAAAACTGATCCTCCAACTGATAGCTTTACTCACCCTTTCATCTACCTCTTCCACTGGTCTCCACTGAACTGATCATGCACTGTAGTGAACTGAAGTGTTCTTGAGTTGACTAATGAGTTAATAATTAGTGAATTAAATATTATTTAATTCACTCCCCTCATATCTAGTTGATTAGCTAGTTAACTAATCTCAACTAGTTCAACTAAAATAAACGGAACACAACTCACTCTCTCATCGTTAACTCCTCCAAAACTTCGCACTTTGAAGTCCAACTAAAGTCAACCATGCAAGATGCCATCGAACCTAGGAACACGTGATTCCTTGTGTCGATATATGAGCCACCCTCCATGAATCGGTAAAGTGCTCCAAAAGAAATGGCTAACATTTGTAGTCAAAATAATGACAAATGATAATATTTTGACTTGTATTTTAGGAAGTACGATCTAAAAATGCTTGGTCACAAAGTAAGGGTCTCATCTGTTTTTACCAACATGACACATACTTCAAGAATCTCAAACTGGAATCCCCGAACCATGCTCCATATGTCTAAAAATAGACATAGTCTAAAAATAGATTTTGCGCCAGAATTTGCCTGCGGGCCCACTTAGTGAAAGCGACTTCATTTCACTAAGCTCCATCATCTTGCTGCATTCTCAACACTCCCTCTCAGCAAGATATGGATTATCTGCAATCCCTATCCTGCCTCTGTGGAATTCGAACTTGCTCCTGGTGAGCGCCTTCGTCGGGATGTCGGCATCCTGATCCTCCGTGGGAACATATGAAAGCATCATGATCCTCCGCTGAACACAATCTCTGATGTGATGGTACCTGATGTCGATATGTTTGGACCTATCATGAAAAACTGGATTAGCCGAGAGCTTGATGCGGCTCTGGTTATCACAGTAGATCACTGTAGGCTCCAAATGCAACCTGAACAAACCTGCGAGGATCTTCCTCATCCAAATAGCCTCGCATGCAGCCAAAGTTGCTGCCATGTACTCGGCCTCTGCTGAACTGAGTGCCACGGATCTGCGCTACCATTGTGCCGGGGGAAGCGGGTTGTCGACGATGCGAAAACTCCTCCAGAAGTGCTCATCGGTCCCGGGTTGGACTCACCCTGCCCAATACGCATCGTTGAATCCTTGAAGCTTCACTCCATCCTCTGTCATGCCATAGACCATGTCGATATTGCCTGCGATATAGCAATACATGCTTGCCGCCTTCCGAAAAACGGTAGGCTTCTCGCGCACGCTTCCCGGCTGGTTTAAGCGCATAGCATATGTCGGGTCGAGGTAATCGACCCGGACCACATCCGCGCTCGACTGTTGTCGATGAGCAGGTGGGTTACAAACTCGGCGTTCTCAAACAATTTCCTTCCTCCAACCACCAAGAAGAGGGTGTCAACGGGCTTCTTTTGACCTTGCATGTTGAACCTCTCCCGAGTCTCTGGGCATACTTTCCACGAGGAAACAACAGACCCTCCTTCTTGTTGCCAATCTCCAATCCCGAAATAATGAAGGATGCCCAGGTCCTTCATCTCAAACTCTCGTGCAAGATCATCCTTGCATGAAAGTATCAACTGCTCGTCGCCAGTCAAAATCAGATCATCTACATACGGTACGATGATCAACAGCTTCCCCTCCACCACAATCTGGTACAGGTTTGGATCCGCCTCACTCTTGGAGAATCCAAGCCCGGTGAAGTAGCTGTCTATCCGAGTGTACCAAGCACGAGGTGCTTGCTTCAGCCCGTACAGTGCTCTCTTGAGTTGGCACACATGTGACTCACTGCTGAAGATCTCAAACCCTTCAGGCTGCTCTATGTACACCTCCTCCTCGATAACTCCATTGAGGAATGCAGTCTTCACAACCATCTGATGAATGTGCCACCCCATCTGCGCTGAGAGAGCAAGGATCGTCCGTGTGGAAGAGTACCTTGCGACAGGTGCAAAGGTCTCCTCATAGTCAATCCCCTCGATCTGTGAAAAGCCACGGGTGACAAATCTCGCCTTGTACTTCTCCACACTCCCGTCAGCTGCCTGCTTCACCTTGTAGATCCATCGCAAACCCACCACTGATTTCCCAACCGGTCTTGGGACAATCTCCCATGCACTGTTCCTGACGATCGAATCATATTCTTCGATCATGGCATCAACCCATGCGGGTTCCTCCACAGCTTCCTCAAAATAGGATGGCTTCGTCACAACACATTGACTCACAAGAGCCATGTATCCAGTGTACCGATCCGGTGACTGCCTCTGTCTGCACTGTGATGTAGGTGGTCCTACAACCTTCTCTGTATCTCGAGCCAGTCGCTCAGCTTCTGTAGTGCACATGCGCCCTCTGATGGTTGGCGCTGCATGGGTGGTTTCTTCCACCTCCTGAACTTCCTCTTGTGGCTGATCCACATCCGGAAGCTCCTCCTTAGGAACTAACAGCTCCTCATCTGCATGCAAGTGTAGCTCCCTCTCAAACGAACACTGCATGGCTTTCTCCTCCTGAAATTTTATATCCCGTCGCACAACAGTCTTGCGACTGTCTGGCACATACACCCGATAGTTGTGAGGTGTATCAGTGTACCCCACAAATATTCCAACCTCAGCAGTTGGATCCAACTTCCTTCTTGCATCCTTCGTCACATGCATGTAGACAGGAGAACCAAAGATCCGCAAATGGGAAATATCAGGCCTCTTGCCAGAATAAGCCTCCTCCGGTGTACTCATGCCAAGAACCTTGTGAGGACAACGGTTCTGCACATACAATGTTGTATTGCATGCCTCAGCCCACAAGTGAAGGGGTAGGCCCTGATCATGCAACATCGCCCGTGCAGCACCCACGATCGTTCTGTTCTTCCGCTCAGCCACCCCGTTCTGCTGTGGGTTATGGGGTGCGATGAGCTCTCTCCGAATCCCTTCTGCGCTGCAGAACTCCTTGAATTCAGTCGAGATGAATTCACCACCGTTATCACTCCTTAGAGCAATCACCTTCTTCCCAGACTCCTTCTTGACCAGTGCTTTAAACTCACAGAACTTCGCGAATGTATCGCTCTTCTTCTGCATGAAGAAGATCCAGCACTTTCGAGAGAAATCATCAACAAAGATCACATAATACTTGTGCTTTGCTGTCGAAGCAACCGAGAAAGGACCACACACGTCTGTGTGAACTCTCTCAAGGATCGTCGTGGCGCGACTATCCTTCTCGTGAAAGGTGGCTTTCACATACTTCCCTAAAGTACACCCCTTGCACTGATCTGACTGCGCAAGAGTGCCCTTAGGAAGTCCAGTAGAAATCTGTTGCAGAATCTTCAAGGCTCCATGGTGAAGATGGCCCAATCTCCTGTGCCATAGTTCGCCCTCATCATCCCGGCTCACCACTTCTCTCGCCTTGCATGCCATAGCTGCGCAGTCATCTACCTGCAACTGATAAAGGTTCTGAGTTCGAACCCCTATCTTCCGGGTCTCTCCAGTAGTCTTACTGCGCAGGAAAGCTTTTCCTTCGCTGAAGACCACATCATAACCCTTATCCTCCAACATCGCTACTGAAATCAGGTTCTTCTTCAATCCCGGTACATGCATGACATCCTTTAAGACAAAGGGTTTACCAGACTCCCTCTGAAAGGATACGGTACCGATACCAGTCGCACTGTATCTACCGTCATCGCCCATCTCGATGTGCACACCCAAATCTTTGTCCTCCAGATCTGAGAACAACTCCCAATCTCCCGTCATATGAAATGATGCACCGCTGTCCAAGAACCACACCGATCCCATCACACTTGAAACCAAGCATGCAATCAGTGAAAATTCAAGCTCGAACTGTGAAGCCAAAGCTTCTCCATCTGCAGATCTTCCCGCTTGCTTGTTCTTCTTCTTCTTTGGACAATTGGTAGCATAATGTCCGTGATCATGGCGGTGAAAACACTTCACTTTCGCCATATCCTGCTTCTTGCCCTTTGCACCAGAATGAGAGGTTTTCTTACCCTTCCCCTTCGTTGCTTTGGCAACCAAAGCGCAGTTTTCTTCATCAGCTCCCTTTGATGAAGATCCATCACGAGTAGTCCTCCTTATCTCCTCCTGCATGAGATCCGCCCAAAGGCGCTCCCATCCCGGCAGCTTCTCCCGGCCATTGACACTATCTTGATATGAGTGCCAAGCCTTCGGAAGACCAAGGAGAGCCAGGTCGACCATATCCTCTTCATCGACAGTAACTCCCACACTTCCCAGTTCATCTCTGCATTGAGTGAACCTCGTGAGGTATTTGGCGATACTGTCGCCCTTCTCCATTTTGATGTTCCTGAGCTTATCTTTGAGCGCCAGCTTCCTTTGGTCACTCTTACTCTGGAATAGATCCGTCAAAGCTTTCCACATTAAATATGGAGTAGTCTTTCCATGCAGGCTGGATACAATATGATCCTTGACGCCCTCCAACAGGATCCTTCGACACTTCGCCATCTTCTTTTGCCATGCATCGACTTCAGCAGGATCAGTGGGCTTTTGGACATCCGTATCTACAAACTCCTTGAGACCATTATCTTCTAATACTGCTTCCATGCGATCCTTCCATGCAACATAATTCAAACTTCCTTCAAGAGCATATTCGAGTCGCAAAGAGCCGTTAAGGAAAGAAGACATTTTCATGCAAGCATAAAGAAAACAAACTACTTGGAAATTCGAATTCCAAACTCAACTCTCCTTAAAATCACACTTAAAGAACAAATTAATGCAAATCGAAATGAATGTTAATTGCAAGGGCTTTTACGGACTTTTCACTTCCCGAAGAAAGATGAATCCGGAGGCTATCTGGCCCGTATGCAGGCTCTGTCCGAGGAAATAAGTTTGCAATCACCGTAATAGATCTCGACAATTAATCTAGCTCTGATACCATGTAGAAATTAGCTGAATAAATCACTTATTCAATGGAGATTAACCCGATTACACATCAATTTCGAATTGCATGCATAACACATAATCTCATCTACAATTAATTGTCACATGCGGAAATAATAGAAGCGATCTTCACATCAAATCAATCACACATTAACACAGTATGTATGGGGAAAGCCTATAGCTGAAAACCCCGCAGCTATTGTGTATATTATAATGGAGAAATCATGTAACAAAACAATTACAATACTCCTCACAAGTACTCAGTACTTTCTCATAAAGTCACACACAATCTAGCTTAGTTTTGAACAGGTTACTGGTTCAAAACTCCCCGCCAATTGCCTTGCCTCTATTGCGCAATCATGGCCTATATATGAAGAGATCCAAGGTTCGAATCCCCTTGGCTTGACTGCGCAATTTTCATGGACAATTCCTCCAAGTGTAATGCAAATCCCATGCAAAACTGATCCTCCAACTGATAGCTTTACTCACCCTTTCATCTACCTCTTCCACTGGTCTCCACTGAACTGATCATGCATTGTAGTGAACTGAAGTGTTCTTGAGTTGACTAATGAGTTAATATTTAGTAAATTAAATATTATTTAATTTACTCCACTCATATCTAGTTGATTAGTTAGTTAACTAATCCCAACTAGTTCAACTAAAACAAACGAACACAACTCCACTATCTGTCCCGTTAACTCCTCCAAAACTCCTGCCACTGAAGTCTAACTGAAGCCAACCATGCAAGATGCCATCAAACCCTAGGAACCACGTGATTCCTTGTGTCAGTTGCATGAACCACCTCCATGACTCAAACTGAAGTGCGCCAAGAGAGTAAACTGCTGTTTATAGTCAAAATATTATTAAGGGTAAATAATATTTGACTTCCATATTTTTAGGAGATCAGTCTAAAAATAGCCTGGGTCCTAAAAATTAGGGTCTCATCTATTTTTACCGACATGTCGCATACTTCAAGAATCTCCATGTAGAATTCCCAAATTATGCTCCGTATGTCTAAAAATAGACATAGTCTAAAAATAGACTTTGCGCCAGAATTTGCCTGCGGGCCCACTTAGTGAAGGCGACTTCATTTCACTAAGCTCCATCATCTTGTTGCATTCTCAACACTCTTAAACAACAAAATAAATCAATGCTCAATGTGAACAAAGCAAAATTTGAGCTATTTTCATAAACACACTTAAGTGAGAAAGAAACTCGATCAATTGACTGGGTCAATAGGACCAAATCAACAGTGTTTTCTAGATGCAATGAATCTCTTAAAGGCACAGCGCAGTTCATGTTGGAGGCCACTCATGTGAATGAAGCTAAATCATTAAGATGGTTTAGGGTTTGACAAAATTTCCACATTATAAAAGAAAGAGGAGGACACCAAGAAGGGGGTTGATAATTTGATATTTCTGAAGGTATTGTCTGTTTAGACATCCCTCATATTCTGGCTATTTAGCCGAGAATAGTGTTGTTTAGCACTAGGGTGTTCTCGGTCGAGAATCCCACCTCTTCCATTGAGAAGCTCTTAGAGGAGTCTTGTTACATCTTGTCCACTATCAGGCAGTTGGCCAAGCTTCATCTTCCAACTACAACACAGATCTTGTTGAGGATTTGGTTGTCTTTGTAAGCTGCAGCAAGTGGAGGCTAGATCTACCCAGATCTAGACCAATCTAGAGACCCTTTTTAGTGGGGGAGTCTTCTATCCCATTGGTAAGAGGATTCTGAATCCTTGGAGCTGCAATTTCAGATCTTGGCATCAGGCCAAACTAGTACTGGACCCTACAACGCAGTTCCCCTTCCATAACTGCATTATTTGCAAGATTACAGTTGCAGGGTGTTTTGGCAACGTTTTAGAGGAGAGAACTCTGGTGTTAAGGAATCTTCCTTACACTGTGGTGATCCATGGATTGGTCATCCAATCCATGTTTGTTTCAGATCTGATCTATTACTATTGTACTTACTACAGAAATCTCTGAATAATTCTGCAGATCTGTAACTTAGATCTTAGATCTAACTGGGTATCTCATGTTTTGCTCAAAACCCCAAGGGGGATGTATTAAGGAGCTCTTCTTATATACAGATCTGAATTAGATCCATATTTTTGTATCTAGATCTGCTCTAGATTTGAGGTGTAATATACATTAGTTGTAGCTCAATAAAATAATGTTGTCAAGCTTTGCAGTCTCAATATGTTGTTGCAGCACTTCAATCTTGAGGGTTTTTTCATGTAAATCTTCTATTTTTCTCTTGTACATTGTATGGGCCACATTATAGATTTGTTTTACTGATATATATGTAATTACTAAACCTCCATATTGATATTCTGCTTTAACTTAGTGGAACTGCGTTATTTCTGAAGCTGATTGTTGTGCATGACTGCAACCCCATTCCTTGGGTGTTTTCCAGCCATACTAGATGGTGGGAGGTCTGTTTACCCCACCTAGTTTGATTTGTTTTTTCTTTCCTTTTGGATTTAGACACTAGATCCACTGATCTAAGGGATCCAGGAGTTGCAAACTCATTTCAGTGCACCAATTTGTGAAGAGTGCGTTATGTCAGCAGGCTTTGCTGTGCATTTCCATTTTGGGGATACTACAGTGGTATCAAAGCATTTATCTTGGCACAGCCCGTGCTTTTCTTAAAGAGTCAATATTTCTTTAGAAGAAGAAGAACCTATCACTGACAAGGAGAAGTATCTTGGCACAACCCGTGCTTTTCTTAAAGAGTCAATATTTCTTTAGAAGAAGAAGAACCTATCACTGACAAGGAGAAGAGGTACCAAAGAAGAAGACAGAAGAAATATTACACGGAAGACAAAGAGAAGAAGGGTGAAACCCCTTTGTTTGGAAGGATTAAAAGAGAAGAGTTTTCTAACACTCTTTCTCAAGCTATGCATGAGCTGAAGGAAGAAATCCAGAGAATGAGGAGGGAAAGACATACAGATCCCTCAAGAATATTTTCACATCAAGGAGGCCCCAGTACTTCTTATTATGTGTGTGAGCATTCAACCACACAACCTGATCTACAACACTGTAACATGGCTACTTTCTTGTCAAAGGAAGAAGGAGAAGAAGGAACACCAAAGGAGGAAACTCTTGGTGAATATCTCCAAGATTATGAATCTCAGTCAAAGAGATTCAAAGAGCATCTCAGTTTCCCAAAGTTCTGTTAGCTCAAAGAAGAAAGGAGATCATACAGCTATATTAGAAGAAGAGGGTGCATGTAGCCCACTTTGGGTAGATTTTCTCTACCTACTTTTGATGAGTCACCTAAGAGCTCAACCCAATCTTGGGTAGGGCAGCTTGACACATATTTCCATCTGCATCAAGTCTTAGAAGAAGAAGCCATGAAGGTAGCAGCACTTCATCTTCAAGGTAAGGCTTATGCCTGGTGGCTATTTGAGTCATTCTCCTTGAAAAATGTCAGCATTTCTTCTTATGCAAGGTTTACCAGTAGGCTAGTGAAAATATTTGACGTACACTCTGAAACTTCTTTGAGAAAGAAAATCAAGCCAAAGAATTCTAAATCTTTGCATGAGTTGGAGAAATCCATAAAGCCAACTCCATTTATGAATATTGTTGGAGGGGTTGAAGATCTGCAATATGATTTGCCAAGGGCAAAAGCCTCACTCCAACTAGAACATTCTCCTCAAGAGGAAGACATGAGTAGTCATTTTTCAAGGAGGGATCAAGAGAAAGGATCACCTATTAATGGGGCATGCTCCATTGATGAGAAGGAGGAAGGAGATGACGCAATGGCTTCCATTAGAGGGGCTCTTACATCTTTGCAAGGAGTTCCAAAGGATTTTACATATGGAAGACATGAGCAGCAGGTGTCTATGCTAGTAGACAATAAGACAGAATAGAGGAGGGTTCACAACATTGTTATAGCAAGAGATGATCCACTAGTGCATGAAGAAGAGAAAGGATCAAATTTTCCAATCAAAAGCACTCTTGCATATTTAAGAGTGACATCACATTATCATGGGACTTCCATACAAAAATCAGAGGTTAACTTACACAGTGGAAGTAAGGAGATGTTGATCCCATCTAACAGGCATGTGAGGATGAACCATGAGGCATCATTGTCTTGTGGAAAACCACCTGGAAGACCACCTGATTCAGAGTTGGTGAAAGGTGTATCATATCTTGATGCTCCACTCATGCATCCAAGAAGGATTGGAGCATTAGAAGACAAAGCTACAGCACTAGGAGGCTTGGGTAAACTCAAGAAGAAGGGAGATCTTGTTCCCTTATCATCACCACCCACTCTCATATCTGGATCTGTGCTATGGAAGGAGAAAAATGGAAGGATCAGCCTTCCAACACACACCTTTGGCATAGAAGATGTCAAGGAGGAGATCAGGAACATGACAGATATCTCTGTTGATGCATCATCTGCGATGTCACTGTTGAGCAATCTAGATCTATATTGGAAATCCCAACTTCTAGTGGATTATTCCAAATATCTACACACTTGTATGATACTTGATGACCCGCTGCATGAAGAGGGCTATTTAGTCCAAGAAGGGGTCATCTATCATCATGGTAGGATCTTCTTGTCTAGAGCTTCTAAGCTCAAGCAGAAGCTACTAAAAAGAGCTTACAAAGAGTTCTGTTTCATCCATATGTACTCCATGAGGATCTACAACATCATCATGAGAAGCTTTGATTGGGAAGGCTTGAAAGAAGAACTGTTTCAGCATTTTCAAGAATGCATGAAGTATGTGGAGTTGGGGCAGCAACATGACTCCATAAAGGGGTTATTTCAGCCATCTCTTCCTTCTTTTGAAAGAGGATAAATATCCATGCACAACTCCATGTGTATGAAAGGTATTGATGGTGAGGAATTTGATCATGTAAGTCAAATTTTATTTTTTGATTATACATATTCTTTCACCATGTTTATGCAGGTCATGGCTCTAAGGAGGAGGGATATATCATGTAAATCTCATGGCAAACATTGGGCCACTCACATTTCTAAATTTGGCCACTCCCTTGATGAACAAAGGGAGATTCTCTACCATGATGGGTGCTTCCCTAAGGCACCAAACTTATCTCACACTTTCAGCCATAGTGAAATAACATGGGCAACAAGTAAGTGGTGGGAAGACCACTTACCACATCTTGATTTGATGCAGGTAGGGGATGCCCTGCGTTGGTACCATATGTGGGACTATGACCCACTTCCTCTTGTTCAAATTTCTATTTATGTAATTGTAATTCTGCTTCCATACATGAATGATGTACTTGTCCTATTTTTGGATTTGTATGGAGGAAGAATGGGAGGCATGTGTGTACCACTTAGGATGGAGACTCTCTATGTATACTTTGCTACATATTTCTGTGAGAGCAGGGGTTCAACCATGTTTGTTTCAGTGGAATTCTTGACTCTTTGTGGGATGGATTATGTACATCTCATAATGAATTTGGGAAACAACTCATGGAAGGTTGGATTGGTGGACACCCAACTTATGCAGAGAGCTAGATCCTTGATGGTGTCACCAATGGGGGAGGAGAAGTGTTGCTGCACTCACCCTATCAGTTGCTTGAGGACAAGCAACATTTTGGAGGGGAGGGCTGTAATATTCCCAATCTGTCAAGCTAATGGGAATATACAATTTTGTTTTACTTTTTTTGTCTCATGAATAAAATTGTAAAGGAGGAACAATAAAACTCCTAAACAACAAAATAAATCAATGCTCAATGTGAACAAAGCAAACTCTGAGCTATTTTCATAAACATACTTTAGCGGGAAAGAGGCTGGATCAATTGACTGGGTCAACAGGACCAAATCAACAGCGCTGTCTAGATGCAATGAATCTCCTAGAGGCATAACGCAGCTCATGTTGGAGGCCACTCATGTGAATGAAGCTAAATCATTAAGATGGTTTAGGGTTTGACAAGATTTCCACATTAGAAAAGGAAGAGGAGGACACTAAGAAGGGGGTTGATAATTTGATATTTCTGAAGGTATTGTCTGTTTAGACATCCCTCATTCTCTGGCTGTTTAGCTAAGAATAGTGTTGTTTAGCACTAGGGTGTTCCCGGTAGGGAATCCCACCTCTTCCATTGAAAAGCTCTTGGAGGATTCTTGTTACATATTACACACTATCAAGCAGTTGGCCAAGCTTCATCTTCCAACTACAACACAGATCCTATTGAGGATTTGGCTGTCTTTGTAAGCTGCAGCAAGTGGAGGCTAGATCTACCCAGATCTAGGCCAATCTAGAGACCCTTTTCAGTGGGAGAGTCTTCTATCCCATTGGTAAGAGGATTCTGGATCCTTGGAGCTGCAATTTCAGATCTTGGCATCAGGCCAAACTAGTACTGGAGCCTATAGCGCAGTTCCCCTTCCATAACTGCGTTATTTGCAAGATTACAGTTGCAGGGTGTTTTGGCAACGTTTTGGAGGAGAGATCTTTGGTGTTAAGGAGTCTTCCGTACACTGTGGTGATCCATGGATTGGTCATCTAATCCATGTTTGTTTCAGATCTGATCTATTAGTATTGTACTTATTGCAAAAATCTTTGAATAATTCTGCAGATCTGTGACTTAGATCTTAGATCTACTCTAGGTATCTCATGTTTTGCTCAAAACCCCAAGGGGGATGTATTAAGGAGCTCTTCTTGTATACAGATCTGAATTAGATCCATCTTTTTGTATACAGATTTGATCTAGATCTAAGGTGTAATATGCATCAGCTACAACTCAATAAAATAACATTGTCAAGCTTTGCAGTCTCAATATGTTGTTGCAACACCTCAATCTTGAGGGTTTCTTCATGTAAATCTTCTATTTTTCTCTTGTACATTGTATGGGCCACATTATAGATTTTTTTTTACTGATGTACATGTAATTAATAAGCCGCCATATTGATCTTATGCTTTAACTTAGTGGAACTATGTTATTTCTGAAGCAGATTGTTGTGCATGACTGCAACCCCATTCTTTGGGTGTTTTTCAGCCATACTAGGTGGTGGGAGGTCTGTTTACCTCACCTAGTTTGATTTTTTTTTGCTCTCCTTTTGGATTTAGACACTAGATCCACTGATATAAGGGATCCAGGAGTTTCAAACTCATTTCAGTGCACCAATTTGTGAAGAGTGTGTTATTTCATCAGGCTTTGCTGTGCATTCCCATTTTGGGGATACTACACTGTCACCAATAAAATTACTCATAAGTATTATGAATTATCAAAGTTAGGCAGATGGTTGTTATCTTCTCCGTGCGTATATTACTATTCGAATTATCATAGTTAGGCATATGGTTGTTATCTTCCCAATGCTTATATTACTATTTATTTTGGTTAAACAATTTCATAATATCAATTTTAAGAAATTAAATTCAATTTAGTTTTTCAGGAATATGTTCAATGATAATAGATATAAATAAAGTTACTCATAAGTATTATTATGGTCTCAAATTCCATATAATTTGGAATATTTTATAATTTTATTTTTTATATAAGAATTGTGATTTTAAATTAAATTTAATGTTATATATATTTTATTTACATTATTTTTTAATATTAAATATGGGAAAATAAATTATGCAAGAGATAATTCTACATTATTTCATAAAAAATTTATAAATATACATTTAGAGACATATCAATTTTTTCGACACAAAATTTTCGTTCTTTGTAATCCACAACTCAAAGTTAAGACTTATGAACATTATCACAAAAGTACAAGGTATGCATGTATACACTTTCTAAAGCCTAATAAGTATGAAACAAAATTTGAGTTTCATGAAGAAAGTAGCTAACTTGGAGAGCCTTTGGCCCTATTACCCACCAAAAATGGGTGACCCCATAAGAGGATTTTTCTCCTAGATTTGTCTTCAGCTGACAGCTAGTAACCCTTGACAGTCACCAGTGTAGCTGATATATATTGTGCCATTTTATCTCTGCTCCTGGAGCCAGTCATATGTCCCCTCGCCAACCTCTCGAGAGCATATGTTTGAAGGTGGGCCATCCAATCCTAAAGGTATTTTTTTCATTGTTCAGTCAGGTGCTTATGCTTGTTTTTCCTTAGGCACATTAGAGATGGATTGTTGGGTGACTAGGAAAGACGAAGGGTTTTGATTGTATTTGTGTCTCCTCACCTTAAATGGGGGGAGGGGGGTAATCCTGAATCTTAGTCTCATGGGATCTCTCCTATTGCCTTATAGATTTAAGAAGGGAACTACTTTGGAAACCTCGATTTCGGTAGTGCGGTATCATTTTCCCATTTCACATTTTTCACTCCCTACATACATTACAAGCCTTATTTCATCATATTCCCTCTCTAGGTCCAAAAGGCACTGGTACACCCCTTCCCCTTGTCCACATGTTTGGGTAGGTTATCAAGATAAATCCCCTCTGCGGACATAGGCAATCTCTCTAGCCTTAGAATGGGTCTAGCAACACGAGATTCTTTCTAACATAAGCTTTCTTAACTAATGCTTATAACGTAAAGAGGAAAGAGAGATATAAATACCTTTTTCCATTACTATCCTTGGATTCGTTGATGGTGACTTCAATCCACGATCCTTGTAGGCCCGCTCCCTGCTATTGATGGCACTTGAATACCTATGGATGATTGGGAGACAACAAAAATCATGATACAATTTATAATAAACGTAAACACTAGCTATCTAGCAGATCAATGAGTACCCGAATATTTGCATAATCATGTAGACAAATATAGAAAGCAAACATCAAATGTTATTATTAATAAATTACAAAAGGAGAGCTTACAAATAGGCCTTGATGTTGGAGGTGTCCTTAGGTGAAAATTTGAGTCTTTCACCCAGCTCAAAATCATTCCTTCTCCTGTGCACTTAGGCTTAATCACGATGCAAGCATGCGAAGGGATGAGAGTTCAGACGAGTTTGACAATGATCAACCAAGCACTAAACTTGGGGGAATGAGGGATGTGAATTTATAGCAAGGAGAAGGAGGTTGGGAGCCCATGAAAGGAGGAGGAAGGACCTATTTCTAAGGGATGATCCCCCATGGATAAGATCAAAGCTCCAAAATGAGAGAGCTCTACCTTATCATCTATGTTCAACAACCAACTCGCCACCCTTGAAATTCTTGTAGAAATTTGCTGAATAATGATTAATTATCCACTGAGACTATCCTGATCACATACAATTCGAATTTATATGCAACACATAATCTCTTCCACTCAGATCATCACACATGCGGAAAATAAAACAAGCGATAACACATCAATTCATCATACACATTAACACAGTATGTATGGGGAAAGCTTATAGCTGAAAACCCCACAGATATTGTGTATATTATAATGGAGAAATCATGTAACAAACTCAGTACAATACTCCTCACAAGTACTCAGTACTATCTCATGAAGTTACACACAATCTAGCTTGGTTTTGAACAGGTTACTGGTTCAAAACTCACCACTAATTGCCTTGCCTCTATTGCACAATCCAGGCCTGTCTATATAGAGATCCAAGGTTCGAATCTCCTTGGCTTGACAGCGCAATCATCATGGGAAATTCCTCCAAGTGTGGTGCAAATATCATGCACAACTGATGTCGCCACTGATAGCTAACTACACCCTTTCATCTACCTCTTTCACTGGTCTCCACTGAACTGTTCATGCACTGTAGTGAACTGATGTGTTCTTGAGTTGAATAATGAGTTTTTTTTTTTCTAAATTGGACTAATTCTATTTATGTAAATATAGTAATACAAAACTGCCTCAGCTCAGCTGTGCTAGCCTGAAACTGGGCTTGAAAGTCAAACATAGTTCTGGAACGAAGCTGCCCATATAGGGAAACCAGCTCTATAGTATCAGTCTCACCGCCCTTGTACAGGGAAACCGGTGGAATAGTAAGGATTGTTTTGATACAGTAGCAAAAAACTAGCACTACCATAAGCAAAAACCAGAGAACTGAAATAGACTGTAGATAACCAGCATTGCTAACAAGATAAACAAGTTGAAAAACCATACTGCGCCAAGGCATTGCTGAGTCAGATGGAGTTGGTAGGCGAGTGCTTTTCCTCCACTATTGGGCAGCTGTAATCAGCTTCAGGATCTTCCATTGCACTTTGCTTGTTGCGTTCTTCAGCGGCTTGTTCAGCTCCTGTGTTTACCTGCATGGAGGAGAGACCAGAGGGGGGAATGGCATATCCTGCCGGTTCGGGAAAGTGCTCATTAGGAGAGGGGGCAGGGGAGGAACGAAGCTCGACTTGGACAGGATGAGGGTCGACAGGAGCAGAATGGGAGACAGACCAGGTGGGAGGGTTAAGGGTGGCGTCCTCATGCAAAGTAACAGTGATGAAAGCAGTGATGGAGGGCCGATTGAAGGCGCTGTCAAACCTCAGCTCTGCCCGTTGTGTGGTTTGACGAATGAAACGACTGCTATCAGGCTGAGGGGTAGGGGCGGAGAAGCGCGGAGGAGCGACAGGCGGAGGATAGGTAGGAGGGTGGCCATGAACATAGGCAGGAGGTCTCTCAAAGAAAGGCCTGCTAGAAGAAGGGCAGTCGCCAATCGAACATCCTCTAGTGCCTCCACGCCGAGCGGTCATGCGCTGCCTGAGGCAAGGCATGACGAAGCCAAGAGACATAGGTTCGAGAGACTTGGGAGTCTGGAGCGAATCTTCAGCAGAGAAAGAAACCGGAACAAGCTGCAGGATAGAGCTGGAGTTTTGCTGAGGAGCGATGGAACCTGGGCAGAATTTGCTGTTGGAGAAATGCGCGTCCGGTCCAAAATCAATACAACTATAAAGCGAGCAGCGCCTGCCTGTTACTGTGCGAGCGCTTGGCTCAGCACAGTGGGCAGGGCACGCACCGTCCAGAGGCACCATACAATCGCAAAGAGAGGCGGCGAGCTTGGCCAGGGTCACCAAACACACGCACAGAGAGACGGTGAGCTCGTCGAGCCAGGAGCAAGGTTTCATAATGCACCAGCCAGGCGGAACAGGGGGAATGTAATGCCGGCATTGAGAATTAATGCAAACAGCAAGCGGAGTAAATGTTATGGTTATGGGGCCGTGGAGGGCCATGTGGCCACCACGCGCCAACATCGTTGGGAAATGGCCAGAGCCAATAATCCCGATGCCTCTATTGTTCATCCGCATCCGGAGGAGTTGAATAATGAGTTACTAATTAATGAATTAAATAATATTTAATTCACTCCACTCATAACTAGTTGATTAACTAGTTAAACTAATCTCAACCAGTTCAACTAAATTAAACCGAACACAACTCCACTAGCTGTCTCATTAACTCCACCAAACTTCTGCCACTGAAGTCCTAACTGAAGTCAACCATGCATGATGCCATCAAACGCCCGGAATAGTGGCAATTCCTCTTGTCGGATACATGAGCCACTAAGCCTTTCAGACTGATGCTCCAAAGGGAAGTGGCCCAGTGTTTAGAGTCCAGTAATATGAGGTAAATAATATTTGACTTCCCTATTTCAAGATAGGCGGTCTCAAAATAACATCGACTGTCGAACTATGAGTCGAAAAAAATAGAATCCATATATTTTTACCAACATGACCAATACTCGAGAATAACATCTTGTGACCCTGGACTTCATGCTCCATATGTCTAAAAATAAACATAGTCTAAAAATAGATTTTGCGCCAGAATTTGCCTGCGGGCCCACTTAGTGAAGGCGACTTCATTTCACTAAGCTCCATCGTCTTGCTACATTTTCAACACTCCCTCTCAGCAAGATATGGATTATCTGCAACCCCTATCCTGCCTCTGTGGAATTCAAACTTGCTCCTGGTGAGCGCCTTCGTCAGGATGTCGGCATCCTGATCCTCCGTGGGAACAGATGAAAGCATCATGATTCTCTGCTGAACACAATCTCTGATATGATGGTACCTGATGTCGATGTGTTTGGACCTGTCATGAAATATTGGATTGAGCCGGAGAGTTTAATGCAACTGCAGTTGTCACGATGGATATCCTTTGTGGGCTCCAAATACCTTTGAACAATCTGAGATCTTCCTCATCCAAATAGCCTCGCATGCGACCAAGCTTGCTGCCATTTTATGCATGTGCCTAAACCATCTGCTGAGCGGGTACCACGGATCTCTTGCTTTGCAAAGCCCGAAGCTGACAAACCCAACGGCAGAAAACTCCTCGGATATGCTCTTCGATCAGTTGGACTCCACCTTAATCTGCATCGGTGAAACGGCTTTGTATCCTCTGTCTGTACCATAGACCATATCTGGGTGTGCCCTCGATATGGCGCAATACATGCTTGCCTGCCTTCTAAAAGAGCTTGGTAGGCTTAACCATAGCTTGCGAAAGCTGGTTAACTGCATAGCATATATCGGGTCGTGTATTGACCAGATACATAAGCGACCCCACCAACTGTCGATAGACAGTGGCATCCACTACCTCCGCTGAAGTAGCATCCTCCTTCCTCCAACCACCAGGAAGAGGAGTGTCAACAGGCTTGCAACCTTGCATGTTGAACCTCTCCAGAATCTCCCGGGATTATGCGCACAAAGAAACCAAGTGTATCCTCATTTCATGACGCCAAATCTCCGATCCCGAACGTGAAGGATGCCCGAGTCCTTCATCTCAAACTCTCGTGCAATATCCTCCTTGCATGAAAGTATCAACTGCTCATCGCCAATCAAAATCAGATCATCTACATACAGTACGATGATCAACAGCTTCCCCTCCACCACAATATGGTACAGGTTAGGATCCGCCTCACTCTTGGAGAATCAAGCCGGTCGGTAGGCGTGTTCGAGTGTGTGCAAGCACGGGGTGCTTGTGACCGTGCGGTGTGCTCTGCGGGTCGGTTCGCACATGCGACTCGCTGTGAAAATGCGAAACGCTACCTGCTCCTGCGCCTGCTCCTCAGCAGCTCGGGTTGAAGCCTTACCGGTCTTCATCCCGTACGATGAATGTGCCACCCCATCTGCTTGTTGAGAGCAAGACGCATCCCAGGTATGAGTACGCCTGCGGCGGTGCCAAAGATGTCCTCTGTTGATCCCCTCGTTACGCCCGAAAACCTCCCTCTGCGTCTGCTTGTGTGCTTCTCTGCGCTCCTCCTCGACCACTTTGCTTCACTTTGTAGATCCATCGCGAACCCACCACTGATTTCCCCACCGGTCTTAGGACAATCTCCCATGCACTGTTCCTGACGATCGAATCATATTCTTCGATCATGGCATCAACCCATGCGTGTTCCTCCACAGCTTCCTCAAAAGAGGATGGCTCCGTCACAACACATTGACTCACAAGAGCCATGTATCCAGTGTACCGATCCGGTGACTGTCTCTGTCTGCGCTGTGCTGTGGGTGGTCCTACAACCTTCTCTGCATCCCGAGCCAGTCGCTCAGCTTCTGTAGTGCGCATGCGCCCTCTGATGGTTGGCGCTGCCTGGGTGGTTTCTTCCACCTCCTGAACCTCCTCTTGTGGCTGATCCACATCAGGAAGCTCCTCCTTAGGAACTAACAGCTCCTCATCTGCATGCAAGTGTAGCTCCCTCTCAAGCGAACACTGCATGGCTTTCTCCTCCTGAAATTTTATATCCCGTCGCACAACAGTCTTGCGACTGTCTGGCACATACACCCGATAGTTATGAGGTGTATCAGTGTACCCCACAAATATTCCAACCTCGGCAGTTGGATCCAGCTTCCTTCTCGCATCCTTCGTCACATGCATGTAGACAGGAGAACCAAAAATCCGCAAATGGGAAATATCAGGCCTCTTGCCAGAATAAGCCTCCTCTGGTGTACTCATGCCAAGAACCTTGTGAGGACAACGGTCCTGCACATACACTGCTGTATTGCATGCCTCAGCCCACAAGTGAAGGGGTAGGCCCTGATCATGCAACATCGCCCGTGCAGCACCCACGATCGTTCTGTTCTTCCGCTCATCCACCCCGTTCTGCTGTGGGTTATGGGGTGCGATGAGCTCTCTCCGAATCCCTTCTGTGCTGCAGAACTCCTTGAATTCAGCCGAGATGAATTCACCACCGTTATCACTCCTTAGAGCAATCACCTTCTTCCCCGACTCCTTCTCGGCCAGTGCTTTAAACTCACAGAACTTCGCGAATGTATCGCTCTTCTTCGACATGAAGAAGATCCAGCACTTTCGAGAGAAATCATCAACAAAGATCACATAATCCCTGTGCTTTGCTGTCGAAGCAACTGAGAAAGGACCACACACGTCTGTGTGAACTCTCTCAAGGATCGTCGTGGCGCGACTATCCTTCTCGTGAAAGGTGGCTTTCACATGCTTCCCTAAAGTACACCCCTTGCACTGATCTGACTGCGCAAGAGTGCCCTTAGGAAGCCCAGTAGAAATCTGCTGCAGTATCTTCAAAGCTCCATGGTGAAGGTGGCCCAATCTCCCGTGCCACAGTTCGCCCTCATCATCCCGGCTCACCACTTCTCCCGCCTTGCATGCCATTGCTGCGCAGCCATCTACTTGCAACTGATAAAGGTTCTTGGTTCGAACCCCTATCTTCCGGGTCTCTCCAGTAGTCTTACTGCGCAGGAAGGCTTTTCCTTCGTTGAAGACCACATCATACCCCTTATCTTCCAACATCGCCACAGAGATCAAGTTCTTCTTCAATCCAGGTACATGCATGACATCCTTCAATACAAAGGGTTTACCAGACTCCCTCTGAAAGGATATGGTACCGATACCAGTCGCACTGTATCTACCATCGTCGCCCATCTCGATGTGCACACCCAAATCTTTGTCCTCCAGATCTGAGAACAACTCCCGATCTCCCGTCATATGAAATGACGCACCGCTGTCCAAGAACCACACTGATCCCATCACACTTGAAACCAAGCATGCAATCAGTGAAAAGTCAAGCTCGAAATGTGAAGCCAAAGCTTCTCCATCTGCAGATCTTCCCGCTTGCTTGTTCTTCTTCTTTTTTGGACAATTGGTAGCATAATGTCCGTGATCATGGCAGTGAAAACATTTCACTTTCGCCATATCCTGCTTCTTGCCCTTAGCTCCAGAATGAGAGGTTTTCTTACCCTTCCCTTTCTTAGCTTTGGACACCAAAGCGCAGTTTTCTTCATCGGCTCCCTTTGATGAAGATCCATCTCGAGTAGTCCTCCTTATCTCCTCCTGCATGAGATCCGCCCAAAGGCGCTCCCATCCCGGCAGCTTCTCCCGACCATTGACACTATCTTGATATGAGTGCCAAGCCTTCGGAAGACCAAGGAGAGCCAGGTCGACCATGTCCTCGTCTTAGACAGTCACCCCCACACTTCCCAGCTCATCTCTGCATTGAGTGAACTTCGTGAGGTATTTGACGATACTGTCGCCTTTCTCCATCTTGATGTTCCTGAGCTTATCTTTGAGCGCCAGCTTCCTTTGGTCGCTCTTACTCTGGAATAGATCCGTCAAAGCTTTCCACATTAAATATGGAGTAGCCTTTCCATGCAGGCTGGATACAATATGATTCTTGACGCCCTCCAACAGGATCCTTCGACACTTTGCCATCTTCTTTTGCCATGCATCGACTTCAGCTGCATCAGTGGGCTTTTGGACATCCGTATCTACGAACTCCTTCATACCATTATCTTCTAATACTACCTCCATGCGATCCTTCCATGCAACATAATTCGAACTGCCTTCAAGAGCATATTCGAGTCGCAAACCGTTGAAAGACATTTTCAACACTGGCACCAAGAAAACAAAACTGCTGCAAAACTTCGAATTCCACCTCAAAGCTCAACCGCTCTAGATCATGAGAACAAATTATTTCTAGCACAGAGATTGACTGCAAGGGGTGTTTACCAGACCTTTCACTTTTCGAAGAAAGATGAATGCAAAATTTCCACGACAGCATCACGAGATTTCTTGTCTCTGAGAAATAGGTTTGTAATCCTTTGTGATGATCAATCTGCCTTCCAATATTTTCGATACCATGTAAATTTGTTGAATAGTTAATTATCCAGGAACTATCTGATCACCTCTCATTCAAATTTATGCGACATAATCTATTTTACTGGAATCATCACCACATGCGGAAATAAAATCAAGCGATAACACATCAAATCATCATACACATTAACACAGTATGTATGGGGAAAGCTTATAGCTGAAAACCCCGCAGCTATTGTGTATAGTATAATGGAGAAATCATGTAACAACTCAGTACAATACTCCTCACAAGTACTCAGTACTTTCTCATAAAGTTACACACAATCTAGCTCAGTTTTGAACAGGTTACTGGTTCAAAACTCACCGCCAATTGCCTTGCCTCTATTACGTGTTTCAATGCTATGGGATGGCCTCTTTATATAGATAAACCACCAGCCTGAACTGCGCAATCCTCATGGGCTTACTCCACCTATCTGTGTGTTGCAAATAGCAACAGTATAGTCACAACTGATAGCTAACTACACCCTTTCATCTACCTCTTTCATTGGTCTCCACTGAACTGATCATGCACTGTAGTGAACTGATGTGTTCTTGAGTTGAATAATGAGTTACTAATTAATGAATTAAATAATATTTAATTCACTCCACTCATTACTAGTTGATTAGCTAATTAAACTAATCTCAACTAGTTCAACTAAGTTAAACCGAACACAACTCCACCAACTGTCTCATCAACTCCACCAAACTTCTGCCACTGAAGTCCTAACTGAAGTCAACCATGCATGAGCTCACCAAACCCCTAGGAATAGCGTAATTCCTCTGTCAGATGCATGAGCCACTTCTGTAGCTCGAACTGAAGTGCTCCAAGAGAGTAAACTGAAGTTTAGAGTCCAAATATTATTAAGGGTAAATAATATTTGACTTCCATATTTTTAGGATAGGCAGTCTAAAAATAGACTTCGACCTATATGTCTAAAAATAGAGGTCCATCTATTTTTACCAACATGACCAATACTCCAAGAATAACATACTGCAACCACTGGACCATGCTCCATATGTCTAAAAATAGACATAGTCTAAAAATAGACTTTGCGCCAGAATTTGCCTGCGGGCCCACTTAGTGAAGGCGACTTCATTTCACTAAGCTCCGTCATCTTGCTGCATTTTCAACACTTCTAGAGGTTGAAACTTCTCCTCCATTTGAGGAAGTACTACCAGAAAGGGATCAACGTGATTTTCTAATAAATTAGGGCACTGACAGCATTGGGCTAGAACTAGGATAAGGGCATCAATGTGGTCATGGTACCAAGAAGGGCGTTGACCCAGGAAACTAGGAATTTAACCAAGTTTCTCCAGTAATATTTCAAGGAAGTCTTCTTTGGATCTTCAAGGGGATATGTCAGCATATTTATTGATGATGGAAACATTGCACATGATTCGCCACAGGGCATTTTAGGATTAGGGATGGGAAAATGATCATGGTGACAAATTATTGTGTAACAAATGCCCCTAAAGCATGAAGGCAGAACATGGAGTGATGACTGAAATGCTTTAAGAACCAAGGCAAAGAACGTAGACCACCTTCAGAGAACCTACCAAATCAAACACTTACAATATATGACATCTCTGGTATAAATATGCCTAATCACATAATGTTGCACTAGGCATCAAATGGCACATGAGCCCATGGTATGGTCGCAACCATCCATCTAAAAGAGATCATAGAAATGGATCCACAGTATGGACGTAGCCATCCGTATAGATAGGATCATGTATACAATCATGAATACTCAATAACTCCACACAGCTTGGACCAAAAATCAAATGTGACCCAAGGTCTTCACCGCGATCTTAATCAAACCAATGTACAAGTCTAGCCATGTGAATGAATGTGCTGGTGTCAAACATGGTAGAAACCACCTGATTACCGGTCAATGATGAAAACCGTTAACAAGCATGAGAGAAACCACCAATAATGATGATGGACCTCAAGGTACAACAACACAATTTACAAGTGTGAATAGATGTGCTGAAGTTGAACACTTGCAGAATCATTCAATCGAAGGCCAATGATGTGAACCTATCGTCGAACACGAAGAACTTGCCATTGAGGCATGCAAGCTCCAAGGTACTGAAAGAAGTCTCTAAACCACTTTCCTATATAATGAGCTGAAGTTGACAGAAAGTGATTCTTTGAAGGAGGGCCATAAGGATTCCTACATCATCGACATAAAAATCCAGATATCTTAAGATGATAGGAGTGATTCGGGATTGTATCAAAGGAGGTCAAATATGCAGAAGGTGTTTTACAGAAAGGAATTCTCTTAAACATATTGGTGACACGACTCCAGGAGGTGGAAACATTTGACTCAAATAGGATCAAAGGTCATGTTGACAAAATTGGTAATCAAGTGAGAGCAAAACGAATTTCCCAAACCAATGGAGGAAAAGTGACGAATGTAGGATGTCCCCACCCCAACACGAACTGCAGATGAGTGTCATGTTCAAGAGCGACAAGCTGCCCATAATACACATAAGACGTTCACTTTCAATTTTCCCTCGTTATTGCTAACGAGTACCTATTTGTTTTTTATAGCCAGCGTGAAGAAGATAGCATATTCTGAGCATGTAATTTCATTCTTCGAATGAATCCATCCTAGTAAGTTTAACGAGCTCTAGGAAGGAGGAACTAAGTCTCGTAATGGTGACAATTCTTTCGTTGTTTAATCTTTAACTAGTCCAATGAAAGGCAAACTCGGTAACTTTTCACGTTTAGGGAGCTTGAAAAGAAACAAAAAGGAAACTCCATCATGTCCCTTTTCGTAAGTCATCTCTCGAATCCAAAAAGGTAGAAAAATATGTCCAAGAGAACCTCTTGACCATGTTCGATCAAGGTATTCATTTTTCATAAATAGTGAATCTCAGCCCGAAAAAGGGGCAAACGTATACTAAGATTATGTCAATTCATTCACTTTAACGAGTTTTAAATGACAAGTACTTGACAATCCTTTCATTTTTCGAGAGTCAGAAAAGAGTTGAAATTGACTTCAAGGGGGTTCCTTTTTCGTAATCGTTTAGCGAGCCCGAAAAAGAGATAAAATTCAACTCGTTTGCATCGAAAACTGGCATCAATAGTGTGAAATTCATGTACTGCACATAAACAACAAATATCACAAATATCAAGGAAAAATATTAAAATATTGGCGAAAATTTTTCAAAAATCTATAAATAGACCAAAAAACAAAATCATTTTCACTTTTCCATATTTAGAAGAGCATTTTGTCCATTTTCCCTCCAAATTTCAAATGAGCGGTGCATCCTATCCGGGACACCATTCGTCAATCTGTCTCCGCTAGGTAAGATCTCTAAACCTCCTTTTCATTTTTATCCTATTCATTTAACATTTATTTTTCAGAATTAGGGAGTTCAGGGAGCTTATTTCAAAATTTAAAATTGCCTGCAACCAGCACGATTTCGAGCTATTGGGGTCATGCTGGTTGCACTCAACTCATTAGGGCAGCACGCCACCAACGTCGAATTATTTCAGATAGTCGCGCTGGCCGCAGGGAATATTTTAAATTGGAAAAATCTCTCAACTCCACCATTAACTTCTCAAAATTCTTCCATGAATTCTCCTAATAGACCATTTGGACATGTTTTGGAGGTTCTTTCACAGAGGATGTCAGTCGAATGGAAAGAACGAGGCCATGAGGTGGAAGACCACCAAGCCTTGCAGGGACAAGATTGCGTCAATGCTTTGCGCAATTGAGGATTGTTGAAATTCTTTCAAACATTCGGCTTGAGAGCTCAACTGGAGATGCTCCAATACTTGATTAGTATATGGGATGTGGACCGACAACTATTCATTATTGGGGACCAAGAACTTGAGCTAGAAGTCATGGACATTTATTTTATCACTGGATTGTCTAGACAAGGAGAGAGAATCCAACTCTCCGGGGCTCGCCCAACGAGTGAGAGCATGAGCATGCTCATCCAGAGACACTGTCCCAGGCAGGGGTTAAATTTGATGCCCATTTACCCATTTTCCACTTTTTACCAATAAAATACAGCTTATTCTAAAACAAACATGTCATGATTAACTTGCAAATAATTTTGAAAAATGTCAAAGTGACAAGTATATAAAAAAATCAGAAGTTTCAATATATATATATGGCTGGTGGTACTGGGATATGTTGTGTCCTCGATTCTTCTGACACCCTACTTGCGCGTACATATATATATATATATATATATATATATATATATATATATATATATATATATATATATATATATATATATATATATATATATATATATATATATATATATATATATATGGCATTGTTGACAATAATAAGCTGCGGGCGGGTAGCCCCTTGAGTAGGGTGTCAGAAGAATCAAGGACACCACATATCCCAGTACCACCAACCATATATATATGGTTGGTGGTACTGGGATATGTGGTGTCCTTGATTCTTCTGACACCCTACTTGCGCGTAACCGCAGTTATTATTGTCAACAATGCCCAATGCCATGTATTTTGGTATGTTCCAGATAACTTGTAACCTCATAAAGTGACTTAGTCAAATTACATTAAAAAAAAATTAAGATTAAAACTAAATAAAATAAAATTATAAACTAAAATAAGATTCAAGTAATATAGTCAATTTACCATAGATAGTTTTTGTACTCTACATTTTGAATATAATATTTTAAAATGTAATATTTTTATTTTAAAAAATAATACAATATTCTTTAATATAATATTTTTTGTTTTTTTATATAAAATTATTTATTTTTGAACTGAATGAAAATAAAATGAAATTAAAAATAGCTCTATGTGAAAATATTTTTATTTGGGAAATGTAAAATTAAATTAATAAAACAATTACGTTAAATAAAAATAGCTTCATGGTATTAACCCATGATATTCATGTGGGATATAGCATATTTAAAGGGGGGAATTAAAACAGCTTAGATCCATCTTAACTCCGAATCTATGGGGTCAAATATCCCTTCACTCTAAAGAGGTTTGCATCTCAAGAGATTTGATCCCTTTGCTCCCTTGATAGCTCGAGATTTAAGATGGATCTAATATGGATCTATATTGGTTGTAATGTAAAGATAAAATCTCACTGTTAACACTATATTTTATTAATCAAATAGAGTTACATATATACATGAAGTATTGTCTCAAGATATAGGGAAGCTATATTGGACGCACAATAAGTTGGTTGAGAGAATATCTCAACGTCACACCAAACCAGGAACTTAGATTTAGCTAACTCCTATGGAATAGGAACAGACTCTATACATAGAAAGTCACAACTGAAGACAAGTAGGAATTACATATTCCAACACACCCCCTTAATGACTACTTGTCTTGATATCACTTCGCAAAATCTAGTTGTGGTAAAACATAACAAAGGATATGTCGATGTCCATATAAAGGAGCAACCATCCACCAAAATGCATGGGTACCAACCGATGCAACCGCTAGTCTCGTAGGATGTCCTTCACATACATGATCCTGTCAACCATTATCACTGGATACATGTACTTGTATCTACAGATCCCCCTCCAACATGGGTTTTATCAGATGACCCGCAACCATGCTCTTCCTTCATCGGTGAACTCTCACCGGCAGTAGATCTATCTTAGATCTCTTTGGAAAACTTTTACCAGATCCCTTCATCAGCGACCTTTCACCGGATCTCTTCATCGATGACCTTTCATCGGGTTTCTTCATCGGTGACCTTGCACTGGATTTATTCATCAGCGACCTTTCACTGGATCTCTTCATCAGTGGGTGAACATTGGCACACACTTGTTTCTAGTCCACTTCACTGTTACACGTGGTTTCTGGCTGACCACATATCGACACTACAAAATGGTTTCTGGCTGACCATGAACCTATAATTACAAAGTGGTTTTTAGATAACCACGAACTTCACGGAGATACATATGCCTTTACAAGGCTTACATTACATACTCCAACTCTTGGAGTTACCAGGTACATACAATGACCACTACACAACAATTCTATACTTGCTTACCATTCAACTGTATGACTCATCATCAAGAGTCTATTCCAAGAAGCTCACAAAAAACACACACAAACTTGATTTTCCATCCTCCTCCAATCTCTGATGTAGGTCCAACTACTATCCTTTGATGCAATTTTCACTATCAATGTCTTCATCATATCTGGTAGTAAATCATTCCTGCAAATAAATTTTTCTATTGTTGGAATGGCCAATTCCAACAAAGACTCTCACTCGTGACAATAGTTGGCCAAACTAAATGTCACAACAATACATCATCTAATTCTTTTAACCAGATTTACATGAACGAATTTACATGTTATGGTGATCGGTCTCAACATGAAAACAAAATAATTCACGAAGACAAATTTGTTTCATCAAAGAAAATATATTGGAACTTTCAGTTTCATCTTCACCCTATCTCCTTCCTTAGCCACAAACACTACAAAAAACGTTGCCATCAACTGCAACTCACCAGGCTTCTGCTGCGCAGTTCACCAGAGATTATTTTGGTATACAAACATAATCATGTCCAGGCAACTCACCACACTGCCCAAAATGTTGTCTAGACACAACGCTGGATACACTAATACCAGTTTCCCTTGTAACCCAACATAGTCACCAATCAGACTATTTAAATAAATCTGACTTTACAGCACCAACATTTCCAAGTTACAGAAAGTTGAGGAAAGTAGAATTCCTTATGAACAATTCCTCTACTTCTTCGTCTGCTAGCATAGCCTTCTCGAACCACTGCACAACTGAATGCATATATCAGGGGTCTTGCTCACCTTTGAATGTGGCCATGCTGCCACTACAGCTAGATGCCACACTTACTCGGCTTCCTGATGTGGATCAAGAATTCCTTTTTTGACGTCATCCACACGTTGGACGAATTCCAGCACTGTCCAACAAATATTTTGCATCCACGACTAAATATTCTGCAAAAAATGAACGGTGGACTTAGGCAAGCGAACTTTGTTCAACACCTCCAATTCTGCAGTCTCCAAAACAATTCGCTTCCATTAGCGAAAATCTTACAAAATCTCCATGTCTGGTATGGCCCGATAGATTATCACTCTGGATCTCCAGAGCGACGACACCAACCTTTCAGGTTTTCCGATCTGCCTTTAAGTGAATCTCTACTAGAAATGTGAGCTTCACGGGAAAGGGAACAATGCAGGTTTTATGTACTGCACACTAGCTAAACACGAAACCCTCAACATCGGGATGAAATGAAGACGATATCAGGCGACATAATTGACAGTCACATGCACTAGTTTAAGGAAAATACTTCGAACCATGGATTCAAAACTTCCAGTCCACCACCCCCAAAAATATCTAATGATTAGTCCCAATTTCATTTCCTAACATGCACTTTGCAATACACGTCTGACGGATCCGAGCATCAGTTGCACTCAACACTTTCACAATCATATTGTGCGCATATGACCCAATCAAATGTACTAATGGTGAGGGGCTCTTCAGAGCATCAATTAGCAGCGACCCACACATGAACACTTCTCTGAGAATGGAACTTTGTCGAATGGTTGACTCCTTCCCACACTACCACACTTCTGAGAAATTTGATTTCGTAGTCAAGGCAATCTCTGAGATGTTTATTGAGCTTCTGCAAATCGACATATTTTATAGCCACCTAGTTGTCGTGGAGTGTATGCTTGGGCTTCCATACCTTGGTAAAGGACCCAACCCCTACCACCTTTGTTGCCATGTAATTTCCAAACATCTTTATCTTATTCGATGGTGATGCATACTTTCTAGTGCCATCTCCAATATAGTTGACACATAATTATTGCCCACACATGAACACTCAATTCACGTCGACAACTTTTCTAGTAGCGCAACAGGCCAATAATGTGAAAGGATTTGTATAAAGCATGCCTAATTCTGGTTAGGCCAATGACACCATTTCAACAGAGATTAATTCATAAAGACTCCACCAATCCATTGCTCCCTGCACAAAGGCTTCCGCCATTTTCCCGGTATTTAACAAGGCTCCCCTTGCACAAGTCGGAAAACTTCATTGTGCGTCCTTACACAAGCTCCTCCTCTGCCATAGCTGATAGGCTCCAAACTAGAAACAACCTCTTATCCTTTGAACCCAGCAATAGAGCACGATCCATGAACGAGCACTGTTGTCACTCCAATTGTTGCAGCAAAAAGATAGATCGCCAAATCGAAAGATTTTGAAAGATATGGGATCATGAAGCCTATTAAAATGACTACAGTTAGCACAGATCCTCCAAATAACAACATACAGACGAATATTGAAGTCCTTCCCATGAAGGAGTTCTCCTCAAGGAGTTTGCATTACCAAGCCAGGAATCGCTATGCAAATCCAAATTGATTCAGATCATGGAAGATTCAGCCCATGGGAATGGATCGAGAACCCTCCACCTCGCAGGCCGAGGTACCACAATCGTTCTTGTCCGCATTCAAACCATGTCGTAATGTATAGCATGTGTGAACAACACTGGACTTCCTTAACCAATGAGCACAGTCTTCTCTCACCATTATCGCAGGTGGCAATGGAAACTCTTCCACGAAATGCAAATGCCCTCTCGAGCAGATCGCTTACAACAGTCATGACTCTTGATGGAAAAACAAATATTAAAATAAAATATATTTTCTCTCTTATTTCCCTCAGCCCAGGATGGCCCAAGGTCCAGGCCCATATGGGCTCTGACACCAAGATAAAATCTCACTGTTAACACTATATTCTATTAATCAAATAGAGTTACATATATACACGAAGTATTGTCTCAACATAGGGAAGCTATCTTGGACGCACAATAAGTTGGTTGAGAGAATATCTCAACGTCACACCAAACTAGGAACTTAGATTTAGCTAACTCCTCTCGAATATGAATAGACTCTGTACATAGAAAGTCACATCTGAAGACAAGTAAGAATTACATATTCCAACATGTAATGTGTTGTTTATCCCTAAAAATAAAAATCACACTATGTGAAAATATTTTTACTTAATCAAAATAAAATAAAAATAATAAAAAAATAACATTAAAATAAAAATAATTTCATGGTATTCACCCATGGTATTGACACATGGTATGAGAACCCATGGTATTAACCGATGGTATTCATGTAGAACATAACATATTTAAATGATAAAATTAAACCAACTTAGATCCATCTTAAGTCAGCATCTACCCAACCTAGAGAGAGATCAAAGAGATCAAATATCCTGTGACACAAACCTCTAACCATTTCAGGCTTGGTGGATCCAAAGTTAAAATGGATTTAAGCTGGTCACATTTTGTAAACCTTGATGATGCTTCAGAAGTGGGTTTGTTTTTATGTTATACATTCCTAGATGAGGCTTTAGAAGTGGGTGTGTTTTTTATCTTATACATTTTATTTAAAATATTGTTAGGAGTGGTAAATAATTCATTTCCCCATCAAGTTAGAGATTTAAAGATAATAGGGCAATTGCCTTTATGGATTGCATGAGTTTCAAGATGATATTTATAGAAATAGTTGTTTTCTTTATGTGAGTGAGTTATAACTTAGTGAGAGTCTTTATATTCCAATTTCTTCATCAAGTCTATCAATATGTATTTGGTGAGTGAACAAACATGCTTAATTTAATAAAGTTTTGGTATTTTTCTGTTATCACTATTTGGTTAAATATTTGATCAATGCTTCAAATTAAAATTCACTTAGGCACCAGTAATTTAAATAAAGTCTTGGTATTTTTTTGTTATCACTATTTGGTTAAATATTTGATCAATGCTTCAAATTAAAAATCACTTGGACACTAGTACTAGATTTTCCTCGAGTGGAGACTTCACCTAAACTAGGGTAAGTTCGAGTAGACATTTTTTAACAAAATCTTCTTGTAATTTTCTCACATGTTCAATTTCATGGAATCTTTTTCCTCCTTCATGGAATTCATGCAGGAATATCTAATATCCATAGGTTAGACATCATTTTAGAAAAATCTTATTGAAATTTAAACTATGTTCGATTTCATGAAATATTTTTCCTCCTCCATGGAATTCCTGCAGGAATATCTAATATCCATAGGTTAGACATCATTTTAGCAAAATATTATTGAAATTTAAACTAAAATGTTAGATTTTCTGAAAAAATAAATCTAATTAAAAATGAAACTTTGGAAATTTATTTTTAGCAATGACATGATGTTTTTCACCCTAATCTCTTCAAAGTTTAATTGCATTCACTTCAATATTTACAGGTATACATTGTATTTTTTTCTTTTAAGTTATATGAAACTATAAAAGGAAATATTAAAAATAATATGAAGAGCCATTTAAAAATAATATCATCATACAAAAATTCTATGATGAGTAAAATTTCCTCAGCCCAGGATGGGCCAAGGTCCAGGCCCATATGGACTTTGATACCAAGATAAAATCTCACTGTTAACAGTATATTCTATTAATCAAATAGAGTTACATATATACATGAAGTATTGTCTCAACATAGGGAAGCTATCTTGAACTCACAATAAGTTGGTTGAGAGAATATCTCAACATCACACCAAACTAGGAACTTAGATTTAGCTAACTCCTCTGGAATAGGAATAGACTCTATACATAGAAAGTCACAATTGAAGACTAGTAGGAATTACATATTCCAACATGTAATGTGTTGTTTATCCCTAAAAATAAAAATCACACTATGTGAAAACATTTTTACTTAATCAAAATAAAATAAAAATAATAAAAAAATAACATTAAAATAAAAATAATTTCATGGTATTCACCCATGGTATTGACACATGGTATGAGAACCCATGGTATTAACCCATGGTATTCATGTAGAACATAACATATTTAAATGATAAAATTAAACCAGTCTATATCCATCTTAACTCAGGATCTACCCAACCCAAAGAGAGATCAAAGAGATCAAATATCTTGTGACACAAACCTCTAACCATTTCAGGCTTGTTGGATCCAAAGTTAAAATGGATTTAAGCTGGTCACATTTTGTAAACCTTGATGATGCTTCATAAGTGGGTATGTTTTTTATGTTATACATTCCTAGATGAGGCTTTAGAAGTGGGTGTGTTTTATCTTATACATTTTATTTAAAATATTGTTGGGAGTAATAAATAATTCATTTCCCCATCAAGTTAGAGATTTAAAGATAATAGGGCAATTGCCTTCATGGATTGCATGAGTTTCAAGATGATATTTATAGAAATAGTTGTTTTCTTTATGTGAGTGAGTTATAGCTTAGTGATAGTCTTTATATTCCAATTTTTTTATCAAGTCTATCAATATGTATTTGGTGAGTGAACAAACATGCTTAATTTAATAAAGTTTTGGTATTTTTCTGTTATCACTATTTGGTTAAATATTTGATCAATGCTTCAAATTAAAAATCACTTAGCACCAGTAATTTAATAAAGTCTTGATATTTTTCTGTTATCACTATTTGGTTAAATATTTGATCAATGCTTCAAATTAAAAATCACTGGGACACTAGTACTAGATTTTCCGAGACTTCACCTAAACTAGGGTAAGTTTGAGTAGACATTTTTTAACAAAATCTTTTTGTAATTTGCTCACATGTTCAATTTCATGGAATCTTTTTCCTCCTTCATGGAATTCATGCAGGAATATCTAATATCCATAGATTAGACATCGTTTTAGCAAAATCTTATTGAAATTTAAACTATGTTCGATTTCATGAAATATTTTTTTAACAAAATCTATTTGTAATTTGCTCACATGTTCAATTTCATGGAATCTTTTTCCTCCTTCATGGAATTCATGCAGGAATATCTAATATCCATAGGTTAGACATCATTTTAGCAAAATCTTATTGAAATTTAAACTATGTTCGATTTCATGAAATATTTTTCCTTCTCCATGGAATTCGTGCAGGAATATCTAATATCCATAGGTTAGACATCATTTTAGCAAAATCTTATTAAAATTTAAACTTAAATGTTAGATTTTCTTAAAAATAAATCTAATTAAAAATGAAACTTTGGAAATTTATTTTTAGCAATGGCATGATGTTTTTCAACCTAATCTCTTCAAAGTTTAATTCCATTCACTTCAATATTTGCAGGTATACATTGTATTTTTTGCTTTTAAATTAGATGAAACTGGTAAAAGGAAATATTAAAAATAATATGAAAAGCCATTTAAAAATAATATCATCATACAAAAATTCTATGATGAGTAAAATTTTACATACTAAACCAAAAATAATAAAACATCAAAAAAACAAATCATTTTAAATTAAACTTAGATTTATCAATTATAATAAAATAAAATAAAATAAACCAAATATCAAAAATCAAATAATCTTAAATTAAATTTAGATTTATAATTCATAATATGGAATTAAATAATTAAAAAAAATACCCCTTTAAAAATTCAATCTTTTAGTTTTTAATAAATCTAAATTTAATATGATTTTATGTAAAAAAATATATTAAACTAACAAAATTAATTTGTTTTCCAAATCTCTCTTCCCTATTATCAAAATGTATTTATTAAATTTAAATTTTAAAATTTAGATTTAATAAAATTTCATAATTAAATTTGGATTTAATACATTTTCATATGATTATAAATATCTAAATTTTAAAGGCCAAAAATAAAAATAAAAAAATTTAACGTCCACGAGACTAAAAATAACCTAACCCATTTCCTATAAAATTTAATAATTTTTAATTATATATTATCATATTTTTCATCCCTTTAACTATGATGTTTATCTCAATTAAAAATAATAAAATCATGTAATCATAGATCGTATGACTATTTTATTGTAAATTCATATTGTTCTACGTTCATTTTCAAAAACTAATATTCTGGAGAAGATGATGGTACTGACAGATGAGAAAATGACAAAGTGACGTGGCATTTTCATGCTGAGAAAATGACAAAGTGACGTGGTATCTCAATTCACTAACGTCCAAGTAACAAGTATCTGATGGGTCCCTAGTTCAACACCTCTGTCATCTCCTCGCCTATGGTTGGCCCAATCTTTTGCCCGCGAGGAGTAGGTCCCACCCATCATAACTTTCCCTCCTACTCTTTATAGTCCTGCAACAACTAGGATGCCTTACAATCTATTCGGGTTCCACGTGGCATTTCATAAGGGAGTTGGCCATATGTTGATTTCCGTGGGACCCACGTAGGATACCCACAACTGCCGCAGTGGTTGAGTCAAATCAAAATTCTGACATTCAATGCCCCAACCTTCTAAAAGTACACAACACTCCACACCTTTCACAGCAATGATAACAATCCGGAACTCGGCCTGCTAGTTGCTTACGTGTCCGCATCTTATAGGCTTAACCACTGGCCGGAGTTCCATAGTGCAATCCGCTTTTGCCGACCGTCGTCCTTCATTTCTTCAGTGTACAGACGATAACAAAGAATCTACTTGTCTTAGAGGCTAACTGTGGTTGAATCCTGATCTAACAACAGTTAAAAGAACATAAATATTTTGGTTACATAAAAGGTTGGATATTTTTTTTTCAAACTAGGTTGTGTTTAGGTTAGGTTCAATCTTAATATTGTATGGAAGAATGATCTACTTATCTGTGGGTGTGGGGTGATAATGCTATCACCAGGGTTGTGTGAAGCATGGTCGAGCTTGGATATCTCTTGGGATAGTTTAATTCCCCTAAAAGTGGTTCTTATCCTCAACCCCTGACTTGGTGAAAACTAAACTCCACACAAACCAATTAATTTACACCTCATGAGTAGAACTTTAAATACCCTATAATGTGACATTCACAATTCAAAGAAACATGTGTATAATGTCAACGGACAAAAGATCAAGATATGATATATCCAAGTAGGGTGAAACAAGAAAAGGGCACATGGTTTTTGCTTACATAAGAGTTTTGTGAATGAGAAGTGGCAATGGTGCAATGGTTGTTCTTCTGTCCTTTTTTATATTATGGGAACAGAGCTTTGTAAGATGGCAAAGGAATCAAGAAGATCATGGAAGGTGTCAGCGAACATCAATGCTACTTACATAGCCTTGATTCCTAAATGCTCCAAGCCCAAGTCCTTTTTGGACTTTCGGCCCATTTCCTTGTGCAACCTAGTATATAAGATAATCTCCAAGGTAATCTCAAACAATATCAAGAAGACCTTAGCAGATAAGTTATCTCCAAACGAATTTGGTTTTGTAGTTGATAGACAGATTCATGATGCCATAGGCATTACTCAAGAAGCCATCCACTCCATTAATTCCAAATAAAAAAATCTCCTCTTCTTAAGATGGAACTTAATAAATTTTTTGATAAAGTCAACTGGACTTTTCTCAGACTTGTTCTCTTTCAAATTGGTCTGAGTCTGGAGGTTACTAACTGGATCATGGGTTGTGTTACCTCAACCACCTTCTCCATTCTCATTAATGCTTCTCCTTTTGGAAAATTCACCGCCTCCCTGGGACTCAGGCAACAATGCCCCTTGTCTATGTTGTTGTTTTTAATTGTGATGGAAGGTCTAAGTTGCCTTCTACTGAAAGAAAAACAAGATGGCGATATGAAGGGCGTTAAAATATCCAAAATTCAATTCATTACCCGCCTGCTCTTTGTGGATGATGTTCTTCTCTTGGGTTTGGGCACTGTTCTTGAATGACATACAATCCATAGAATCATAAACTTCATTTGCAGTGCCATTGGAATGGAGATTAATCTTAAAAAATCCTCCTTTCATCAATCACCAGTCAATCTAGATATGCTTACGAAGATCCAATCCTCCTTACCATTGCAGATTGACCCTCTTGAAAATGGTTTCAAGTATCTTGGTTTCTTTATTAAACCTAACAAATACCATAAGGATGATTGGATGTGGATGATAAGAAGAGTGGAGCATAGAATTAATTTATGGTGCAGGAATTGGTTGTCTCTTGGAGGCAAAGTGATCATGGCTAAAGAAATTTTGGAAAACATTCCTGCCTATTGGTTGTTCTTAGTTAAAATCCCCTCCTCTATCCTCAATACCATTAGACAATTGATCTTTAACTTTTTGTGGGTTGGAAAATCCAGAAAGAAGGTATTCACCTGACAAACAATTTCTCTCTTTCTAAGCCTAAAAGTCTAGGTGGTTGGGGTATTAAAATCTGTTATGGTTTTCCAAAGCTATGGCCTTAAAAAACTCGTGGAGAAGCCTATTTGGAGAGGGACTTTGGAGTCATATCATCAAGAAAAAATATTTAAGAAGTTTTATAGTGTTGGATTGGATTAGATGACAGACTCTTAAACCATCCAAGAGATGCTCCATGCTTTGGAAAGCACTCATGGTTACTTTCCTTGTTCTTTACAAATGGCTAGTGTGGAAAGTAGGAGATGGAGATCAAGTCATCCTTGACAATGACCCTTTTATAGGCGGTGAACGAGTCTACAAACTATTTTCTCAACTAAGACAATGTCTATATTCCAAAGGTTTATTCTACTTGTACAACATTAGGAAAATTGTCCCATCCCGACCTTCAAAAAAACTATTGGTTAACCTCAGTTGAGCTTGGCCTGTTAGGTACTCTTGCTATGGAATGAAATTGCTTCATGAAATAATTAAACCTCAATGGGGTGAGGCTTACCAATTCCAGGGATTCTCTAGTTTTGAGTTGGTAATTCACATCAGGGAAGATCTAAGCATGTTCAGTCTATGAAGCAATAGCTCATACGAAGATAACAACTAATGATAGATGGTGGAATAAGCTTATATAGAAATGGCATATTCCTATCAAATTAAAATGCTTCAATCGGTTGGTTCTTCACAATAATATATTGACTTAGGACAACCTTTTAAAAAGGGGCGTTGGGATCAAATAGATGTGTTTAATGCAAAAATAAAGAAGAATACGTAGACCATTTGCTAATAAAATTCCCTGCTGCTCAGAATGCCTGGAAGACAATATTTCAGATTCTGAATATAAAAGAAGACTTGAGCAGGAACACATTTGAGGAGTTGTTATTTTATTGAGTGAAAAAATTCAATAATCTCAGATCCCTACCTATTTTCATAGCGGGGTATATGGCTTCTAAGAAACAAGGTTATTTTCAACAGTGAAAAGACATGTATTCTCCTTCAATCCACAAGGATAATCTCCCTCTTCCGAGGAATATATTCTTCAATAAAGCTTAAAATCTTAGAGCAGAGTCTAATTTCCCATTATCTCACAGGAGCTCCCTATTGGGTTATTTGATGGAGCTGCTCAAGGGAATGTCTATGGAGGTGGGGGTATGATAAAATTAAATGCTAATAGATTTGTCCACTTCATAATAGGTATTGTTTCAAGGACAAATACTAAAGCTGAGCTGATTACAGTTTGGGCCCTCATGACGTTTGCTAAGATCTACAATATAAAAACATTCAAATTCTTGGAGATTCAAAATGCATCATAGATTGGTTGACATGTACTTCTCATTTAGAGGCCTTGAATCTTGAAGCCTAAAAATTAAGAATTGAGTAATCAAAATCCTTTTTTCAATCTATCATATTTCATCATATTTACAGGGAGTTCAATAAAACAACAAACAAACTTTCCAAAAGAGCCTTATGTTTGGACCCATACGAGATTATATATGAAGAATACATAAAAAAACACAATCTAGAGCATCCAAGTTATTCCCATTGTTCACATGATTTAAATTGAGCTTCATATTTTAGGGGCAACCACAACAATTCAGAAATCCTTCCTAAAGATACTTTTCCCTCTTTGAATGGACTTGATTATGGATTCTCCAGTTTTGTTGTTGTTTTTTTTTTTTTAGGTTCATAGTCTTACAAGTCTTTCAATTTTGCCGCAAACTTTTTGTATGTATAAGGCACTTGATCTAGTTTTAATGTTGTTAATGTTTCAGACTTATTGTAACTCAAACCTTCAGTTAGCAGCTGCATTTTTCAAGTTTCTGGCTGGCTACCAAATCTCGTGGTTACAACTTTTCATTTATGTAGCTCTTTAGTGTTATGTTGAGAAGTTTCTTCCAGCTTTGTACCTTTTCAAGTTTCTAGCTAGCTACCAAATCTCATGGTTACAACTTTTTATTTATGTAGCTCTTATTACAACTTTTCATTTATGTAGCTCTTTAGTATTTTGCAATCTAGTGGTTACAAATTTTCATTTATGTAGTTCTTCAGTGTTCTCTTGAGAAGTTTCTTCCAACTATGTAATTTTTTTTATTAGACAGATAACAAAATAGTCTATCAACAATGAAAAAAAAAATCTCCAATAAATAAATAAATTGATGATATGGTAAATTATATTAGAAAAATTGTTTTCCATTTACCTGATTTTTTATTTAATATTTTTTATTTAGAGATATTTTAACTATAAAAAAATTAAACAAAATGGTTTTTTTGAAATTATATGATCCAAAAATTTTAGGTAAAAAAACCATTTCATTTTTCAATTAAATTAAACCAAAATTTTATCTATTTCTTGAAAATAAATAAATATCAATTTAAATTTATCTTAATTAAAATAATTTATAAATATCTCCATAAATCTTAACTGATTTATATGTTGAATAATGTTTTTATTCCATGATAAGCCATACTTGAGATAGACAACCTTTTGTCTTGACTTTTTTTGTCTTACGATGTTCTTATTTGAAAACAACTCCCTTAGCTACCAATGTGTCCATGTCAGAGCCATTGGATCAAATGTTAGACGATTGAAATGTTTTAGGCCATTAAAAAATAAAAATAATAAAATAAAATAATAATAAACTATAAAAACAGCCCATGGTATTGACCTATGGTATTCATGTGGAATGTAGTTTATTTAAAGGGGGAAATTAAGATAACTATTTAGGTTTTGGTGACTTTTAAGTTAAAAGGATGTTATTAAAAATTTGTTAGATTTAAATAAAATTTATATCTTAAAATTAAACTCCACACAAGCCAATTAATTTAAATTAAATGGATAAAATACACTATTAACAAGGAAAATAACTATTTAAAATAAAATAATAATAAACTATAAAAACAACCCATGGTATTGATGTGGAATGTAGTTTATTTAAAGGGGAAATTAAGATAAGTATTTAGGTTTTGCTGACTTTTAAGTTAAAACTATGTTATTAAAAATTTGTTAGATTTAAATAAAATTTATATCATAAAATTAAACTCCACACAAGCTAATTAATTTAAATTAAATGGATAAAAAACACTATTAAAAAGGAAAATAACTATTTATGTATTTAAATATTACATTTTTGTGTCAGGATGCTCTCCAACAAAGTATGATAAAATGTTGTTATGTCATGTTTAACATTTTGACTATGTCAAATTACACAAAAATAAAAATAAAAGTAAATTAAATAAAAAGAATGACATAATGTAATGAACACTTTAACTAGGTCAAAATACAATAAAAAAATAAAAATAATAAAATAAAATAATAGTAAACTATAAAAACAACCCATGGTATTGACCCATGGTATTCATGTGGAATGTAGTTTATTTAAAGGGGGGAATTAAGATATCTCTTTAGGTTTTGGTGACTTTTAAGTTAAAACTATGTTATTAAAAATTTGTTAGATTTAAATAAAATTTATATCATAAAATTAAACTCCACACAAGCCAATTAATTTAAATTAAATGGATAAAAAACACTATAAAAAAGGAAAAAGGAAATTAAGATGGCCTAGATAAATCTCAACTCTGGATCTACCAAGAGCCAAGAGGGATAAAATGTCTTGGTATGCAAACCTCTTTTAGAGTGAAAAGGGAATTGATCTCTCATAAATAATATAGATCTAAACTAATTGTTTAATAAAATTATTTTTACATGTTTATAACCATTATTCTTTTAATTTTTTACTTAATAAAATGTATCTTAGCAATAATGATGGATGTTCATAATTCTCATTTCTTAAATAACACTAAATTTACCTTTAATTAATTAATTGTAATAGTTTGTAACTACATACATACTCTTTCAGATTTTTTATTTGTTAATGAATATCGAATTTCTTCCATGTTTTTTACTTTATAATCGTAAACAATTTTCATATTATATGATGTCAAACTTACTCAACTTTTTAGTCTGAAACTTTAAATAAAGTTTTTCACTACATAATTTTAGATTATATATATATTTTTTTATTTTTCAATTCCAAACAAAACCTACAAAAGAAAAAACCCATTCAGTCTTTACTGTAGATTATAGTTTTACAAAATTGACACTGTGATTAACAATAGAGTAAGTTGAGACAAGCCCAAGGGATTTTTTGCACAAGTTTTGTCATAACCTTTATTCTACTTTATAACGTGATCCACAATGAAAGAAAATGGCTACGAATTTCACAAGTTATTAGTTTATAACTTGATCCACAATCAAAGAAAATGGCTAGCGATGTCACAAGTTATCATTCGCCAGGGAAGGGGAAGAAATCCCATCCAAAATCTGAGGCTAAAGGAAAAAAGTTGGATTTGTCCAAGGTGAAGTGTTTTCACTGTCACGAACATGGGCATCTCGCCACTAACTACCCACAAAAAAAAGAAGAACAGGAAGGCTGCTAGAGCTGCAGCTGGTGAGGCCCTTGCCTTGCAATTTGAACTTGATTTCTCCTTGATCGCATGCTTGGTTTCAAGTGCAATGGGATCGGTGTGGTATCTTGATAGTGGTGCTTCCTTCCACATGACGGGAGACAAGGAGTTGTTTAGTGACTTGGAGGAGAAAGATCTCCAAATGCATATAGAGATGGGCGATAATGGTACATACAGTGCAACCGACATTGGAACCATTACCTTTGAGAGGGATTCAGGTAAACCATTTCTGTTGAAAGATGTTATGTATGTTTTAGGTCTGAAGAATAACTTGGTCTCAGTCGCGATGTTGGAGGACAAAGGTTATGACGTTTTTTTCAGCGAGGGAAAAGCTTTCCTACGACATAAAACAATGGGTCAAACCAAGAGGATAGGGATTCGAGTCAAGAATATCTACAAGTTGGAGGTAGATGGCTACACTGCAATGATGGGCAAAGCTGAATAAGTGGTGAGCCGGGATGAGGGAAAATTATGGCACAAGAGATTGGGCCATCTTCACCATGGCGCTTTGAAGATTTTGCAGCAGATTTATACTAGACTTCCCAAGGGTACTCTTGTGCAGTTAGATCAGTGCAAGGGATGTACTATGGGTAAGTTTGTGAAGACCACCTTTCATGAAAAGGAGAACTATGCTTCGATGATCCTGGAGAGAATTTACACAGACGTGTGCGGATCATTCTCGGTTGCTTCAACAACAAAACACATGTATTGTGTTATTTTTGTTGATGAATATTCTCGTAGATGCTGAATCTTCTTCATGCAGAAGAAGGATCAAACATTCTCAAAGTTTCGTGAGTTCAAATAATTGGTGGAGAAGGAGTTGAGGAAGCAAGTGAAGCCTCTCCGGAGTGATAATGGTGGTGAATATATCTCAAACAAATTCAAAGACTTATGTAGCAAAGAAGGAATTAGAAGAGAACTCATAGCGCCTCATAACCCACAACAGAATGGGGTCGTGGAGAGGAAGAATAGAATGATTGTGGGTGTTGCATGAGCTATGTTGCATGACTAGGGCCTACCAATGCACTTGTGGGTGAAAGCATGCAACACTGCGGTTTATGTGAAAAATCGTTGTCCTCATAGAGTACTTGGCATGTGTACACCTGAAGAAGCTTTTACTAGTAAGAAGCCGGATATTCCTCATTTAAATTTTTTTGGCTCATTTGTTTACATTCATGTGACCAAGGAGGCCAGGAAGAAGCTGGAGCTGACTTCAGAAGTTGGGATATTTGTGGGGTACACAGAAACACCCCATAATTATCGTGTGTATTTTCCAAACAGTTGGATGACTGTGGTGCAACGGGATATAAAATTCAATGAGGAGAAAGCCATAAAGTTGTCACTTGCATAGGAGGAACTGCTTGTTCCCAAAGATGAGCCTCAAGATGTGGATCAACCACAGGAGGAGGATCATGAAGTGGAGGAGTCCACTCACACAAAGGCAAACATCAGAATTGGTAGAAGGCATACCACATAAGCTGAGAGGTTGAAGTTTGATGCGGCATAGAATGTAGGAGCCCCTACTTCTCAGCGCAGACAGAGACAGTCACCTGACTGATATATTGGATACATGGCTCTAACGAGCAAGTGTATCATGACAAAGCCATCTTCCTTTGAGGTAGCAGTGCAGGAGCCCACATGGGTAGATGCCATGGTGGAGGAGTATGACTCCATTATCAGAAACAATGCTTGGGAGATCTTTCCAAGTTTGGTTGGTAAGTCAGTGGTAGGTTTAAGATGGATCTACAAGGTAAAGCAAGCTGCTGATGGGAGTGTCAAGAAGTATAAGACAATATTTGTTGCCCGGGGCTTCTCACAGATCGAGGGGATTGATTATGAAGAAACCTTTGCACCTGTCACATGATATTCTTCCATAAGGACCATCCTTGCTCTCTCAGCGCAGATGGGTTGGCGCATTCATCAGATGGATGTGAAGACTGCGTTCCTTAATGGGATCATTTAGGAAGAAGTGTACATTGAACAACCTAAAGGATTTGAGATCTTCAGCAGCGAGTGGCATGTGTGCAGACTCAAAAGAGCGTTGTATGGGCTGAAGCAAGCACCCCATGCTTGGTACACACAGATCAACAACTATTTCACTGGAGTTGGCTTCACCAATAGTGAGGCGGATGCAAACCTATACCAAATTGTGGTGGAGGGTAAGCTTTTAATCATTGTTCTTTATGTTGATGATTTAATACTAATGGGTGATGATCATTTGATACACTCATGCAAGGAGGACCTTGCAAAGGATTTTGAGATGAAGGATTTGGGCCTCCTTCATTATTTTCCTTGGATTGGAAATATGGCAACGAGAAGGTGAACTGTTTGTGTCTCAAGGCAAGTATGCTTGGGAGATACTTGGTAAGTTTCACATGGAGGACTGCAAGCCCATGGATACTCCTCTTCCAGGAAATTTGAGGAAAGAGGATGCTACATCGGCAGAGGTAGTGGATGCCATTATTTATCGACAGTTGGTGGGTTCGCTCATGTATTTAGTTAATACAAGACCAGACATATGTTATGCGGTGAATCAACTTAGTCAAGCAATGGTTAAGCCTACCAAGCTCTTTTGGAAGGTAGGCAAGCATGTCCTGAGATATCTCAGGGGCACATATGAGTATGGCTTATGCTACAGACATACGGATGAGGTGAAGTTGCATGGCTTCACGGATTGGGCAGGCAGCCCAATGGAAATAAAGAGCACATCAGGAGGGGTTTTCAGTATTGGATCTACAACTGTTTCTTGGTACAACAGGAAACAGAGATATGTGGCACTCAGTTCAGCGGAAGTAGAATACATGGCAGCAAGACAAGCTGCATGTGATGCTATTTGGATGAGGAAGATCCTAGTCGGTTTGTTCGGTTCTCATTTAGATCCTATAGTGATTCATTGTGATAATCAGAGTTGCATTAAACTCTTGATTAATCCTGTGTTTCATGATAGATCTAAGCATATAGATATCTGGTATCATCATATCAGAGATTGTGTGTAGCGGAAGATCATGTTGCTTCAGTACATTCCTACGGAAGATCAGGATACAGATATTCTGACGAAGGCGCTCACCAGGAGCAAATTCAAATACCATAGAGACAGTATCGGGGTGAAGGATAATCCCTATCTTGTTGAGAGGGAGTGTTGAGATTCAAATGTTATCCTCTCTCATAAAACAATAATAAATCCAAAAATAAAATAAATAAAATTAAATATTAAAAGTTAGGAATTTATGCCTAACTCTTTAGTTTGGGTTGTTCCTCTAAGATAGGAGTTATTTTAGGTAGCTCCTATATTAGTGTGTGTTTGGTTGAGAAATTATCTCAACCAAGGTGTCCAAGATAGCACACACTATCTTGAGACACTGTCTCCTCATCTATAAATATGTGAGGAGGCCATGAGGTTGAAGCCTTTTCCACCAATATTTGGTGTCTGGTTTATTATGTGTGTTTTATGTATTTTATGGGTTGGTTTGATTTTTAATATCAACAAGATGATGAGCTTAGTGAAAATTAAGCACCTTCACTAAGTGGAGCCCGCAGGCTATTTTTAGGTGTATGTCTATTTTTAGAATGGTGAGCATATTCTAAAGTTAGCAGGATGCTAATTCTAGATGGTTGAGAAAATTATATATTTGGATGAATTTCTATTTTTAGAAGATTGGGCGAAGTTTATTTACAAATCGCTAATCTAAAAATAGATGCATGTCGATTATTATTAGCCCTTAATAATAATCATACAATAAATAGTAACTTATTCTCTTGGAGCACTTTATTTTAGTGAACAGATGTGGCAAATCAGTGGGCTGAAGGAATTACGCAATTCCTAGGGTGGTTGGTGACTCATGCATGGAGGATTTCGTAATAACTGATGGTGGCAAGTTGTAACAGAGTTGGAAGAGTAGTTATGTGAGTTGTTATTTAGTTTAACTTAGTTATGTGAGTTAAACTCAGTTGTACTAGTTGTAAATAAAGATACACTAGTGAAATATGAGTGAATTAATTATTTAATTAATTCACAAGTAGTGTCTTACTTGCAACTGAACAAATACAACAGTTAACTACTTGCATGTCAGATCCAGTGAAGGTATAGTGGAGAGATAGGTGAAAGGGTGAGATAAACTATTAGTTGTGACTATAGTGATGCATTCAATGCATCTACACTGACATTGGAGATACCAATGAGGATTGCGCAGTGCAAGCAAGGCAAGATCAAATTCATTCCAGTGGAGGCAGGCTGTTAGGAGGTAAGAAATTGGTGCATAGATATGCAAATTTCTGCATGACAATGTGTGACGATTGTATATTGTACTGAGAGCTAATGAGCTGAGCTTTGTATGAGATTGTTAAATGTTCCATTTATATACATAATATATGATAGTTTGGGTTTTTAGCTTTAAGCTTTCCCGGTAAAACATCTTGTTATGTGCGATTGATTTTGCTTCATATGTGTTTTGCAATTGGCGATTTAATTTCCACAAAGAATTAAGTGGAAGAATTCTTTATTTGAAATAAGATTAATTTGCTAGATCAGGAGAATCCAGAAATACATTATTGTGTTTATAAATTTCTACAGAATATATCCAAGGTTGTAATGAATCACATACATAGTGATGGATCTCATGGGAATTTTAGTGCACATAAAACACCACCCTAAAAATTCTATACTCTTGATCAATTTAGAATAACCTAAGATTTCTAGATTGGATGTCGAGGTGGGTGGTACAATAATTAAGGATTATTCTTAAAGGGTAAGGGAATTTAGATACTCTATCCTTCCACCAAATCTATAAACAATGAGACTTGTAGATTATAGTTTTAATAAATTGACACGATGTGATTAAGAATAAGTTACAAACATAAGTAATAAGAGGAATATAGACGAGGACCATGGTAATTAATTTTATTCTTTGTACTATTTTTATTTAGAATAGTTTTGTTTAAAATAGTAATTTGTATTTGTATTTTTTTAAATGTATATTGTTAGATGTGTAAGTGAGTAAAATGTATTAAATTTATAATCTAATTTTTAAGATATTTATTTCAAAAATTCAAAGTATGGTGAATTTTGTTTTATTAAGCTTTACTCTAGATGTGTAGAGAATGAATATATCTCAAGTCCCAAACAAGATTCTTCTTTCTCTTCTTATTCTAGCTTGCACCTTAACACTCCTCCTCTCCTCCTCCCCTCCTCCTTGCACGAATTTAAACAGTGAGGCACAAGGTGGTTGTTGCATATAGGAACATTTAGATATGATAAGAAAAATGTGATACTCTATTGTAATTTTCTCTACAAATGTGAAGGAAAGTGTGCCCTAAATGTTGACAATTTCATGGTTAACATGAAAATTTACATTGTTTTACACAATATCAAGAAATATATGCCCAATATCCAACACCATAGAGCAAGACATGTTCACCAATTCAATAGTTGCTTCCAAATCTCTGTCAGTGCTAGATTTGTTTTCTCAATAAACTTGTTTGTTCTGCTCTTGATGAAAGCCATTGTTGTTGCATATAGGAGCATTTAGCTCTCATAAGAAAAGTGCGATAATGTGTTATAATTTTCTCTACAAATTTGTTGGAGTTTTCTTCTCAATAAAATTGTTTTTACTGCTCTTAAGTGATGAAATCCATAGTTGTTTCATATAGGAGCATTTAGCTCTGATAAGAAAAGTGTGAATCCGTGTTATAATTTTCTCTTCAAACGTGTTGGAGTTTTTTTCGCAATAAAATTGTTTTTACTACTCTTAAGTGATGAAATCGATCGTTGAGTCATATAGGAACATTTAGCTCTGATAAGAAAAGTGTGATACTGTGTTATAATTTTCTCTACAAATGTGATGGAAAGCCTACCATGAATTTTGGCAATTTCATTGTTTATGTAATGTAAGATAAATACAAATTCATTTCTTCTACACAAGATCAAGAAAGCTATGTTGAGTAGCCAACACCAGATAACAAGCCATGTTCGCCAATTCCATAAATGCTACCGAATCTCTCTCGGTGTTGGAGTTATTTTCTCAATAGCGTTATTTTTACTTCTCTTGAAGTGATGAAAGTCACCTCTCCATACCTTCTTTACTATATTCACAAAGAACAACAGAAACCAAATTCATATCAGTGATACTGAAAAAACAAGAACATGGTAGACACCAGGGAGATCACTGGTAAAGATAAATGTGATCTTTTGAATATTTTCAAAGATCGTGAAGAAAATAATACATAGGTGACTCAATAGGAAGTGATCAATATTAAATATGGAGGAATAAAATTCAATTTTTACAACTTGTATATTTAAATATGTGATTTTGGAAGCGATGATGGCTTCTTTAGACACTTGACTAGTATTGTGAAATAAATTTGAGTATATCATTAAGGACTATGAATAGTTCGTGTAGCAGTTTCATTACTTATAACAGAATTTAATATCCTTTCTTGCTGATACATACCACCTAATCCATGAAAAACTGTAACCATGTCTGCAATGATATATGCTAATCATTTCAGTTTTATGTTGATGCCAACTGGTATGAAGATGCTTCTAATTTTCAATGAAGTAGTCTTCAAAAGTTCCTAGCTCTATTTTTATTACATAAATGCATTGAAACCCATCTTATAGTATTTACTTCAGTTGTTTTATTTGGACGTGTTGCAAGCTAACATATTGTGCCAAGAAGTTTGATATATCTTATCAGTTTATTATTTTTTTAATCAAGAAGAGAAGAGGCTTCAGAGTTTATAATTGAATCTTTCTGCTTGATAACTCTTATTATCAATATCTTTGAAGCCTCCACGACATGCTTCCATGGATGCAAAATTTTCCTTTCATTCCTTCACAATGGCTCCTTCTTTGTAACATCGTATTTATTTTAGGTTACTCTTTCTTATTCTATTGCCTTAAGGCGTTTCTTTTGCAACATGTGGTGCAATTTCTAGTTACGCCGTAATTATGCTGTAAGTTATGCCGTAAGGCATTCTTATTTGAAAATAACTCCCCTAGTTGCCACTCTATTAGATGATTGAAATGTTTTAGGCCATTAGATCCACAAGTAAATAGTTATATATATATTTTTTATAATGTTATTTTTTTTTTAACTTAAAATGTTGTTATAAAAAATTTGTTATATTTTTATATGTAAATGTAAATAGTTTTATATATGTTTTTTTCTCTTAAATAAGTTAAATTGAATTTAGGTAATAAAATAAAATAACAATAAACTATAAAAACATCCCATGGTATTGACCCATGGTATTCATGTGGAATATAGTTTATTTAAAGGGGAAAATTAAGATGGCCTAGATCAATTTTAACTATGGAGTATTTCTTTTTTTCTTTTTAATAAGTTAAATTGAATTTAGGTGGCCTAGATCAATTTTAACTCTGGAGTATTTCTTTTTTTTTTTTAATAAGTTAAATTGAATTTAGGTAATAAAATAAAATAAAAACAACACATGGTATTGACCCATGGTATTCATGTGGAATATAGTTTATTTAAAGGGGGAAAATAAGATGGCCTAGATCAATCTTAATTACATAAATGTATTGAAAACCCACTGATAGTATTTACTTCAGTTGTTTTATTTGGACATGTTGCAAGCTGATATTTATTGCTATACAAGTTATGCATCAAATTATTATGTAATGATTGTGCCAATAAGTTTCTAAATTATTGCTCTTTAGCTATATCTTATCAGTTTATTATGTTTTCAATCAAGAAGAGGCTTCAGAGTTTAAGAACTATATCTTAGGTCTAGCACGTGATTCTATTAAAATTTATGAAACAAATTCTTTTTTTACAACTTGTATGTTTAAATATGTGATTTTGGAAGTGATGATGGCTTCTTTAGACACTAGATTAGTATTGTGGAAAAACTTTGATTATATCATTAAGGAATATGAGTAGTTCATGTAGCAGTTGCATTTCTTATAACATATTTTCATATCCTTTGTATAAGATATTGTATATATAGTTCTAACACATTTCCCTGAGACGTAACCTATATGGTGAGTAGTTGATGTAGAAATTGAATTGCTTATAATAGATTTTTATATCCTCTGTATAAGCTATTGTATCTACAATTCTAACACATTCCCCCTAGGAGTTACCTATATGGTGAATAAGTGATTATGGATTTTTTAGACACTTGATTAGTATTGTGGAAGAACTTGGAGTATATCATTAAGGATTGTGAGTAATTCATGTAGTAGTTGCATTGCTTATGAAATATTTTTATATCATTTGGATAAGTTGTTGTATATATAATTATACTATGATATAGATACACATCCCCCCCAAGCATTACCATATTGTGATTGTTGTCCAGTTGTTGATATTTAGAGAAATATAATTAAGTGATTGATGGTTTTGGAACATCAAAGTTACTATGATGACCTTTTATCTTAGGATGACTCCTTAGTATTGAGATTCGATTTTCATGACGAAGATGCATAGATCGCTTCACAGGAAAACCCTTTTTCCTATTGATAGTATGTGGTAGTTGTATGAATGGACTAGTTATATTGTCCTCACTATGATGACCTTTTATCTTAGGATGACTCTTTAGTGTTGAGATTCAATTTTCATGATGAAGATGCATAGATCGCTTCACAAGAAAACCCTTTTGCCTATTGATAGTATGTGGTAGTTGTATGAATGGACTAGTTATATTGTCCTCACTATCATAACATTCAGCATGGTTATTTTTTTTTTGATAAGCATATATACAAGTTATACATAATTATGTAGTAAGAAATGTTCTTTAATAATAACAGTCACTGAAAGGGGAAATGATCTCAATACACCCCTCTAGATATACAATGTCTTATGGTATTCTTCTCATTTGGTGACACATGGAAATTCCAATACCAAAACTCTTTTAGAGTGTAGCTCACATTATACGAAAGTCTATCTTGATAAGCTTTCCTACATATATTAGCCCAACATGCAAGTTCATCATTCTCATGTTATTGAATCCTAATTTTTTAATGCCTCCATAAAATTTTTCTTAATGTTTTGTAGATTATTGTTTTCATTGACATCAACCAATTTGATGTAGTTCTTTTTCCAACAACACCTGTCAATAATTCCCTACTAGCACTTATGCCATATTGAGATTGATATTTTGCAATTTTTCCTAGGGTTGATGTCATATTTCTTGATACTAACTCATTTCCCTTCACCTCTTTGGAATTTCTAATGCCCAATAATTGAACTATATTTCTTAGATATTTTAGCTTTCAAAATATATTTAAAAGCTATAATTATATATAATTATAAAATAATATTTTTAAAAATAATGTAGAAATTTGATTGTGAAAGTGGTATTTTTTAATGATATAACTAGTAAATCTATTATCCATTTTTATTTTTTTAATGATTCAATTAAGATTAACATTTGTATGTTGTCATGAGGAGATTTTTATTTTTCATGTCAATTACCTTTTATAACTCTAGGAGGTTATTAATATTGCCTTTTTTTTAATAAATGAAACTCAATTATATACTTAAAAAGATGATTAGGTAAGAGAATTTTAGGATTATAATTTTTTTTTTGGTCCAAGTTGACAATGTTAATGCTTATTTACCTAAAGTTGGCTCCCATGTTCAATACCTCCTCATGGGGTTTGGAATCGAAAACCGTCAACTCCAGGTAATCCACGTCCTCCTTAACTTGCATTTCATCCATTTACATTTTGTTTTTAGGCTTTAAATTTCATTTTTTAGGGAAAAATAGATTGAAGAAATCACTTGCGGGGGTCCGCAGGTGAAACATGCGGGCCCTGCGGACCCTAAATTTTTTCTCCATAAAAAAAAGTCTTGGGTTCGCACCTATTTCACAGCTCCCGTGCGTACCTCCGCCCAAAATTTTTTAAACAAGTTTGTTCTATTATGTCTCTTTATGCATTGTAGGACATTCAAAATGCTTACTTGGCGAGAACGCAAGCATGAGGATGTAGATGATGCCGCAATGAATCATTTGCCCACAATGCAGGCATTGAGAGCATGCAATTTGTACAAGTTCTGGGCCATACAGGGCATGAGGGCCCAAGTAGACCTCCTGACATGGCTGGTAAACAAATGGGACACTCAGGACCAGTGTTTTGTTATTGGTGGCCATCGGCTCGAAATTGAGCCAGAGGATATATATTTTTTAACTGGTTTGTCCAAAAGGGGTGAAAAAATATCTCTATCTGGGACTAGGTCAGGTGGCCAGTCTGTCGCTAGTCTTCGACTAGAGTTTTGCGATGATCGAGCAGACCCCAAGGATAAACGGATTGATATTAAAACTATCATCCGAATTGAGCTCAAAGTTATTACATTCACTGTTAGTAGATTTTGTGGGAGTGCAGCATTGCATGTGGCTACTGGGTCCCAAATGCGGATTGCAGTAGATTGCTTCCTAGGCACAATATTCAACTGGTGCGAAGCAGTATTGGCCAATGTGAAAGGCCAACTGAATAGAGCAAAAAATGGCAAGTTAAACAACTTTGGTTACGGATCCATTGTGGTTACATTTTCTCTAGAGAGGATTCCCTTACTAGCTCCGTAGCTCATTCCAGTCGATCCAGGCAGAGTCCGAGAACCTCAGATGGTTCGATGGGTAGCTTTGATGGTCCGTCACGCTGAGAGCATAGAGGTTGTTCGATTCACGTCTGCATATTTCTGTTGGTTGAGCAACCAACTTTTTGTAATTAAGGACTTTCCATACGCCGAAATGGACTTCCGCGGTGACTGAGACATGGCTCTTCCAGTAGGAGAACAATGGGATGATTTAGGTAAAAACCATTTTCAACATTGTCTAAGTTCTAATTTATTTTTTTTTCTTTATTTATTTTAATCGTCCAAAACTAATAATCAAAAGTTTAAATGCAGATGTGCGCCCACGAAGACCAGCCACTCTCCAGCCTTATGAGAGGAGACACCCAGCTGTAGCAGCACCAGCCCCACAGGGCCAATCAGCATAGATCCTAACCGACTTGGAGCTTCATCTAGAGCGCTTGACACTAGATATTCCAGAGACCGATATAGATGATATTTCACTTAGGTTACAGAGATATGTGATTGGGGTCCCAGGACCTTTTAGGAGGTTCCTGTGTAGGGTGGCCCGAGCAGTAGTTTCTTATCGTGATCATCATCAGGGATAGGATGATCGATTTGTAGACTCATAACATTTTTGACTTTTTGTATTATCATTTTTGCCAATCATAAGGTGTTTTTCAACCTATGATCGAAGACGATGTATATTTTGAAACAAAATTCTATGCTATGATATATCATTATTACCGGCTATCTTATGTAACATTTTATCGAATGTTGTGTAATTTAATATTTTGATTATTGAAAATGTCTATTTATCATACTAGAAGAAACTGAATCTGCTAATGTATTTAAATGTCTTGGAATATGCTGATATTAAATGTAATCAAATTCACGTTCCAAGAGACGAAATCTAAAAAATAACCGTAATAATACCGGATTTCTAATGGCATAAACCCTGTTAAGCTGTAATACAACGAGTTCAGAATCCAACCTGACAATCAAACTCCGAATTCCAAACGATATGGAGTCAGATAATAATTCAATCACTGCACTATACTCTGCAATGTTATTCGTTGTTTTACCAAGGCTTACCCCATGCATGGATACTAACTCATTAGAGGGTGAATAGATAACCCAAGCTGCAGAAGAAATGTTCCATGTACTACGACAAGCACCATCAGTAAAACCAATATAGGTTTGAAGAAACGTCTTCATCTGCAATATCAAGAGTAACACCCAGATAAGCAGGAATAGTGATAAGAGCACACTCTAAACTAGACACGCTTTTCTAATCTAAGACACGCCAACTGTAAAGAAACTAATCTAACAAAAATCTCCACTCAAAATTTTAAGCATAATATCTCTTCAGATAAAGTCCATTTCTGGGTTTATCTAAGGAGACCTCGTCAAAATCTATCAGTTCATAGGCCCCTTTTGCCAGTTTTCGCTTAAAATGTAAGGACCATGCCACATAGGTACAAATTTTCCAGCCCCTAGTTTATCGTTTGCTTGATCGTATACTAAAACTAGGTCTCCTTTTGAAAAGTTGCGAGGTGTAACATTTCTATTGTACTGAGCTTTTATTCACTTTGCATGAGCCTCGTTTGCTAATGCAGCAGTGCATCGATTCTCATCTAGCTGAGTTAAGTACAAAAAATGTTTCTCTTCTTCAGAAGTAGCTGGGAGTAATTCTATGGCTAATTTTAATGACGAAATTTCGCATTCAATAGGTAACACAGCTTTCAAACCATAAACCAGTTGAAAAGGAGTGAAACCAGTTGATGTTTTTACTGAGGTTCGATATGCCCAAAGTGCTAAAAATAACATGGAATGCCAATTCGACTTATGAATACCAATGATTCGTTTGATCATAGTGACTAAAACTTTATTAATAGCTTCAACCAGACCATTAGCCTGCGGGTAATATGGAGTAGAACTATTGTGGCACAGGCCAAGTTGATATGTCAGTTCAGTCATCATGATATTTCGAAAATGATTTCCATGATCCGTAATGATAGCTTGAGGAACACCAAATCTAGCAATTATATGATTGAATACGAAATTTGCAGCAGTCTTGCCGTCTGTCGAAAATGTAGGCATCGCCTTGGCCCACTTAGTAAAATAATCTACCGCTAGGATAATATACGCATGCCCCCCGGCCGAGTGAGGGTTACATGTAATAAATTCAATACCCCACTTTGCGAAAGGATTGACAACAATTATAGGGTGAAGAGGAGCGGGTGGTGCACGCATTTTACAATCAAAGATTTGACAATTGTGGCATTTCCGGACTGCATAGATACAATCTTTGAATAAGGATGGCCAAAAATAACCAGCACACAATATATTTTGGGCTGTGGCATACCCAGACATATGACTGCCACATGCTCCAGAGTAGTAGTCATTCAGAACCTTCTCAGCTTCTTCATGAGTAAGACAGCGTTGGAAAACAGAATCTGCTCCATGATGATAGAGTGTATCACCAATAATATTGTATTGTTGGGATTGGAAACATATTTTCCATCGCTGAGATCATGATATTTCAGGCCGAAAATATTGGGTTTGGAGATAAACAATAATATCTCCATACCAAGGATAAAAAGTACTGATAAGAAACAAGGATTCGTCCACAATGGGCTGCTCTGCCACAGTTTCAGTATCAGTAGAGGGGAAATCACACATTAGTTCAGCAAAAACCAAAGACTTCTTTTCCTTGGATTTTTCAAATTCCAAGTCAAATTCCTGCAGGATAACTATCCATTTGGAATACTTGCCCCCTAGCAATTGTTTGGTCAAGATATACATCATTGGGTTACAGTCATAAATCACTGTGGTTTTGTGTAATAAAATGTAGTGACGAAATCTTTGGACAACTTGGACAGCTGCTAAGGCCAATTTCTCCACATGCGAATATTTAATCTCAGTCGGATGCAGATTTTGACTAAGATAGTAAATCACATGTTCATTGTTGAATTCATCTTCCTAAACTAGAACCATCCCAATGGTGGAATGAGAAGCAGCGAGGTACAAAAAATAATCCCGGTTGTAATTGGGGGGATGCAGTAACGGTGCATGGGTCAACGCGTGTTTGAGTGCATCAAAAGATCGATTAGCGATCTCATCCCAAAAGAATGGAACGTCTTGTTTTAACAACCTGGTAAAACCCTTTGTTAACTTGGCGTAGTTAGGAATGAAACGACGTAAAAAGTTTGCTTTCCCCTGCAAACTTTGGAGTTGGCGCAAAGTCGAAGGAGGAGGTAGATTGACAATAGCTTCAACCTTCGATGGATAAACACAAATGCCTGCTTTGGAAACGAAAAATCCCAGTAAGCGACCTGATTCTACACAGAAAACACATTTGTGTGGATTCATCCGAATTTGATAATGCCTACATCTCATAAAGATAGCTCGTAAATGAGTGAGATGATCAGCCCTATGCAATGAATGGGTAGGTAAATAATCGAGATAAGGCTGCACAATGTGCTTGATGTCATGAAATGCGTAAGACATAGCCCTTTGAAAAGTTTCCCCAACGTTCTTCAATCTAAAGGGTAGTTTGCAATAAGAAAATGTTCCCCACAGACAAATTAAAGCTGTTTTAGGTTGATCGGCAGGGAATATGTTTATTTGATTGTAACCAGAAAAACCATCCATAAAGGAGAACATTTCACTACCGGCACAAGCATCGATAATTTGACCGATATAGGAGGTTGGGTAATTGTCTTTAGGACAAGCTCGATTAATATCCCTATAGTCGATACATACTCTTATCGTTCCTTGTTTTTTGTTGACAGGAACAATATTCGATACCCAATCAGTTAAAGGAATTGGATAAATGAAACTTGCGCGAAGTAGTTTCTCAACTTCGGCTTTGATAGCAACAACTTTTCTCGGATGTATTTGACGTAAGCATTGTCGGACAGGTTTAGCATCCGGGTAAGTCTTAATTTCATGGACAACAATTGATGGATCGATTCCTGGCATTTCTTCATATGACTAGGCAAACATGTCACGAAATTCTTGAAATAGGGCTTTATAAGTTTTGATTTCATCGTCCGTACAGGAAGCACCTATGTGAATGTTTTCAATAATTCCTGGCTTAACTGAAATGTCAAGAGGAACCGTTCTATAGATATTTTCCAAATTTAACTCAGAATCAGGATGTTGGAATGGATTTTGTGGTTATTTGACATAATCAGTAGAAAAAATAGAAGAGAAATCATTTTCAAAATGATCTAACTCAGGTAAAAATGAAGATCAGTGATGTAGATCTTCCCATAGTAAATCATCAACAGACAAGAGTTCACAAATCTGTTCATAAGTATGAACAAGATCAGGAAATGTTGTTGTAGCTGAGCTAGATATAGAAAGTGATTCCTCTTGGATCACATTCATTGGATCAGTTTCGGTTGAAGAAGGACCAGAAAACGACTGTACAGCCTGATATGCAAGTTCAAAGGGACTCAAAGGCATTGCACCATCAAATGAATCCACCTCGGAATCGGAAGGTACGATCCAAGGATCATAAAAAGTAATAGTATTTGATGAAATCATATGAATATTGGCAATATGAGGCGATACGTTAGGAGGAGGAAAGAAAAAAGTTCTCAGTAAACCGAAATCTTTAATCAGACCTACACCGACATCTTTGTAAGGGATAGCCATTTTACCGATGTGCTGAATACTATCTGTAGAGGTTGGATTGGATGAGAAATAAGTTAACTGGTCTATTGTAACGATCTTTCCTTTATGTGGAAACTTGATAAGTCGAAAGACCGATGAAACAACAACAGTCATAGCATAAGACCAATTGCGACCCAGGAGAAGGTTGTAATCTAGAGGGGCATCAACCACTTCCACATCTAGATTTACGATTTTTCCTTCTACCTCTATAGGTAAATTCTGAAAAATACCAAAAGGATGGAACCCTCAGCCGTCAAAAGCTTTTAGAATCGTCAGAGATTGATTGAGTGTGGGAGAACCAAGTGATTTCCAACACTGGATTGACATAATATACGTAGAAGCCCCTTCATCAATCACAATCCAAAAGGCCGGTCTGTTTTTGACTAATACTGGAATCTGGAAAGCCATTTGATGGGGTAGGCGAGGTGTACTATTCTCTAAATCGAAGATTATTAGGTTCGAATCCTGAATATCAATAGCTCCTATGGTAGACAATAGTAATTTACACTTTGTTGGGCACGATTGCAGCACTTCCAAAGCCGACATTGCTGAAGGGGAAATAGCTAAGTCCTCAACAATGTTGTAATTCTAAGCAGCTCTCGCATGTGGATTGAAAGCTGATTTACGAAGTACACCTTTAGCAGGCGGTTTGATTACTAAGTCTGAGTTTGGTTTCTCAATCTATAGCGGATCAGAAATGGGAGGAGGTGTAGTTGGTGTGTTTGAATTAGAAGATTCTTCTTCTTTACCACCAACAAGATTTTTACTACCATAATCTTGCGATCGCGTCACAATCCTAACATGAGACATCATCCAATCATCTTACTACCTTGAGTAGGAAAATGATCCTTCAAGACAGTAGGCGTTTGAGAACCTTTAATGAATTTTAAAACCTCTGCTCGATGTGGGCATTCTTTGGTAAAATGATCCTCGTCGCAAATGAAACAAGGATAGCGAGGTTTGAGTTTTTCGTCAATAGATTAATTTTTATCTGTTTTATCTTTTGAATGTTGTTTGTTTTTATTCTTCCCCTTCTTTTTACCACCAGATTTAGATTTAGTCGTAGATGAATCTACGACATGGATGTCAACAGAAACTTCAGCGGAAGAATCTCCTTTCGGGGAATCAGGTAAAGTTATTATAGGAGAAGAATTCTTTGAAGGTTTCTTCTTGCTTTTAGTATTAACTGAACCAATCATACCATCAGCGACATGAGACCCTGAAGGAGCTACAGTTATTTGACCATGTCTTGGAAGATCAGGGATTTTTTCATGTAAAGTACTTGACTGCGTATAAACGAGGTCAAGGTACTGAGCCTGAGCAATGACTTGCTCCTCAGTAACAACTCCTCCCTTAGATACATCTTCAGTGATTTTGGGTAGCAATGATTTAATGAACCATTCCGCCAAAATTTGATTCGGAATGAAAACTTTCACTAAACGCCTTCTACATCACCATTCATGAATATGATCAGAAATATATGTGGACGTGGATTGTTTTAGTGAAGTTAAAAGTTCCGTGCCATTGTCGTATCTGACAGGCAACTGAAAATGAGTTAAGAAAGCAGTTGCTAACTGATTGAAATTATTAAAAGAGCCTCATGGTAACTCAATGTACCATTTGGTGGCAAGACCAATAAGAGTTCATTGAAAAAGGCATAACCGAATTGAATCATCAATTATCGAATTAGACGCACACCAGAGGTGATAAGTCATAACGTGATTTGACAGATCCTCTCCTAACTTACCCTCAAATTTTGGAATATCACTGGGCAAATTATGAGGCATTGGCGACCGATACGGAAGATAGTAAATCGGATCATTCGTAAGGCGCGACAAATCAAGGTAAATCCAAAGTTGCAATAAATGGTAACTGATGGTTAGGGTCGCGAAAACCTTGAGTAATGAGACCAGTTCTGGGAGGAGGATATCCAAGATATCCTGGAATCGGATTTGCATTATGAATGGTATAACCTCCCGGGAAACTAGGATTAACTGGACCATACTGGGGTTGTTGAGGCTGTTGATAAGTATAGCCAGGATACGGTTGATACTGATAAACCGGGTTTTGTGCAATGAGACTGAATTGATACTGTCCCTGGTATAGTTGATATGTGAATTGCGGTTGAATTGTGACAATTGTACTTGTACCAGCTTGTCCGGTAGGTATCTGGACTGAAGTTTGAACTGTAGGTCTTGACTGGGGTACAGAGACTTGAGGAATTTGCACAAATGTAGGGATAGAAGAAACCAGAGCTACAGATACTCTAGAAATAGGTGTTATAGGTTGAACATATGTTGCAATAGTTACAGTAGTTTGAGGCAGAGTCTGAGGTGTACTAGGCCCAGACTGCTGAACAGAACCAGGTGCAGGGATTTGAACAGTAGGCTGGACAGGTTGTTGGGTTGGACCAGAAACCAAAGGCTATCTAGGTTGATTAGGTTAATGCACATTAGGTTGCATAGTCTGTTGAATTTGGGATGGATCCCACACCATGTTCATTCTGGGGTATTGTCCCATAGAAGGTTGTGCATATGAAGGACCATAGCTTGGTTGAACGTAGGGTTGATAATTAAGTGGTAAATTTCCAACTCCTTGTACAAATGATTGACCAGAAGGTAGTTGAAAACCTTGAGTTGGGTACTGACCTTGAGGTTGATAACCCTGAGGCATGTACTAAATCTGGGGTTGATAAGGACCCTGAGGAATATGCCGAGTCTGGGGTTGACCTTGGGTTATGTACTATCCTGAAGGTTGATAACCTTGAGGTATGTACTGTCATTGAGGTTGTTCTCCAAAATAATATTGTCCTACAGTTTGTCCTGGGAAAAAAATTGCCCTGAAATTGCCCCCCAGGGCGGTAATTGACTGCCTTGAGGTTTCCCCCCAGGCAGTAACTGACCACCTTGAGGTTGCCCCCCAGGCGGTAACTGACCACCTTGAGGTCGAGGATTTGGAATATTACCAGACATCATAAAGATTTTCTCTACATTCGACGTTTCAGTTTTAATTCCATTAATACCAGATGATAACACTTGTTCAGTTGGTCGAGGAGTTGCTCCTGAGAAAGTACCAGAGAGTGCCTGGTACCCCGAAGGAACATAAGGACCACTGTATAAGAATGCTTCCGGTGATTGGGAAAACATAGATGACTCTCCCGCCATGACAAATGAAGGATAATAACCTCTAGGTGTAGGATGAAAAGGAATTCGAGGTGGTGAAAAACTAAGACCCGGGTTTTCTAAAAAATCTGTTAAGGATAAATACCAAGCATCACTCCTAAAAGGACTATAGAATATGGATTCACGCTCCCTAAGTTTCAAAGTCTGTTGGTTTTCGGGAAGAGTTACGTCTTCGTCCGGACCGACAAGTTCTTCAATAGATATGAGGTTAGAAGGAAGATTTTCAGTAATGATATTTCTTACCCTAGGTGAATCGAGATCACTAGAAGTTGGAGTAACAAATCCTGAGGATGGTTCCAAAACAGTAGGTTCAGCGTCAGGCTCAGAAATTTCAGGTTCTTCAGCTAATTCACTGGAAGGATAAATACTACTAGTAACTTCGGAAACTGAAATTGGCTCTTGAATATGCTCTGTTGTTGGTATTTGATGATCAGGATGAAAAATTATAGATGAACTTACGGCTTCTGTTGATCTAATTCTACTGTCACTAGGGGATACTAGAGCTCGCAACCCTTCAAGTTGACTTGGTGTATACTCAGGGGGATTCCCCTGAAGTCTCTGGGACTGTCTCAGTAATTCTGCCACGATTGAATATTAATTAACCACACGCAAACAAAGAAAATTTCAATAAAAACACCTAAAATCTCTAAAGGAACAAACAGTTGAATCACATGCCTAAAAATCTAAGAGTTCAAACCATGCACAAACAGTAACTTCCCGTACTAAAAAACAGTAGTTGGTGATGAAATCCAACTTAGTAGAAGATTAATACAGAAAGAGCGGTTGGAACAATTACCCCGACAACCTGCTTAATGAAATAGACTGGCACAAGTTTGTTCACAAAACCATCTCGAGTGAAGAGAACCCCCCAGAGAGTCCAAGTGAGTCTAGTCGACGTTTGCTCTAGGGACAGTGAGATCTTTCCTTCACCGTCACCTTAGGAAATAATCTTAAGTTTATGGACACTAAGGTTACCAACAGTAACAAATACAACTGGGGGAACAATCTACGATCCGATTCTATGCGCAAGGGCAGAGTAAAAAAGCTCAATCCCCTTGAAGGCTCCTCGACATGGTCAATCCGATGTTTACCAACATGTGACCCCAAGCTCCTCGACAATGGTTAGTCTGAGGTTTACCGTTTGTAATGTTCCCAATGAAACAGAATTGATTGTCTCAAAGGTCCGGACATGATCTTGTGATTAACTCCTTTAAGAGAAGCTTCCCATATTGTACCAATTACAATTGGATTTATTTCCTACCGCAAGATTTTTCTAATTGTTTGTTTTTACTATCTTGGAGAGTTAATTACTCCCTACTCCAAGATACTAGCCTAGGCTATATTGGTGATAAGAGCCCTATAAATAGAAAAAATTACTAGTTCAATTTTAGTTAAGCGTTGTTTTTATGGCTGTTCTTTAAGTCAATAGGTATGGAAATGAAACTTTGATGGTGTGAAGACTTGACTTCCAAACACACTAAAAAATGCGCCTAAAATGATAAGCAATTCGTTTTTCTTTCAATGAAGTCTAGCTAAAGAAAGATTTCAAGAAATGTAATTTCTTAAGAGACAATTCTTTCTTTGAACGTGAAGAATAAATGAAATAAAATATTTTTGTTTTTTAATAAGAACTCAAAATGAGATAAACAATCAATGCTCACAATAAGTCCCTTTCACTTTCAAGACTCAAAACTACAAAAAACAATTTTTCTTTCAAAAGAGATCTACAAGTTCTAAAAAAGAAATCAAAACTATGAAAACTAATTTGATATCTAAAAAACTTTGAAAATCTAATTGAATAAAAGCTTCAATTTTTTTTTGAGAATGTTTTTCTTAGTTATTCAATAAACTAAGGATTCATTTGCACATAATAACAAATAAATCAAAAAACATCAAGATATGTTTTCTTTTGTAAAAATGAAATTCAGAACTTATAACAAAGTTTGTTCAAAGATTTGTAAAGAGAAAACTAGATCTATTCCTAAAAAAGGATGGATTTCACAACCAAGTCAGACTCATCAAGAAGACAAAAAGACACCAGTGTGATCTAAGGTATTTCAAGCTTCTGATCTTTGAGTCACTATAGAGACAAAGTGAAAACCAATCCAAGTATGCAAAACTTCTAGAAAATCACCCAAAACAAACATACTATTGGAACTCGCTCACAAGAGGTTTTTGACAGGAAAGATACAGATCTGGGCAGACACTAAGAGTCCTAAAACAATCTAAACTTAAAGTGGAAGAAGAAATCTAAATATTTTAAAAAATTTTAACAGGGTCCGCAGGCCCCAGAAGTAACTGGTGTGGTCCCGCACTGGTTACTCAAGGAAAGTGTGGAAATGCCCGCATTGTGTATCAAAATAAAATGCGGTCCCTAGAAAAGTTCAAGAAAAACTCAAAAGACTTCAAAAATTTTCAAAGAAAAGTAAACCTAAGCTACCCAGGCAAGTATACATCAATCAAAAACCAGAAAAAATCATTTTCTCAAGTCAAAACAAAGGAAAACCAAAAATCCAAACTTCATTCCCCAGTATGGTCGCCAATTTGTTGGCCAGATAAATCGATCTTGTGGACAAGATCGATCTCCCTAGTATCAGAAGATAGTCTAGCAAAAAACAGACAATTAAATCTATCTTTCTCTAGATATATAACGATTTAGAAGTAAATGCTACAAAGGTGTTAAGATCCTACCTCGATCCAACGCTTGTTTGTAGTAGTCTTCTCTCAGTCGCCCGAAAGAGTTACGTTCGAAGACCTGCATTCACAAACGAAAAAACATCAAATAGCACCTGTATAGCATATATTCATAAATCATATCCATTATGGTGATCAAGGAATCCTTAAAATAAACAATTAGATGACAGCTTATTAAGAAAAACAAACTTATTTGTATTAACTTTGAAATAGTAGAAGAACCTTACAACCTTTTCAGCCTTAATGTTGAACAGGTCCTCCCAGGGTCCGAAGCAAGAATTTCCTCTACGCTGACAGGTCTTGCACTCTTCCAACCGAGATACATACAGGTATGTAATCTTTCCTTATAAAATCTCAGCTAAAGGAGTTTAAGTTCCAACAACACTTTACCTCAAATAACACTAAAGCTTGAACTCCTCAATTGTCTAGTTGTTTAGTAACCCTTTGAGGCTACCCTATGCCTCTTTTTATAGTGCAAAAGAGGAGGTTACAGTTCCACCTATGAAGGGATAGAATCCTCCTTCAAAGGGATAAGCTTCTCACATCAAGGGGTTAGCTCTTTAAGGCATGGGATACATGAACCTGAAAAGAGCAGTCTTGCCACCGCAAGATTTCTTCCAGAAGCTTCCAGAAATGACTAAAAGTGAGATTTTTGGGTTTACTTGTGCCTTTTTAATATTTTATAGGGGTCTGCACCCTTAACACAGAGAAAGTGCAGTCAGGTTCGCAGGAGACATGACCATTAGGTGCGGGACCGTGGGTAAGACAAAGAGAAAGTGCGATACAAGAGTTTTAGAGACTTTTCTTTTATTTTTAAGGCTGGACATGAGGAACTGATGTTTTTATACTTGAAAATGAGGAAAGTATGAGTGATAATGAGCTCATACAGATAGAAAAATGTCAAAGTGACAATTTTCAGTGCAACAGATATTCACCTCCATTTTTCCATAGATATTATTAACTTGTAAATAGGCTTTGTTACAATACCATGGGCCAATACCATGGCTCATCAATACAACATGTCCAAAACCATCTCTCATTTCAAAATCAAAATTTTTTATAAATATTTTACTTGACCCTTTTTTTTTGTAAGTTGAGTAGTACCTTCCATTAATTCATCAAAAGAGTAGGTTACAATAGAAAAGAGATTATGAGGCCTCAACCTTCCCTGTGGGAAACCAGGAATGTTGGCCATCAAAAGGAATTATAAGCCAACTAGAATTGAAATGTCTTGAGTCTATCAAATGCAGCTATGTAAGACGAACTGTTTAAATCCTTTAAAAAGTTTGACCTTCTAATTATACACCTTACTATTACTATGGTCTTCATCAAAATAAACAAAATTTTAACAGTTAACAGACATGACAAGAAAATAAATAGTCCTCAGAGGAATCAATAGGCATTAGGTCTTTGGTGTTGGGCTTGAGAATTTCAGATTTATGCGGCCTCCAGAGAAGATGTTCAATTCTACCCAAACGAGCATTCTGTTGCTGCACTTGGAACTGCAAGAGCTAGAATTCTTTTTGAATTTCCTGAAGAGAAGGGTCAATCTGCATAAAATCTGAAGTGTGCATGGTGGCTTTTTCTACCAGATGCTTCATCCTCCAATAGAGATGGATGGTTTTCTTGTATAGAGATACCCTTCCTCTCGTATTTCCTAGATCAGGAACTAGGATTTCACTATCCAAATCCACTTCTTCATCTTCCGCTTGGTGAGTGAGAGCCTCTTCCCACTTCGAGATTACCTTTGTGACTTGACTCTAACTCTCCTTCACATACACCTGAGCATCATCCTTGATATTATTAGCTTGTGTTTTGCGGCAAACCTTCTTAGTACCTAGAAGGAGGGCTTGCCTTTCTCCTTATTAGCACCTCTCTTCTAGGTCTACCTCCTACAGTCCACCCCAACTTACTCTTTGATAACCTTTGATGGAGCCATTGGAGCTTGATGAACTATGAAGGTCTAGTGGGTAGAGAAACAATATACTGTTGTTCCCCCGATTGAGGTCCTGGCTCCTCGCTTGAGACTTGTCTCTGTGACATGAATCAAGACCATACACAAATAGGATGTGATGTCAGTGATCCTTAACATATAAAACATGGACAACCTTTTTATACCGTGATGTTGATTACAAACCATACCCCTAGGGGAGGTTCAATGCCAATTTTTTCCAAGCATCCTAGATTGAATTACAATTGACTTATCCCAAAATACACTGTGCACCACAAAGGGTTGGAAATAACAAGTCTTAAACACATAACTATCCTGCAAGTTAACATGCAAGTTAGGTATTTTCCACCAACCCACGATATGGGTGGAAAACCCTATAGAATCAGGGTTTCTGCAAACATGACCTCCCCAACCCATACCCATATCCCCCATTTTATGAAGAATTATCACGTAAAGAATATAAATTGACACTATCAACCCAAATAAAATCAAGAAAAACCTCCCAGGACACCATGCAAATAGATTAGTTGGGGTTACCGATGGATTGTTCCATTTAAAGGCTGAAAAAATGGAATTTCCAGCAGTCTCCATGATCTTATAACATACAATTGAGAGGGAAAGTACCACATACCCTTGGATTATTGAGCTTCAAATGTTGTAATGTTGCTGCCCTGTGCTCCTGTCTACACCTAACCAGTGATCCTCCACCCATGGAATAATGGGTTGATTCAAATAAAGGCAGTTTATTAACTCCTGATGGTTCTTACTCCACTTTGCATACCAATTCACATAATGATGGCACATTCATGAAATTAATACCCTAGCTCGCACACGGCATATGCTACCACCTTTCTCTGCCCACTTGCCACTATCCAGAACAACCTGCAGTCCGACATTCTCTCCCTTAATTAGTGTCATTGTGATCCTCTTGGGGATCTTCAACCAAATCAAACCCCGGTCGGGGGATTATTTTACTTAAATTTAATTTTCTAACAATTTTTTTGATTAAATCTAAAAGAAAAAGGATTATAATTACTAATCCTAGATCCATCTTAACTCCACATCTTTCAAGCTCTGAGAGGGATCAAATTTCTCGAGGTGCAAATCATTCTTCAAGTTTTTCACATCCTTCTTGGCACTTGATAGATCTTGAGTTAAGATGGATCTAGGATGGTAGAGTGGTAGATATGTTGGAGTTTAGTTTATCATGAGTTTGCACAAGTATTTTTTTCTCTACTCTATCTATCTTAGCCTTGACCCTTCCTTTCTTGGGGAATTATGCCACTGTGTTTAGGTATTAGGCACCCCATTCTTGAATAAAATTTATATCCATGTGAGTTAGCTTTCATCCTCATCCTTTCTTGCAACTCCTTTTGAATTTCAAACAAATGCGTCACTACCTTGCACTTTGCCACCATTTCATAATATACCTACTTCATTATCTATTCTAAATCCTTTAGTTCCTCAAGTATTGTGGTTTGAAAACCTTCTCTACTGGAACTTATAGAAGTCACACTTTGATTTACTATAAGGAGTTTTTCATTTTTTTTTGTCTTTGTTGGGTATGTGTTATATTATTTCCATGATTAGACACTCGCGTGGGGGGGGCAGGGGGGGGGGTGGGGTTATAGGTGGGGAAAAAGCCCCACTTGTATGTTGCGCCGAGCGCAGCAGTGCCCTGGAAAAAAAAATTGGACCCTATTTTTTGGTGGGTGGACTTGCCCATGGTTTTGTGCATGGGTTTGCACATGGTTTTGGGGCATGATGGTTGCCCTTGGTATTTTATAGATATATTTAAGGGAACTATGGTTATGTTCTAATCCAAGGTTAATAGATTGGGGTTTATGAATGCTTCAGCATGTATATATGTGTTGTAACACTAAAAGGAATATAATGAAAAATCAAGCTAGTAGTCCCGATTTGGTATCCAGGGGAAAATCTCTGTGTATATATGTTTTATGTTTTATGTTATCACTATTGTTTATTTTATATTTTTAAGATTCATTTGTAGATAATTTCTATAGAGGATTAAAACATATAGGCTTGCATCGACCATCTCTTTCTTCAATATATCAACTTCGAGAACGAGATAATCAATATTCCTCTCTTTATTTGTTGTGAAAGACTTTCCTGCTAAAGCTATGGATTTTGGATTATTTATCATATATGCAATGATATCCTTCCCAATATTTATGAAAATTTTATGATATGGATCATTTAGGAATCATTTTCTCCTCTCTTGAGTGCTTTTATGCTTGATATGATCAAACGTGAAATATAAAATATCCATGATTTTATCTTCTCCTGGTGTCGAGATACCCATTTCACTGAGAGGGATATTCCCACTTGGAGGAAGGATGTTTAAAGTGGCTACAATCGACGCAACTTTCTTATCCTTTGATTTTTTCTCTTCTGATTACTCGTTGTCTAGCTCTTGGGTGCTTATCTCTTCTTCCAATTTCTTTGACATTTCTTCCTCCTCTTGTATCTTCCTGTTATCTCCTTCAAGTTGTATCCTTCTTTGTTATTCCTCCTCTTGGTTCTTCTTCAAGTCTTCCTCTTCTTTCTTTTTTCTTTTCCATCACCTCTTGCTTATGTTTTTCTTATTCCTCCTTCTGTATTTCTTCTTCTTCTTGTTTCCTCTTTTGAGCCTCTTTGCACTCATTTTTCTTCTTTTCTGCTTGAACTTCCTTCTTAGCATCTTTATTAGCTTTAAGATTTTTATTTCTCTCTAGTGTAGCTTCCTTCTCTTGTTTTCTCTTCATTTTAGTATTGTCCTGAATGCCCATCTCCTCCTAGTCTCCTCCTTCTGGCTCATTTGGAACATTTTTCTAGGTTAGAAGTGTTAGAGTCTTTGTAATTTGCAAGTTTGGCGGATACAAACTACAAAGCCAACATATGAACCACTTTGGGATTCAAGGATATAGCCCTCCTGAATCCAGAGAGGGATCTCTCTATAAGTGTGTTTAAAGATGTGATCTTTAAGGCATGAAATGTGATATTAGGCTAGTTATGAAGAGCATGGGTTTTGCTTGTTTTTGGTTGGGCAAGGACATGATGAAGGTGAAGGAAGTTTAGATGAAGGGTGAAAGTGTAAGCCAGTGAAGGGATGATCCAACTGATAAGATAAGCCAAAATAAGCTTCAATCCATTGGGCTATGGAGTCATAAGAGGATTTAATTGGACAACAAGGTTCAAGAGTGATCCATGGGGCAAGTCATCTATGTCAAAGGATCTCTTTTAAGTTGATTTTATGGAATGAAACAGACAGGAAATGAAGAAAAAAACAAATGAAAAACTAAGAGCAGCTTGAGATCAAGTAAGTACTTTGAAAAAACATGAGAGTAATCTGAGATCAGGTAAGCACTTTGAAACTAGCCTGCATTGATGTACTTTCAATAGAAAACATTAAAAAACACTTAGAATAGCTTAAGATCAAGTAAGGACTTTGAACCTATCCTGCTTTCAGCATATTCTATAAGAAAACACAGATGAAAAAACAGAAAGAGTAATCTAAGATTAGGTAAGTGCTTTGAAACTAACTTGCTTCAATGTACTCTTAATGGAAACTTTCAACGGAGGAAAACATAGAAATAAAGCTTATCAGTGAGAATAGGGTACTGTTAAGAGTAAATCATAACTCTATATTTGTTGTTCTTTATCAGAGAAAGTGGACAGAGTGGAAACAAAAATTAAAATAACAATTAACAGTAAGAAAACACATCACCATATACATAGACCAGGATCCCATAAATCAGCTTGTATTTGATGTTCAAACCAGTTATAATCTTCAAGCCTGGTGGGTCTCTACAACTTCAAACTTCTCATATTGGCTTATGTATCTTCAATTGAAAACAGGGCTTTAGCAAACTATTAACATGCAGTCAGATATCCAGAGACCAACCCCTACAATGTGGTCCTCAAGGAGAATTTATAAGAAAATCTGGAAATGTGAGAGTTTCTAGGGGTCAAGTAACATTAATTTCACAATCAATGCAATTCCTGGCCTTTGAAAACCATGCAAGGCATAAGGAAGGAATGCATTCAACTGTAACTCTGCTTCATAACTCTGTTTTCTGCATTTCGAGGCTTAATGGACAAAATAATTGACTTCAGGGCTGTTTTTATCTTTAAAATAACTTGGCTGAAAATTAGAAATAAGTTCTCTTGATTTGTATTAATTTTTCAGCTGTCTTTATGCAAATATATCTTATTCTTGCAGTAATTAGGCCTTCTTTGTTTTCTGTGAGGCTACAGGTGTCCTTTAGTAGCTGGAGAGGTTAGCTTTTGGTGTTGGAGAGGGTTCAATTGCCCTCTGAGTGGTGGTGGAAACTTTCTCGGACTGACAGATGTATTTGTCTTTTCCTAAAACACTTTAATTCACTTTTAGGTCTATGTTTTAGGCCTAATTAGGCCTTGGTATTCTTTTCCGGTCTTCACTGTGTCTTTAACTGTTTTAAACACTAGATCACATTCTTAATATTCAATAATCATGCTTTTAATCCTTCAATTTATCGCTGATACACTTTGCCGCTTCTTTTTCTGATTTTCTTGTGGTGTCTGTGCAGATTCCATGGTGCAGGAGGGTTTAGAATAGGTTTTAACACTGATCCTTTTGATAAACATGCCTTAAAATCCCCTTCTCAGGCATTTTATTTGTGATCTCTGGTCTTGGACCTGATATTCTATGTTCCAAAATACCCTGCATGTACTTGTTGACATAATGCATTTTACGATCTTTGGTACTTGCAAAAAGACAATAAACATGTTATGAAACCAAGGGGAGTGGAGGAGGATGGCTCTAGAAACTCATGGAGAATGGTGGCGTGGGATGAAAATGGTGAAAATCATGAAAAAATGGTGAAAAACAAGCCTGCAAAAGTTTTGGGGCGTCATGGATTTTGGGGCGTCAGATCAGGTCAGGCATTGACGATCAACGGTTGAGATCACGCGATGAAACTATTTGGAAGGCTGATAGAAGGGATAATGGATGTGGGTGATATTAAAACATGGCCATCGAATTAACCAAATGAATGGCAGAGATTCATTGATGGGGTCATTGGGGAGAAAAGGCAGATGAGAGAAAAGGTGGATGGGAGAGGGAACATGTGACGTTAAATCCGAGCTGTCAGATTGAAGAAACCGACGACTAGGATTAAACATGAAAATTCAATGTGGAGGGGAAAAGGTGGTTTTGTGAAAACAACCAGTGGTAATCGCGCGGGGTCGGGGGAAGTTTGTGGTTTTCATCAAATTCATGCGATTCCATTAAGCGTGTGCCATGTGGCAATACAAAACTGCCTATATCGTGCGGCTTTTGAACATTAACCTTTGGACAATAAATCTACGTGATATGCTTCTCGGCCATCGAATGTGAGACGAAAAGATCTGATAGTGGATATAAGGCATGATGGGGGAAAGGTGCGAGAGCGGAGGCGGTGATCGGGTTTAATAAGGACAGTTCGATCTGGCGTATGGACGGTTGAGATTGCATGGATCAGCGATGTTGTTTGATGGGCCATCGGTCTTAACCACAACCGTTGGATCTATTCAATGGATGGATATGATTGCATCTCAGGGTGGAGTTAAACAAATGGGGAAATGGAAAGGGGAAGCGCCCGATTGTGTGTGGGCCATCGATCTGTGGAGATCGACGGTCCTTTTTGACCTAGATCATTAACCGTCGGAGAATAATGAAAACAAAGAGAAAAGGCACTGTGATGGGGTTTTGGGTTTATTAGGCACCTATTCACTGGGCTTTAGGTCTCATGGGAGGGGGCTAAGCCACATAATCCCTCAGGGGCTTAACTTTCAAATAGAGCAGACAAAGTGTTTTATAGGCTTTTTAAAGGGATTTTCGGGTTTTTTCAGTGGATTTTCAGCCTTCTAGCGCCTGGTTGTAGGCTAAGGTTTACATGAGGGAATGGGGCTACAGAGTTTAAGCCCTCAGGGGCTAAAACCTGATATAGTGTAAAAGAGGGTTTTTTAGGCCAGTTTTAGTGCTTTTGAGGCTAAATGAGGGATTCCTGTAAGGGGGAAAAGGGATTTTTAAACCTGACAGAGGGTAACATGGGGTTTAAAAAAGGGAATTTGACGATTTAGAGGGCTAGTGGAGGGATTTTTGGATGAAATTGGCAAGGGAAAAAGGGGTGAAAATGGGAATTTGGAGGGGATAAAATAGGGAAAATGGAGGCCTTTTTTACAGTAGTTTTCTTCACAAACAATGAGGCTTTTTTATTGACACAACTTTGAGGATTGCTTCAGAGGAAAAAACACATAAAGGCTTCAAGAGTAGCAGATTTTCAAGGAAAAGGTTCCTCTTGAAGACTTAGAAACCATTTAGCCACCTGTTTGCTATGCCAAAATTTAATAGGTGGCTAACAGTGGCTCCACATGGGGATGGCATCTTCCTGAAGATGTCAAGAACTGTAGATTTAATTCTTTGGAAGTAGGCCAAATGCCTGATCTTTGACCATCCATTTCTTCTTTGATCAGGTGCTACAAATCATGAAAATATCATATTAGCAGAAATATTCCCCAAACAATCTACCTACCCATCCTACTCTCCTAACATTTTTTCTTCCAGGTGCATTTAGACTTGCAGACCTTTTACATCATTTTTTTTTTTGAAAGTAGAAAACAATAATCTAATTCTACCGTTATTCCTCCATGAGACCAGATTAGACAGTTGGCCTCATAGCTTCTCTTCCTACACTAATATCTGCTAGGATTAAACTGTCTGGTAGATTTCTTTCTCTACATTCTAAAATAGAAATTTAAAAACAGTCAAGCCAGGATTAGACTGTCTGGTTTGCTATGGGTCCATGGCATAAAGAAAGTTGCACATGAACAGAACTTTGCAGGAAATTGAAACCAAAATTGTGAAGGCTGGACATTGTAAAAATTTAGAGCATCCTTCTTTCTCTTGTGACTCAGTTTTTGAGCTTGTTAGAGTCAATTTTTATTCTTCATTTTCAGCTCTGGTTTTGGGCTTGTTAGAGCTGATCCATCTTCTTTCTTTTGTGACTCAGATTTTGAGTTTGTTAGAGTCACTTCTCTTCTTCAATTCAGCTCTGGTTTTGAGTTTGTTAGAGCTGATTTTTCTTCTTTCTTTGCTGGTTCAGGTTTTGAGCATATTAGAACCAGCTTTTCTCTTTCTTTGGCTCAGGTTTTGGGCTGATTTGAGCCATTCTTTGGAACTTCAAAGGTTCAAGTTTTGAGCTTGTCTGAACCTTTTCTTTCATCTGTTTTTTTTTTTTTTTTTCTTTCTTTTTATGAAACTGAACAAAGAAATGGTATTTACAATGGAAGTGAAAACTTTAAACTCTGAATTTTTAGCAGTAATAATGTTTGAGCATCCTGCCATTGACAGGACCCCCAAATATATTTGTACCATCTAACTCTTGTAGGAAGAATGCATTTGGACCAATGGTGGACTGAATAATGTAAGGAACTTTCCACAAACTATCAAATTTTCCATGCTTACCCTTATCTTCTCTTCTAGAGTCCCACTTGAGTACCTTGTCTCCAATGTTGAAGTCACAAGCTTTTGTTCTTTTGTCAAACAAGTTTTTAATGTTCTCTTACACTTTTTGATCTCTGTTGTAGACCTCTTCCCTTTTCTGCTGGAGATGTATTGTTTGATTGATCCTTCTTACCATGTTGTCTTCTTCTGACTATAATTCTTGGACTAATTTTATCACTGGTACACCTAGGCTGGAAGGAAACACTGCATCTCTGCATCTTCTCCATAAACAAGCTATTAAGGAGAAATTCCAATGGATTTCTTTGTGGTCAATCTGTCTGCCCACAAAGCATGCACCAACTTGTTATGCCATGATTTTTTAATTCTCTTCAAGCAACTTCTTGATGATGGTCACCAAAATTTTATTTGATGATTCTACTAGCCCATTACCCTGAGGGTAATAAGCAGTAGAATGACCAAGTGAAATCTGATACCTGCGACAAAAATCAATCATCTTTTTGGACCCAAAAATAACAGCATTATCAGTAATAAAATTCCTAGGGCAGCCAAATCTAGATAGGATATGGTCTTCGAGGAATTTTATAATAATGGAATTTGTGGAATTCCTAGAAGGGATGACCTCTATCCATTTTGTGAAATAGTCTGTGGTTGTGAGAATCCATTTGTGTTTGGCAGATGAGGTAGGATGGATTTCCCCTATGAAATCTAGGCCCCACTGTTGAAAAGGAGCTTTAATAGTGATTGGTTGTAATGGTAAAGGAAGGAGTTTTCTTTTGCCCTCAAAGATTTGGCATTTATGGCAGGCAACTATCATTTTATGGACATCTTGGAAGAGGGTGGGGCAGTAATAGCCAGCTCTAAGGATCTTATTGGCTGTGGTTTTCTAGTAGAGATGACCTCCACACTCTCCTTCATGGAATTCATGCTTGATCCTCTCTGCATCAATTTCAGGCAAACATTTAAGCAATAAACCATTAGCATTTTTCCAATATAAACATCATTTAAAATGCAATAATTCCTGGCTTTCAACTTTAAAAACCTTGCCTTAGTCTTAGATAAATCAGGAGGAGCATTAAGATTTGTAAGTATGTACAGGATGTCAGCATACCAAGGTGAGTTTTGGAACTGCTCTTCAACAGTGGGAGCAGGCAATTCTTCATGTTCATCCAAGGCATCTATCATGTTAATGTCAAGGGCTTGTAGGTTAGATTCAACCATTAGTTTAGCTAAGCTCTGACCTTTAATGAGTTTTGTGGGTTTGATTTCCAAGTCATACTCTAGTATTACTGCAATCCACTTACCTCTCTTTCCATCTGGGTCTTGTGACAAGATGTCTTTTACCACTATGTTAGGCACATAAGAAATGATGTGAGAATGTAGAATATACACCCTGAAGTCTTTTAAGGCCTTTGCCAAGGCATAGGCCTGTTTTTCCATGATATTGTATTTCAAGGGTGCATCCCTTAGTGCCTTGGTAAAAAATGCTATTGGCTGCTCTTGTCCCTCTGGATTTTTCTGCAATAGGACAGCAGCCATAGTATGCTCTGATGCAAAGGAGAAAATGAAGAAATATTTTGTGAAATCTAGGCTGATTAGCACTGGTGCTCGGGTAAGTGCATGTTTTACCAATTCAAAGGAATTTTTGGCTTCTACAGTCTCCTTAACTCCCACTTCTTTCTTAAGCATATTAGTCATGTTTCTAAGGAGCTTTGCTAAGTTGGGAATAAACCTCCTTAAGAAGTTAATCTTCCCAATGAAGGACTGCAATTATTTTATGTTCCTTGGGTGGCTAATCTGTAGTATTCCCTCAACTCTTTTTGGATCTATTTTAATCCCCTTTTCTGATATAATATGGCCAAGAAGTTTACCTTCTTGTAGGCCAAACAATGTCTTCTTGGGATTTAAAGATAGCCCAAACCTTCTGCAATTTTCAAAGACATTTTTTAGATGTTTAAGGTGCTCTTCATTAGTTTTGGAATAAACTGTCATCAAGATAAATTACAATGAAGTGCCCTATTTCCTCTGAAAATGCAATGTCCATGGCCCTTTGGAAAGTGGCCCCAACATTCATTAATCCAAAAGGCATTTTCACATACATGAAAGTGCCCCAAGGAGTGGTGAAAGATGTCTTGAGTTGATCTTCTGGGAGTACTAAAACTTGGTTATACTCTAAAAAACCATCTAACAGAGAAATCCTCTTTGAACCAACCACCTTTTGTAGCATGTGTTCCATTTTGGGTAAAGGGTAATTGTCTTTTAGGGACGCTTTGTTAAGGTTTCTAAAATCAATGCATAGTCTGATTTCTCCTGTCTTTTTCCTCACAGCTACAACGTTAGAAACCCAATCTGAAAACCTCACAGGCACTATGATTCCTGCCTCATACATTTTCTTAATTTCTTTTTCCATTAGAGGCAGTTGTACTGGGTTAATTCTGCGCAATTTTTGCCTAAAGGGTTTCTGGTTTTCTTTCAATGGGATCTTATGTTGGATAATATTTGTGTCATAGGCTTTTAAGTCCTCATAGCTCCAAGAAAACACATCAAAAAACTCTTTTAATAGATAAATGTATTTTTGTTTGATATGGGCAGGCAAGGACTTGGATAATTTAATCATTTTAGGCTTATCTTTGCTGCCTATGTTGAATTCTTCAACCTCTGACTCAGTGTGTTCTATAGTGGGTTTCTTTGCCACATCATTGAAATCGAATAGGTCCTATAAGGGTGCTAATCCTCTAGGTATGTTCTTATCTTTGGACTGCAGCACCTCAATGTCTTCTTTATTTGTTTTCATGTATTCCTCAGTTTGTTTTTCAAATTATTTGGTCAACATGTTTATTTCTGCGTTGGGGAATGGTTTTTCTTCATCAGGAGGCTCTTTATGTACACAGTTTTCATTGGGTTTAGAATCTGAATTAGGTAATTCAAATTCATTCCTGCAGAGCAAGAAATCTTCTATCTGTTTGTCACCCTCAAAGACCTGCCAATTTTTTTCATTATCTGGCACTGCAGGTCTATATTTTGTTTGAATAATGATCTGTTTGTCACTAGGTAATTTCTGATATGAACTAGCAGCGCAGGCCAATCCATTTGCAATTATGTTTTGACTCCTAGGAACAAACACAAGCTCATACTCTACAAACGTTTTCAGAAAATCCATGGCATTGTTTTTGTATGCCCTTAATCTAGGATGCTTCGCAGTATACTCTCCATTTAGTTGTTTGATGACTAATTCTGAGTCCCCCTGAACAACTATCTTCTTCTCTCCTAGTTCTTTCAATAGATGCAATCCTAGGATGAGAGCCTCATACTCTGCAACGTTGTTTGTGCACGTAAAGTCTAATTGTTTTCAGTGTTATGCAACCATACCCTAACTCCTGCATTCTTTTTAGTGCAAGATCCATCGAAGTTCATGCACCATAAGGGACTATTTGTAGGGTTGACATCATTTTCATCCCTAATTCCATGTCCACCATTATGTTGTATTCTGAGGTCCGCACCATGTTGTGATGTATCTTGTTCTTCAAGATTTTCATGGAGTATAGAGTGATGGGTAATCTATTGTTTGCAGTCTTGGCTTTGTTCAATCTGGTTTTTTGTTTCAGCACACTGTTCAAAGGCTTCTCTCTCATTTTCCTCTATATCTAGAACTACCATTATTTCTAGATTTGGGGCCTCTAATTGGTTACCTGAATTTCTGTCTTCCAACTCTGGCTTATTTATAAATTCATCATTGTATAGGATAAAAGAGTCCATATCTGTATGGACAGAGTAAAGAGGGGAATTCTCAGGCTTTTCTGGGTTGCTAACCATGAATTTCATGTGTGCCTCTCTGTATAGTCTTCTAAGCTGGCTAAAGACATGAATAGTGGCATATATCCCATCCATCTACATTGTACCTTTCAGCTTGGCACCCCATGATCTTGAAAACAGCATGCCATACTTAGGAGGTACATCAGCCACCACAAAATCCATGACCATGCACTTGGCTGGGATTTGAGTCAAATTCACATAAAGATCTTTGATTAGGCCAAGGCACTTCACTATGCTAGAGTCAAAAGAATATAAATCCTTGTAAGGTCTGGTTATCTTTAGGCCTAGATTTTCCATTATCACTTTTAGCATAAGGTTGTGTGAAGCTCTAGAGTCATGCATAGAATTATGCAAGATTTTGTCATGGATATTGAGGCTGACATAGAAAGGAGGGATTACCCCTTCCTGAAATTTTCCTTCAATTTTTGGGCCAAACAAGAGAGCCGGTTGATCATCATTTAAATTGACAGTGTCATTGTTTTCTCCTAAGTTTAAAGCTTTCAAAATTTGACTCCTATATACATGTTGGGTGGCCAACTCAGTGAGAGGGACATAAATTTTAATTTTGGCTATTTCACTCTCCAAACTGAAAGGAGAATGACTCTTTGAGAGGTTCAATTCTGTCTTGTTGGGCATCGTTTTATTAGCAAGATCAACTTGTTGATTTTCAGTATGTACAATGTTTGAAGCCGTTTTATCAGGAGCATTAGCTGCAATGCTAGTGCTGCTAGATTATTGACTCGATTTGTCACTGGTTTGGGTGTCCTTATCTTTGTTTTTACCAGAATTCCCAGCTGCTGATTTACTGCTTTCAGTAGTCACTTTAGGAGTCTTTTCAGGTCTTTTCTTGATGGTGATTTCAGAGGCCTTTGTTTTGGGATTATCTATGTTCTTTTTTCTTTTGAGATCATATTGTTCTCTAACCTGCATGATGGAATTTTCGAATCCTAACCTATAGTCTTTAGTTTCCAACCTTTCCTCATCCCAACGTGAGTATGAGGTTTGGTTATCTTCTGTGGAAAAGGTGTGATCCTGGTCATCTACTTCCACCATGTTTATGATAGTCCCCTCTGATTCTTCTATTATCCCTTCATCCTCATCAAGAAAATTCTCTTGGAAGGGAGGTATGACTTGTTGATTAGAGTCTCTTTGTCTATTTTGGGGATTGTTTCTCCTAAAGTTCTAGTTTTGGTTTTGATTTTGGTTCTTGTTCTGATTAGTTGCTTGGATGACCAATTTCTCCATCATTCTTTCCATCCTCCACATGTTTTTGGCTAGACTATCATATTTGGGGTCAGATGAAGAAGCTATGTTGTCATCCCTATAGGTTACCTTTTTCTCAGCTCTCATCCTGGATCTTTTTTCAATCAAGTTAGCCTCTACACTCACTGCTCCTTTCTGCATGTCTTCCAATGTGTTATAATCTCTCTCCCTAAGCTAGTAGGCCATATCAGCATCAAAGCCTTCAGGGTATTTCACTAAGGCCATCCCTTGGGGAGGTTTCATGTGTGGTGGAAGAGCATTGTAAACACTGTTAAATCTAGTAGAGTAGTTCTGGACACTCTCTCCTTGATTTCTTTTAAGATTCTTATATTCTGCTAAGATTTGGAGAAGGTTGCTTCTGACTTCCCATTTGTTTATAAAGGTTTGAAGCAAGGAGGGTAGATCATTGATGCTATTAGGAGGTAAGCCTTTAAACCACTTCTTCACTTCTACTCCCAAACTTTGAGCGAAGATCCTCATCTTAATTGTATCATCCTCTATTTCCATGTAGTTAAAGGCATCTTCCATCCTATCTACATGGTGTTGAGTTGTAGTAGATTCTTTCCTAGTGAAATGAGGAATTTTCGACTGATATTCATTGGGTAAAGGAGCTAAAGGCTGTGGTAACACCAAAGGAGCATACCATGCTACCATGATGATGTTTTGTGGAGGTAAAGGAAGGGCTTGAGCAGCAGGTATATGACTAACAGAAATGCTAGGAACAACAACAAAATGTTGAGCAGACTTAGGGTGAGAGAGACCCAAGTTATGGATGAAATGTATATTAGGAGATGTGGATGGAGGGGTTTCTCTGTTACCAATATGTTGATCACTACGAGGAGGTGAGTTTGGAGGCTCAAAGTTTGTCTGATCTAAACTACTGAATGACTTAGTTCTTGGTGAATTGCTTGGTAAGTCTAAATCAAACTGAGTCTTTGATAGAGCTGTAAGGTTTTCAGGTATTGAATTAGCTCTATAAATGTGTCTGGCAATCGTGGGGTCCCTATATGAAGAAGGCTTCGTAAGAATACTCTCAGGATTGTCCACTATTTCAGGGGGGTTTGGATTAGGATAAGCTCTGGTATGGATTTTTCTTGAAGCTAGTATGTATAAAGAGGCAAAATATCTTCAAACAAAGAAGCTTAAACCTATGTGTTTCCTTTAAATTGGATGATGTTGTAATGAAACTGGTCTCCCAGTGGAGTCTTGTGAAAAGAAAGATAATCAGTAGGCCTACTGATCACCCGTGAGGTCTTATGGTCATTCCAAAATTGTGGAGTCACCAGGTGGAAGGTTTAAAGTGTCCTGAAGGAGATTTACCGTCCACCCCAGTGATTTACTACCAAAATAAGGCTAATAGGGTCTGAGTCCCTAGTGGAGTTTCCAGAATGTTAGGGTCTCTGTAATTTGCAAGTTTGGCGGATACAAACTACAAAGCCAACATATGAACCACTTTGGGATTCAAGGATCTAGCCCTCCTGAATCCAGAGAGGGATCTCTCTATAAGTGTGTTTAAAGATGTGATATTTAAGGCATGAAATGTGATATTAGGCTAGTTATGAAGAGCATGGGTTTTTTTTGTTTTTGGTTGGGCAAGGACATGATGAAGGTGAAGGTAGTTTAGATGAAGGGTGAAAGTGTAAGCCAGTGAAGGGATGATCCAGCTGATAAGATAGGCCAAAAGCAGCTTCAATCCATTGGGCTATGGAGTCATAAGAGGATTTAATTGGACAACAAGGTTCAAGAGTGATCCATGGGGCAAGTCATCTATGTCAAAGGATCTCTTTTAAGTTGATTTTATGGAATGAAACAGACAGGAAATGAAGAAAAAATAAAATGAAAAACTAAGAGCAGCCTGAGATCAAGTAAGTACTTTGAAACTATCTTGCTTTGGCATACACTTAAGGAAAAAACATGAGAGTAATATGAGATCAGGTAAGCACTTTGAAACTAGCCTACATTGATGTACTTTCAATAGAAAACATTAAAAAACACTTAGAATAGCTTAAGATCAAGTAAGGACTTTGAACCTATCCTGCTTTCACCATATTCTATAAGAAAACACAGATGATAAAACAGAAAGAGTAATCTAAGATCAGGTAAGTGCTTTGAAACTAACCTGCTTCAATGTACTCTTAATGGAAACTTTCAACGGAGGAAAACATAGAAATAAAGCTTATCAGTCAGAATAGGGTACTGTTAAGAGTAAATCCTAACTTTTTATTTGTTGTTCTTTATTAGATAAAGTGGACAAAGTGGAAACACAAAGTAAAATAACAATTAATAGTAAGAAAACACATCACCATAAACATAGACCAGGATCCCATAAATAATCTTGTATTTGATGTTCAAACCAGTTATAATCTTCAAGCCTGGTGGGTCTCTACAACTTCAAACTTCTCATATTGGCTTATGTATCTTCAATTGAAAACAAGGCTTCAGCAAACTATTAACATGCAGTCAGATATCCAAAGACCAACCCCTACAATGTGGTCCTCAAGGAGAATTTATAAGAAAATCTAGAAATGTGAGAGTTTCTAGGGGTCAAGTAACATTAAATTCACAATCAATGTAATTCCTGGTCTTTGAAAACCATGCAAGGCATAAGGCAGGAATGTTGGGTGTGTGTTATATTCTTTCCACGACTAGCCCCACGCGCTGTACGTTGCGCCGGGCGCAGTAGGGGGGTCACAGGGGGGGCGGCAGCCCCCCTTGTCGGGGTCTGGAGTAGCGCCCCGGCTAAATTTTTTTTTGGTATGCGGTCCCACTCATATGCGGACCCACCCATGTTTTGTGCATGAGTTTGCACATGGTTTTGGGGTACGATGGTTTTCGACCCCTGGTATTTTGTAGATCCGGTCAAGGGAACTACGGTTATGTTCTAATCCAGGGTTAATGGATTGGAGTTTATGTATGCTTCGACATGTATATATGTGTTGTAACACTAAAAGGAATATAATGAAAAATCAAGTTGGTAGTCCCAATTTGGGATCCAGGGGAAAATCTCTGTGTTTATCTGTTTTATGTTTTATGCTCTCGCTATTGTTTATTTTCTGTTATAAGATTCGTGTATAGATAATTTATGTTCAGGGTTAAAACCTACAAGGAATGCATTCAACTGTAACTCTGCTTCATAACTTTGTTTTCTGCATTTCGAGGCTTAATGAACAAAATAATTGACTTCAGGGCTGTTTTTTATCTTTAAAATAACTTGGCTGACAATTAGAAATAAGTTCTCTTGATTTGTATTAATTTTTCAGCTGTCTTTATGCAAATATCTCTTATTTTTGCAGTAATTAGGCCTTCTTTGTTTTCTGTGAGGCTGCAGGTGTCCTTTAGTAGTTGGAGAGGTTGGATTTTGGTGTTGGAGAGGGTTCAATTGCCCTCTTAGTGGCGGTGGAAACTTTCTCGGACTGACATATGTCTTTGTCTTTTCCTAAAACACTTTAATTCACTTTTAGGTCTGTGTTTTAGGCCTAATTAGGCCTTGGTATTCTTTTCCGGTCTTCATTGTGTCTTTAACTCTTTTAAACACTGGATCACGTTTTTAATCTTCAATAATCATGATTTTAATCCTTCAATTTATCGCTAATACACTTTGCCGCTTCTTTTTCTGATTTTCTTGTGGTGTCTGTGCAGGTTACATGGTGTAGTAGGGTTCAGAATAGGTTTTAACATTGATCCTTTTGATAAACATGCCTTAAAAACCCCTTCTCAGGCATTTTCTCTGTGATCTCTGTTCTTGGAACTGATATTCTATGTTCCAAAATACCCTGCATGTACTTGTGTGACAGAATGCATTTTACGATCTTAAGGGGAGTGGAGGAGGATGGCTCTAGATGCTCGTGGAGAATGGTGGTGTGGGATGAAAATGGTGAAAATTGTGAAAAAATGGTGAAAAACAGGCCTGCAGAAGTTTTGGGGCATCATGGATTTTGGGCCGTCAGATCAGGTCAGGCATCGACGATCAACAGTTGAGATCGTGCGATGAAACTGTTTGGAAGGCTGATAGAAGGGATAATGGATGTGGGCGATATTAAAACATGGCCGTCGAATTAACCAAATGAATGGCAGAGATTCATTGATGGGGTCATTGGGGAGAAAAGGCGGATGGGAGAGGGAACATGTGACGTTAAATCCGAGCCGTCAGATCGAAGAAACCGACGGCTAGGATTAAATATGAAAATTCAATGCGGAGGGGAAAAGGTGGTTTTGTGAAAAAAACCAGTGGTAATCGCGCTGGGTTGGGGGCGATTTGTGGTTTTCATCAAATTCACGCGATTCCATTAAGCGTGCGCCATGTGGCAATACAAAACCACCTATATCGTGCGGCTTTTGAAAATTAGCCTTCGGAAAATAAATCTACGCGATATGCTTCTCGGCCATCGGATGTGCGACGAAAATATCTGATAGTGGATATAAGGCGTGATGGGGGAAAGGTGCGAGAGCAGAGGCGGTGATCGGGTTTAATAAGGACCGTTCGATCTGGCGTATGGACGGTTGAGATTGCATGGATCAGCGGTGTTGTTTGTTTGGCCATTGGGTTTAACCACAGCCGTTGGATCTATTCAATGGATGGCTATGATTGCATCTCAGGGTGGAGTTAAACAAATGGGGAAATGGAAAGGGGAAGCGCCCGATTGCGTGTGGGCCGTCGATCTATGGAGATCGACGGTCCTCGTTGACCTAGATCATTAATCGTCAGAGAATAATGAAAACAAAGGGAAAAGGTGCTGTGATGGGGTTTTTGGGTTTATTAGGCACCTATTCACTGGGATTTAGGTCTCATGGGAGGGGGCTAAGCCACATAAGCCCTCAGGGGCTTAACTTTCAAATAGAGCGAACAAAGTGTTTTATAGGATTTTAAAAGGGATTTTCAGGTTTTTTCAGCGGATTTTCGGCCTTCTAGCGCCTGGTTGCAGGCTAGGGTTTACATGAGGGAATGGGGCTACAAAGTTTAAGCCCTTAGGGGCTAAAACCTGATATAGTGTAAAAGAGGGTTTTTTAGGCCAGTTTTAATGCTTTTGAGGCTAAATGAGGGATTCCTGTAAGGGGGAAAAGGGATTTTTAAACCTGACAGAGGGTAACATGAGGTTTAAAAAAGGGAATTTGGTGATTTAGAGGGCTATTGGAGGGATTTTTGGATGAAATTGGTGAGGGAAAAAGGGGCGAAAATGGGAATTTGGAGGGGATAAAATAGGGCAAATGGAGGCCTTTTTTACAACAGTTTTCTTCACAAACAGTGAGGCTTTTTGATTGACATAGCTTTGAGGATTGCTTCAGAGGAAAAAACACATGAAGGCTTCAAGAGTAGCATATTTTCAAGGAAAAGGTTCCTCTTGAAGACTTAGAAACCATTTAGCCACCTGTTTTCTATGCCAAAATTTTATAGGTGGCTAACAAGAAGGACCTACTTCTCCACTTGCTCTAATTGATCTGGAGGCATTGTACTGATTATTGATTTTATCTTCCTTTTTTTTAGGAGATTGAGGCATATTTCTATGTTTATTTTAGATTTTCACAATGTTATGTTGCTATGCCTCAAGGATCATTTTGGTGATATCCCATTTCACCGAACTTGAGGTGCTCTAGTTCTATAGTTTCTTCTTCTACTACCTTCAAGCTCTTGAGGTTGTATGATACTAAACCTAGAAGTAATATTTGGCATGAAGACTTATTTGACTTCTAAAATTATTTATATAACCCTATAGATAGTTGATAGACTATTTATTTCATCACAACTTTTTCTGTCATGAATAATGGCATAATATGTGGGATTTTTTATGCCCCAAATACTCTTATGAATGTTCCCTCAAGCAGTGTGAACCAATCCGCGATGATTGCTAGAGATTCCCTTACCTTATATGACATGCATGGTGCTTTGATGCCAAGCAACATATGATATAGCGATGATATGAAGAGTTCATTTATCATTGCATATACTCCCCTATAACTCTTTTCACACATAATTTTGCAATATATATGCACCAATGAAGATATTTATTTAGTATAGGCCCATTTCCATTCCATCCCTAGGAATTCATTCTTTGCACATATACCATCTAGAAAATATGAAGACATGTAGAATTTGGTTGCTCACCTTTTGCCACATTCTTTTCTTTCGCAATGCACTTTTGCGATGACATATCTACAATATTGGACCAATTAAAAGTAGTTCCTTTAGTAGCACAAGGGTGCACCATAAAAACACATTTTTAATCAAATAATTCAACATTTTTGTGTCCATATAATCATAAGCACATGGCCATTAAGTACTAGTGCACTTTCCTCAATGTCTTGGTTTTATATACACCTTCAGGTTTTTGAAAAAAATTACTTGGCTCCTGCCACCAAGATTTGAGGATTTTCTTAGTAGACATTCTAAAATTGTCATACCATTTGGAATTGAGGTATTATTTAGGATTGGGGAGCTTATAATACATATGAATGTCACGAGCTTGATATGTAGCCCATAATTTCCCCTTTGAACTTATCATAATCATATTTTTAGGGTAAATGTGTTGTAGGATCCATTTTATGGTCTTTGCACAAGGAAACATTGGATTGTGGTAACCACCCTATGAAACCTAGAATTCTGAATGTTAAATTACACCTCTTTGTCTTCTTCATCTTTAAAATTTCTTTCCTAGAAAAGTCTTTGAATATTTTTGGCCAAGATAAGGTTATCGACTTGTCAATGAAATAAGAGGTGTCCTTGAGTGCTGGAACTTTGGGCTTTGGACTGTTCACTACACCTTCAATGTTACGCTCAATTGATTCCCTTACATGGCATTTTCTCGTAATGGGAGGCATACTTTCTGTGGAAGATGACAAGCTGATACAATAAAGATCTCCAACACCTGAAACTCAAAATCATTCATTTCAAAGAGATATAATTAGACCAATAAAATCCCTATTATATCTCTATTGTGTTTTCATAATTTTCATTGTTAAAACATAGTGTATTGGGGATTGGAGCAGGCGAAATGGATAGAGGTAAGGGTTGGTTGACTAGGGACTAGAGGTGCACAATGCACTAGCAAAGGAAAACAAAAATATACTAATCACATTTGCAAATAATTAGGCTATGACTACAAATTGTGCTAGCACGACTCGATGGTGAAAACTAAAGGCATGGGTGTTGTCGAGCTTTGCAAGGATAAAGGTTCCAATGTTATGAATATATATTGCATGGGCATAGCAGATCAAGAGAAAGATTAAAAATTAACACATTTCCATCTTTAAGAGGCTAAGTCATAGGGTTAGGACCTTGAGTTGTGCAGGTGTTCTTCAAAGAGGTTTGGTTCCAAGTGTTGGTACAAGCAGAGTTTGCAGAGGATAGGTAGGAAATGTTATGGTTCTATCGTATGTAGGTGAAATGAGTCTAACTTAGGGAAAATTTATAAAACGAAACCACACTCAGGGTATGTAGGTAGACATGAACTCCAATATTTAACTGTATAAAATATCTAACATAACTATGATACCATGTATAATTATATAGAAACTCTATAACAATGGATTCAAACCTATCATGTAATGTACTAAAACAAGATACAAAATCCTTCTACTATATTTGCGGAATATAAATCATGATCGCTCAATCACATGGAAGTAAGAGAAAGGAAATTATCAATCACACAACACAATATTTTCTTGGGGAAATCTCCTGCTCAAAACCAATCTATCATATATTATACATAGTCAAATAATCATGAAACAATGCAATGCTTTCTCACACTGAGAAAATCCTGCACCCTACTGATCATCTCACCCTGATCCTGCTCAAAACTGACTAGCAATTCTTAGGAAAAATTGACCAACACTTAGCCAATTCTCAACCCTTGCTTAGCCCAGCCTTGATCACGCAATCCCTAGGAAATTAATCCCTGTTAACTAGGATAATAAACCTTCCTTGACTGTGCAATCCTTCATGAGGCTTCCTCTGAATTTATAATTGTGCCTGAGAAATTCACTAATAATACAACTGATAGTTAACTTCCCTTTAACCTATGTATCAACTAGGTCGTCATCAGAATTGACTTGCATGCAACTAATAATAGAAAATCATCAGTTACTTGGTAGATCACTACTTGTGAATTAAATCTAATTTAATTCACTTGACCTCTCACTAGCTCATCACTTAGTTAGAACTAGTTAAACTAATTTTAACTCAATTAATTTGAGTTAACTGATTACACTCACACCACACTAGTGCTACAACTGCAACTACACCCTGAAAATAATAGAATAACTCTACATGCCTCACCTTTGACCCTCAACTCGAAATTCTTGAGCTAACTAAGTCTATCTCACTTAGTTAATTGATACAAGTTGTTATGATATGAAATTACAATTTAATTTCAATTTAATTACGGGATAATTAAATCAAAATCCTCTCATGTTAACCATTTTTGGGTGCCATTTTTTGGATTTTGTTTCTAGATGCCAATTTCACTATTTCTTGTTGCAAATTTCAACACTCCCTCTCAAGAAGAAAGGAATCAATCTATCTTGATCCAGTACCTTTGGAATGTTCTTGCATGCAACACTTCTCTAGTGTTGTTTGCACATGCAACTCTCATGAAATTGAATAGCCTCCAAACAATTGAATCAATATAATGCATTTGTCATCATATTATTCTGACTACTGGATCCTACTGCACATGTCTACTAGACTCTCTGTGTTGCTGTTGACATCTACATCCATGCACTCTGCACTGCTGGCAACTTTGATCTGCGCTCTAGTATCCGACATCTGTCACTCTGTTTTTTTTCATCCTGACACCTGAATTGATCAATCTAACCTATTATTCCTGCTATTGATGTATTATGGGCTCCTCGTAGCCAGGTTTTATCCACGAGACACACCATCTCAATGGAGCCTACCTAAATTTCTTCTTGGGATTAATTCTGCACATTGCCCCACCTCGCACATGGAGGTATAGTTTCATGTACTCCCTCTACCTTTTTGGCTCGAAATTTCCCCCTCCTGGAGGTCTCTAATTAAGTGGACTCTTCCACTCAGTCTCCTCTCTGCTTCTTCAATTGTGGATACTCCACAACCTTCTAAGACTGCTTTTGAGACTGCATGTTGAGAGATAATTGTTCCCTCTTAATCTCCAAGTCATTAACCACTAATTTGTTCCTCAAATATTTGCATGCATCCTCAACCTCGAGATCATACAGGTTCTTGACTCTTGAACCGATCTGATTACCTGTCTTGTGGCTATTTGTTTAAGGAACACCTTTACTTTTCTAAACATCACCTCATAACCATAGTCTTCCAATACCACTACAGAGACAGGTTTCTTCCTTAGGCTTTGAACATACAAAACATATGCTAGTCTGAGAGGGGAGCCAGACTCCCTCTGAAAGATAATTGTACCTATGTTGGTCACGCTATACCTCCCGTCATATCCAAACTCTATGTTTTGCTAGAGGTCCTTCTCCTCCAAGTCACTGAAGAGATATTTTTTCCCCAACATATGGAATGAGGCACCGCTATCTAGATACCACATGCATCCCATTACAATGTTGGTCATGCATGCAATGAGAGTAAAATCAAGCTCAAACTGTGAAGTCAATGCTTCACCTGCTCCAACTGCAGGCTCCTTCTTTCTTTCCTTCTTCTGTGGACAATTCGAAGCATAATGCCCATGCTTGTGATAGTGAAAACATATGATCTTAGACAAGTCTCTCTTTCCCTTTTCACCTTGGTTTTTATTTCCCTTTGCCTTATTTTGTTTTCCCACCAATGCACAATATTCTTCTTTGTTGGTGCTGGAGGTCCCATCTCTGGTGCTCCGCCTTATCTCTTATATTACCAAGTCAGACCACAAAATCTCCTAGTTTGGTAATTTCTCCCTCCCATTCACAGAGTCCTAGTAACTATGCCAACTCTTGGGAAGGCATATAAGTGCTAGGCTCACCAATTCATCATCGACTATGGTCACACCAACACTTCCAAGCTCATATTGACATTGAGTGAACTTCTCCAAGTATGTTGGTACTGTCTCACCCTCCTCCTTCTTGATCTTTCTGAGCTTGTCCTTCAGTGCCAACTTCCTTTGGTCGCTGCTATTTTGAAACAGATCTATCAAGGCCTTCCACATAGCATATGGAGTTGCATTCCCATGGAGACTTGAGAAACTATCATCTCAAACTCCCTCTAACAAGATCCTTCTTGCCTTTTCTACCTTCTTTTACCATGCATCAAGAAGTTGGAAATCTGCTGTTGCAGGCTTGGGAATATCAAAATCTATGAATTCCTTCAACTTGTTGTCCTCCAACACTGCCTCCATCCTATCCTTCCATGCAATATAATTCAAATTTCCCTCAAGTGAATATTTGAGTCTCAAGCCATTGAAAGACATCTTGATCTGTTGCTGGACCCTAAAGAATAAATCTGCAAATTTGAAACTGCTCAAGACAAACTCAATTTCTTCTCCACTATTGTGATTCTTGGCACTTTGATACCATGTATAAAATCTCTAACACGACTATGAAACCATGTAGAAAATATCTAACACTTATCTGATACCATGTAGAAATTATATATAAACTCTATAACAATGGATTCAATCCGATCATTTAATGTACTAAAACAAGATACTGAATCCTTCTACTATATTTGAGGAATATAAATCATGATCGCTCAATCACATGCAAGTAAGAGAAAGGAAATTATCAATCACACAACACAATATTTTCTCGAGGAAAGAACCTGCCCAAAACCCCTCTATCATATATTGTACATAGTCAAATAATCATGAAACAATACAATGCTTTCTCACGTCGAAAAAATCCTGCACTCTACCAATCGTATCACCATGATCCTGCTAAAAAATGACTGGAAATTCTTAGGAAAAATTAACCAACACTTAGTCAATTCTTATCCCTTTCTTAGCCCAGCCTTGCTCACACAATCCCTAGGTAATTAATCCCTATTAAATAGGATTATCAACCTTCCTTGACTGCACAATCCTTCATGAGGCTTCTTATGAATTTATAATGGCACCTGAGAAATTCGTTAATAATACAACTGATAGTTAAGTTTCCTTTAACCTCTCTGTCAACTAGGTCGTCTTCAGAATTGGCATGCATGCAACCAATAATAGAAAACCATCAGTTACTTGGTAGATCACTACTTGTGAATTAAATCTTATTTAATTGACTTGACTGCTCACTCGCTCATCACTCAGTTAGAACAAATTGATTTTAACTCAATTAATTTGAGTTAATTGATTACACTCACACCAAACTAGTGCTACAACTGCAACTGGACCCTGAAAATAATAGAATCACTCTACATGCCTCACCTTTGACCCTCATCTCAAAATTATTCAGCTAACTAAGTCTATCTCACTTAGTTAACTGATACAAGTTGTTATGAGATGAAATTACAATTTACTTTCAATTTAATCAAGGGATAATTAAATCAAAAGCCTCACATGGTAGCCATTTTTGGGTGCCATTTTCTGAATTTTGTTTCTGGATGCCAATTTCACTATTTCTTGTTGCAAATTTCAACATTAACTAATTATAGAGAGGATAAATATTATGAGAGTCCAAGTAAACCAATTAAAATGAAATCTCTTCACACACACACACATATATGAATTTTACCATTCATAGGAATACAAAGAGTTACGAGATTCAAAGAGACACATACAAGAAAAATAAGAGAAATGAAATGAAAAGAAAACAATCTCAAAACTTGAGGGTGAGAGATTGAGGCTTACCCAGATTGAACGTGTGGCACGGTCACACTTTGGAAGGATAGGAAGATGTTTATGTGAAGAAAAATCACACTGATCTTGTGAAGGATAGGAGTCATATAATGTTGTTTAAGGGTAATTAATTTATATAGTTTTTCTCAAACGTGTGACCCATTCTCGCTTTGTGATGCGACCAAGCACAAAACAATGTGACAAGCCTCTTACCAGAGTAGTGCTAGGATTTGTGCCTATGCTAGTAGAGGAAAGTGCGATAAGCTTGTAAACAACAAGTGCACTTTCACTTAAGGATAATTCAACCAAACCTATGATGACTTGAAACACTTGGGATTAAATTATGAGCACAATATTTCAAGGGATTATTAGGGGCTCCAAAATTATATTAGGTTGATAATTTTGGAGGGTTGTTGTAGAAGCTACAACATGAGCTAAACTGCAATAGGGATATTGAAAAAAATGATTTATGTTTTTTGAAGATTGATATTAGTACTAGAAGTAGCCATAAAATTTTTGAAATCTTTTTAAAGGTTGTAGATTCTTTGATAGAGGCATGGCCCATTAGAAGGATATCATCAAAGAAAATTTGATGAGAGGAAGAAAGATCATGAACAAAAAAATTAAGACCTTGTATTTTTCTATCATTGATGATTGATTTGATTGTGTGCCCTAGACCTTCAACCATCGAAGAAAAAAGAGAGGGCGAAATAGGTTATCCCTATCCAATTCCACTTGAGGGGAAGAAGGGTATGCATGGGGAGTCATTGACTAGGATAGAGAAGAAGGATTTAGAAACCAATGAAAGAACCAAATGAATCCATTTTTTATCAAAACCAAAGGATGAAAGAACATGGAAGATAAATTGTGAACTGACCCAATCAAATAATTTTGATGTATCTAGTTTTATGAACATGTTAGGTTTCTTGGAGGTCTTGAGAGAGTGAATAATCTAATGGGATAGAAGAATGTTATTTAATATTTTCCTCCCTTCAACACACTCGGTCTATTCTAGAGAAATAAGTAAAGGGAGCAAAGGTTTATGCTTTTTTCAATGACTTTAGATATAATTTTATAGATTACATTACAAAGAGTAATGGGTCAAAATTCAGAAGGGTTTTCAAACTTGTTACCTTTAAGAATTAGAGTTAAGAAAGTGGCATCTAATGCTAAGAGTATTGAGGATGATTTTATAGCGTCTTCTACTAGCTTACAAACATCTTCGTGAATGATCTTCCAACATACTTGGAAAAAATCTGAGGTGAAACCATCTTGTCCTATAGATTTCTTTGTGAAGGGTTGCATTATGTTTAGAGGTAATTAAATTTGGGATGTGCCGAGTGATTTTTAGTGTAGTTGGGCCTCTTTCAGACTAGGGCTCCATGAGAAGATTATGATAGAAGGCAACAAGCTATTGCTTTATGTCTTAATGGTATTCCAATTTTTTACCTTGTTGATCCTTTTAGAGATCATATTATGTTAACTATGTTGAGTCATAAATCGATGAAAATTTGTGTGTTTCTCTCACCCTCCTTGAGCCATTATAAGTTGGAATTTTGTCTCCACAAACTCTTGATTAAGGTGCATCGTACTGCTCCAATTAAGCTTGAATTACCAGTTCTTTATAGGATGTCTCCTTTGTTCTGCCTTCTTCTATTATTTCCCATTGTATGTTTTCCATTTCCTTTTCCAATTTCCCCTTTTCCTTATGTATGTTCCCAAATTTTGTTTTGTTCCGAGTTTTTAATTTATGTTTGAGATATTTTAGATGCTAGCATAAATTATATGTAATTTTTCCTTCAATTGATTAGGATTCTTTTGACCAGTTTTCTATGTTTACCAAGAAAAAGGCGTGTTAGATCTGGAAAGATTCAAATTGAAATGATTTATTTCTTGTTATGATTTTCTAGTCAAGAATTAAGTGAAGTGGTCAATGGTTTGATATATGCCTTGGGAGAATGCATACCTCAAAATTTCAAACTTGTAAGTATTAGAGATTTTGGGAGAAGAAAGAAATCCAAAAGTGAACATATTTAGGTTGAACCTCTTCTTTTATTATTCCATGTAAAAATACCACTACGAGAGTCAATATCCACAAGTTTGGAGGTTTATAGCAAGTTCTTGAATTTGTTAAAATCCTCCTCCTCCACTTACCAATAAACATCTCCTATCAACCTATAAATATTGTTTATACTTTACAGAGATATCATTATATTTAACATTATTGTAAAATCATTTGTATAGAATTTTTATTCTACTTAGTTCAATATAATATTTATAAAGATTAAAAATAAATAAATTATTATATCAAAAATATAATAATAATAATAATAAATTGTACATTAAATAAAATAAAATTAAAAAAAAATAATGAATAAACATATCAGTAAAATATCATTCAGAGGATTAATTATATATTTTCTAAAATATAATAATATAATATTATTAAATATTTTCTAAACTATAATAATAAAATATTTCATATTTTATTTTATTTTTTCATTAAATTTGTTAATTTAAATATTTTTATTTATATAAATAAAAGTTAAATTATTTATTTTTTGCAACTAAGTAATGTTTTACAATATTTTTGATATAATTTTGTATTGATAAATAGCATTTATTATCATTGATTATCATAATTTGTCAAGGAAATCAAGTGAAAATGCCATAAAGGAAACCAAAATCAACCTCTTGCATAAAGTTTAAACCACTTAATTTCACCCAATCGAAACAATAATTTTTATTCAAATAATATTGTAATGGAATTATTTTAAATTTAAAATATATAATAAATATAAACATTATAAATTTCCATTAACTTTATAATAAGAGTTGATAAAATTTATGACATTTAATTAAAATATTCATAAAATCGATAGAACAATTAGTGTGAAGAAAAAAATTGATATTATAATTTATAAAGGTATAATTTTTAATATTAAGCATATTTATAATAATATTAAATTATTCATAACTTATTAACAAATAAATAATTACATCTCGATGGGTTGATTATGGGAGGGGATGTGATCGCCCATGCACATTATTTCTCTGCTTATGTGTGTGCTATCACAAAACAATTACAACCACAAAGGGAGGAGGTCAAGGCATTTGGCACAATTGTGTAGCATAATTATGGGGAAGATGGAGAGTTTTGATCCTACATGATGTAGGGGCATTAGAAACTAGCTAGCAATGTAGGAGTTTTGTCTACATGTTGTGGCTAGGAGGGTTCAAAATCATTTGAATTTGTAACAAAAAGGTGTCAATACCTTAGCTGTCTATTGCATTTAGATCAGTTAGAGTCAGTAGAAGTCGAATAGTTTGGTTCAGTCCATCTGTCCAATTTATTTATTCGAATAATGTAATTAGGTTTTTGTTAGAATATAAACGGTCCTCACCGAGGAACCGAAGAGACACATTGTAATGCATATAAATTGTATCCCCCAGATGTATTGAGGGGAGGATATTTCTGCAGTAAAATCTAGGTGTTAAGCAATTGCTTCCAGTTGAATAAATTTCAGTGCTCGTTGATTATCAAATTGTCTTGAATTGATATTTGCGAGGGAATTTGTTTAATTGTGAGGCGGTTGAACATTGTTCTGTGTATAATTGTTGAATAGAGTTGCTGTATAATCTCCGCATGCCTCTCTGTCCATTGTTGAACGTAGATTTCTCTTGAATGGTCGGAATTAGCTCTGTTGAGATAGATCCCTGTAAGAAACCTTGAAGGGATGTACTGGACCTTGCTGTAGTTGTCGAGTCGTGTGTATGCCTTGAATTTTTGAACGAGCGCACTAGTAGTGTGGTTGCGCATAGAACGGTGGACTTATTGTCGTAGTGGAAGAACCCGCTTATGAGAGAAATAGACATGTTTTGTTGTTAATTGGAAATCTTGTCTCGAGGTTTGAACCTAGAGTTAGTGGGCCAGAGCGAATAAAGAGGAAGGCGTAACCATGGTTTAGCCCTTGGTCAATCACTGTATGAAACCAAGAGCAATTTTGATCGCACCGCCTTTGTAGGAAAAGATGTATTTCCCATTTGAACGCGATTAATGTCACGGGCTGCCACATGGCCTTAAGCAGTTTTGAAAACCCGCTCTCATCATGCATTAACTATCGACCATGGACTCAACGCGATATTGATACACACCGTCCGATCTGAGGCTGGCTCATCGAACGGTGATCACACTCAGATATGCTCAGGAGATAAGCCAAGGTATGGACGTAGAATTACATTTAATTCCATCGGGTGTACAGGTGGGCCCAAGGCCTAAGGGTTGTAATAAAGTTGTTTATTTAAAAAGCATCAGGTTATCAATATAATATTCTGAAGGGTGACAACTTTAGTTCTAAGGTTCGGTGGTAGAATTAAAGTTCGGGGATATATTTAAATTTTTCGAAGTTGCTTAATATATTTATTTGTCAAATTCTCTGAAATTGATAAATAAAATTATAAAGGAGTTGAGGAAGACTACGTGGAAGGAATTGAGTTAATTCGAGGGAAAATGCTGATAGAGCTACAATAGAGACCAACTCTCCTTTGGGGGGGGGAATTGTGATATCAGAGCTGTTTTTGAGTTGTTTTGCGGAGAATTAACATGGCAATCCAAGTTGGTAGAGGTGCTGGAAGAAGGAGACTCGTTGCCAATGCAAAAGTGTTGGAGACCTTGCAGAGGTTCGAAGCTAGAATGGATGCCATAGAGTGAAGATAGCCCAGAGATCCTGAAGACATCAGTGAACCTGAGATAGAAGAAGCTGGAAAATTTGCTGAGATTCCTCCTAACATGAGGCTCCTAAGAACTATTCTAGGGTTTGCAGTTAAGCCCAAGATTGAAGTGTTGAGTTTTGTAGGAGGAATGAATCCAGAGGAGCTGGTGGACTGGATTAATGAAATGAACAAGTGCTTTGACTATGAAGAAATGAGCGAAGATAAGAAGGTCAAGATTGCAGTAACAAAGCTAAAGGGACATGCTACACTTTGGTGGGATGGAGTGCAAGCAGAAAGAAGGAGAGCTGGCAAGCAGCCTATCAAAAGTTGGACCAGAATGATAGCTAAGTTAAAAGGTAAATTCGTGCCTAGTGATTATCAACTAACATTGTTTAGGCAAATGCAGAACGTGAGACAGAGGTTGCTGACAGTAAAGGAATATACAGAAGAATTCTATAGAGTAAGTATAAGAGCTGGGAAATTTCAATACACACCAAAGAAGACTGCCAGATATGTGAATGGTCTCAAGCTATAGATCCAAGATGAAATTGGTATTCTGTCTCCTAAGACAGTTGAAGAGGCCGATCAGATGGCCTTGAAAGCAGAGGAGAAACTCCTGAGGAAGAAGTCTGCCAAAGGGAGAGGTGATTTCCATGGAAACGGAAGTCAGGGTGGTAGAGGAAAGCCTACTACACCCAGAGATGGAGCTAATAGTAGCTCACCTCAGAATGCATCTACAGAGGGTGATGCAAGAGGCAGAAGGGGTTCTTACAGAGGAAGAGGAGGCAGAGGCAGAGGTAGAGAATTGAGGTGCTATAGATGTCAGCAAGTGGGACACAAGCACTATGAGGGCCCAAAGAATGTGGGTGCTGGTCCAAGAAATGCTGTTGTTGCCCAGGCTGGAGAAGAGGAAAAAATTGAAGAAGAAATTCTACCAGAGAGGGGAGAGTCCTTGGTGGTTAATAAGGTTCTGTTGAAACAAGCCAAAGAGGTCACTGAGCCTGCACAAAGGAAGAATTTTTTTAGGAGAATATGAAAAGTCCAAGGGAAATGCTGCCAGCTAGTCATTGATAGTGGCAGCACAGACAATCTGGTTTCCACTGAGGTGATAGACAAGTTGAAGCTGAAGACAAGGGAGCATCCAACTCCCTACAGGGTGTCTTGGCTACATAAAGGGCACCAGCTGATTGTAAAAGAATAGTGTGAGATAGAGCTGCAAATGGGAAACTATAAAGACAAAGTCCTGTGTGATGTGATTCCCATGTATGTGTGTCACATACTGCTGGGTAGACCTTGGCAGTTTGACAGAGTAGCAGTGCATGATGGCAAGAAGAACAATTACAAGTTCTTCAAGGATGGGGTACATCATACATTGATACCCATGGAAGGAGGAGAGCCATCAAGCAGAGTGGTTGATCCAAATACCTTGTTGCTGAGCGGGAAGGAATATCTACAACAAATTGAAGAAGAAGAGGTAAGCTTTGCTTTGTTTTGCAAGCCTAAGGTAGTTCTTACTTCTACAAATATTTCTGATTTGCCAATAGAAATCCAAGAGATGTTAGACAATTATTGTGACATTGTTGTGGATGATTTACCGATGAGCTTCCACCTGTGAGGAAGATCAACCATCAGAAGATTTTATACCTGGTTCAAATATACCAAATAAGGCAGCCTACAGAATGAATCCCACAGAAAATGAGGAAATTAGGAAGCAAGTACATGAATTGGTGGATAAGGGGCTGATCAGAGAAAGTTTGAGTCCATGTGCAGTACCAGCAGTATTGAGCCCAAAGAAAGATGGAGGCTGGAGGATGTGTATTGATTCCAGAGCAATCAATAAGATAAAAATCAGGTACAGATTCCCTTTGCCCAGAGTTGAGGATTTAATGGATTGTTTGAGTGGTGTTAAATATTTTTCAAAGATAGATTTAAAAATTGGATATCATCAGATTAGAATAAAAGAGGGTGATGAGTGGAAAACTACCTTTAAAACAAATGAAGGACTGTATGAATGGATGGTCATGCCTTTTGGGTTGTCAAATGCACCTGGCACTTTCATGAGACTTATGAATGGAGTATTGAAGGAATTCATTGGTAAATTTGTGATAGTGTATCTGGATGATATATTAGTTTTCAGCAAAACCAAAGAAGAACATCTAAGGCATCTTAATTATGTCTTGAAGAAGCTACACCAAGAGAAATTGATGATAAAATTAAAGAAATGCTCATTCATGAAGGAAGAGTTGGTGTATTTGGGCTTTGTTGTCTCTGCAGAAGGATTGAAGATGGACCCAGAAAAGGTTAAGGCAATTTTGGAGTGGCCTTCACCCAGAAATGTTTTTGAGGTAAGAAGTTTCCATGGACTTGCCAGTTTTTATAGGAATTTATAAGAAACTTCAGTAAGATTAATGCACCCATCATTGAGACAATAAAAAAAGCAAGCAACCATTTAAATGGACTGCTGAAGCAGAAAGAAACTTTAAACTTTTGAAACAAAATATGACTGAAAAGCCTGTTTTGATTCTGCCTGATTTTTCCAAACCATTTCAAGTGAAGTGTGATGCCAGTGGAGAAGCCATTGGAGCTGTGTTGAGTCAGGATGATAGGCCTGTAGCTTATTTCAGTGAAAATCTGAATGACACCAGAAGGAAGTATTCCTCTTATGAGAAGGAATTCTATGCAGTTGTTCAGGCATTGAAAAAATGGAGGCATTACTTAATGTCCAAAGAATTTGTATTATACTCTGAGAATCATGCTTTGCAGTACATTGTACAACAACCCAAGTTAAATCATAAGCATGCCAAATGGGTTGAGTATCTCTAAAGTTTTAACTTTGTTTTGAAACACATAAGTGGCCAAGCAAATAAAGTAGCTGATGCTTTGAGTAGGAGGCACATACTTGTTCAAGAAACCAATTTTGAAGTTGTAGGATTTGGTTTTCTCAAAGAACTGTATAAAACAGATTGAAATTTTAAGGAAGCATTTGAGGCATGTTGTAACCTTGTTCTAACAAATAGAAGCCAGTGGTTGGATTATTTCTTGCAGGAGGACTTACTATTCAGAAGAAACCAACTGTGTGTACCAAAATGTTCCATGAGAGAAAATTTGATCAAGGAGAAGCATAGTGGTGGAATTGCTGGACACTTTGGTACTGATAAAACTTATGAGCAGCTGAGTCACTTCTATTATTGGCCCAAGATGAGAGCAGAAGTGGACAAGTTTGTGAAAAATTACAAAATCTGTCAATATGCCAAAGGAAGGAGCCAGAATGCAGGATTTTACACTCCCTTGCCTATTCCAGACAGGCCTTGGGACATGGTGAGCATGGATTTTGTTCTAGGATTGCCCAAGACTCAGAGAGGGAATGATGCAGTCTTTGTTGTAGTGGACATATTTTCCAAAATGGCACATTTTATTCCATGTTATAAAAATAGTGATGCCACCCATGTTGCTAACTTATTTTTCAAAGAAGTTGTTAGGTTGCATGGGTTTCCCAAGAGTATTGTTTTAGACAGAGACACCATATTTGTGGGCCATTTTTGGAGGACATTGTGGAAGAAAATTGGTACCAAACTGAGTTTCAGCTTAGCTTATCATCCTCAGACTGATGGACAGACTGAGGTAGTGAATAGGAGTCTGGGAAATTTGTTGAGAAGTCTTGCAGGAGAGCATCCCAAGCAGTGGGACCATATTTTTCCTCAGGCAGAATATGCATATAATGACTCACCAAAAAGAAGCACAGGGCAGAGTCCATTCCATATTATTTATGGAATGCACCCCAAAAGAATATCAAAGTTAAGAAATCTGGGAAAGGCAGAGTTGAGGAGCGCCGATGGTGAGGAATTTGCTTCAGAAATCCAAGCCATACATGAACAAGTGAAACAACAGCTACAAGGTAGCAGCATCAAATACAAAGGTAGAGCAGAATTGAGCAGAAGAGAAGTCCATTTTGAAGTAGGAGATCTGGTTTTGGCGCACTTGAGAAAGGAGAGATTCCCAAAGAAGCAGTATAATAAACTGAAGTTTAAAAAGATTGGGCCATGCAAGATACTTAGAAAGTTTTCTGCTAATGCTTATGAGATTGAATTGCCTCCTGATGTTGGAGTATCTCCCATTTTTAATGTTGCAGATTTGTACAAGTATGAAGATAATGGTGCATAAGAGGGACCAGCAGACAAGGAACAGATTGAGTGGGCAAAGTAGCTACCTCCAGCAGAACCACTACAGCCAGAGAAGATATTGGAAAAAAGAGAGTTCAGGAAGACTAGAGGATAAGAGTACTTTCAGTACTTAATCAAATGGAAGGACCAGCCAGAGGAAGATGCCACTTAGATGACTGAAGGAATGTTGCAGAAGATAGGCAGATCAGTGGAGGAGCTCATGGACAGGAGTCCATGAAGAAAATCGCCCTCAGGAGTCTGATGCAGGGGCATTAGACACTAGCCAACAATGTAGGAGTTTTTTCCACATGTTGTGGCTAGGAGGGTTCAAAATCATTTGAATTTGTAACAGAAAGGTGTCAATACCTTAGCTATCTATTGCATTTAGATCAGTTAGAGTCAGTAGAAGTCGAATAGTTTGGTTCAGTCCATCCTTCCAGTTCAGTTATTCAAATAATATAATTAGGTTTTTGTTAGAATATAAACAGTCCTCACCGAGGAACCGAAGAGACACATTGTAATGCGTATAAATTGTATCCCCGGGATGTATTGAGGGGAGGAGATTTCTGCAGTAAAATCTGGGTGTTAAGAAATTGCTTCTGGTTGAATAAATTTCAATGCTCGTTGATTATCAAATTGTCTTGAATTGATATTTGTGAGGGAATTTGTTTAATTGTGAGGCAGTTGAACACTGTTCTGTGTATAATTGTTGAATAGAGTTGCTGTATAATCTCCACATGCCTCTCTGTTCATTGTTGATTGTAGATTTCTCTTGAATGGTCGGAATTAGCTCTGTTGAGATAGACCCCTGTAAGAAACCTTGAAGGGATGTACTGGACCTTGCTGTAGGTGTCGAGTCGTGTGTATGCCTTGAATTTTTGAACGAGCGCACCAGTAGTGTGGTTGCCCATAGAACGGTGGACTTATTGTCGTAGTGGAAGAACCCGCTTATGAGAGAAATAGACTTGTTTTGTTGTTAATTGGAAATCCTGTCCCGAGGTTTGAACCTGGAGTTAGTGGGCCAGAGTGAATAAAGAGGAAGGCGTAACCCTGGTTTAGCCCTTGGTCAATCACTGTATGAAACCGGGAGAAGTTTTGATCGCACCGCCTTTGTAGGAAAAGATGTATTTCCCATTTGAACGCGATTAATGTCACGGGCTGCCACATGGCCTTAAGCAATTTTGAAAACCCGCTCTCATTGCGCATTAACTATCGACCGTGGACTCAGCGCGATATTTATACACGCCGTCCGATCTGAGGCTGGCTCATCGAATGGTGATCGCACTCAGATATGCTCAAGAGATAAGCCAAGGTATGGACGTAGAATTACATTGAATTCTGTTGGGTGTACAGGTGGGCCCGAGGCCTAAGGGTTGTAATAAAGTTGTCTATTTAAAAAGCGTCGGGTTATCAATATAAGATTATGAAGGGTGACAACCTTCGTTCTAAGGTTTGGCGGTAGAATTAAAGTTCGGGGATATATTTAAATTTTCCCAAGTTGCTTAATATATTTATTTGTCAAATTCTCTGAAATTGATAAATAAAATTATAGAGGAGTTGAGGAAGACTACGTGGAAGGAACTGAGTTAATTCGAGGGAAAATGATGACAGAGCTACAATAGAGACCAAATCTCCTTGGGGGGGGGGGCTCAAATTCAATTTTGTTGCTATCACTACAACTACTACTCAATCAATCAAGGATGTGGGAAATTTCCAGAAGTTCATATTGCAAGGACCAAGAATTAATTATGCACAAAAATTGATGCAAATATATTCACCTAGTGTGATGGGGTGGTCAAATGTGGCACCATAGAAACATGATGGAGGTATTAAATGATTGGATGAACACTGCAATCAGCTTATGCCCAAGGTGGTTGCAACTAAAAGGTATAAAATATCTTAGCTCCTAACTCTTTCTCTTTGTTAGTGTTGGCCTTTTACAATGTGCACTTTTCCAATGGATAAGTGTTATGAGTTGTAAAATTAGATAGGGTTGTTTTCTACTCAGTTGTCATTCAGTTAATATCGAGCCTCCTTCATCGTTATAAATGGAGGACTTCAAATTTATGAATTTTCATACAATGTGAGTAATAAAAAACATTTTCATGATATCAAAGTAGGTGATTTTCTTGTTAAATCTATTTATTTTTTAATGAAGTCTCACATTTTTTTTATTTCATTTTAATAGATATGCCTAAGTGATATCAGTTCTAATTGAATTTTCTAGATATGGAAACTATTTCATCCATTACTAATTAAGGCTCCATGTAGTTGCCCATGTTTATTTTCTTGAGGCATTCGATCCAATTTCCTGATTAACAATTTGGGCTCTATGTGGAACATTTTTTTATCCAAGCTAACATGCCCCGATATAGCCTAATTTGAGGCCACTATTACAAGTTTTTTGTGTGCGTTGTGATAGATATGAAGGGGTTTTTCATTTTTATATTATTGAATTGGTTAGATAGGGTTTGAAATTTGTGGTTCCATCTCCACCATAGATGATCCTCTGTGTTCTAGAAGCTCATCCGGTTTATAACAACAATGATCATCTATACTACAATTTTCATTTTTTTGCATTGAACCATGCCCCCTGCAATAATGTGAGGAGGTGGGATCTAAGTCTGGTGTTATGTGCAGCCATTTACAATCGTGGCCATATGTATGTCTCATCTCATGTGATTTTCTTCCTCAGGAGGACCACAACCATGTCTTGGGTTTCTTAGTTTTTGAACAATTTATTTGTTCTAGAAAGCTCATGACTAATTTCTTCTAGCAAAGTTGTATATGATGGTTAGGTGCTCCAACTCTTTGACATTGTTATTTATATCATGAAATATGAATGTTACAATAGTATTGACTTTACTCTATCAAATTTAAAATAAATTGTGCTATAGTGAGTAATATTGAAAGAAGAAAATTATCTTGAAGGGGTCCCATTTTGAGTGAAAGAGAGATTAATTAGATGTATGATTAATCAAGGAACTATATGGATCGCCTATTTCCATGCCATTCAAGTATAAGGTCTAATCTCATTGGTGGGAAATTTTCTCTATCTTGGTCATCCATGATTGAATACTACAAAAAACACATTGTATAGGTCAAATGTGTAATATTCCAAATCTGGAACAGCTCAGCAAGCATGCACTAAAAACGCATTCCCAGCAACTTATGTTATAAAACAGTGAAATGAACTCTTGGATCCTATAGATCAGTCAATATAAAACCTAAATCCAAGAATGGAGCTGAAACAAATCAAATTAGGTGGGTTAAACAGACCTCCCACACTAGTGTAGCTGAAAATGACCAAAAACGCCAAACACTACAACACAAGGATTTCTGCATAAAAGTGACTGCGCAGTCTAAAATAGGGTTTTAACTCAGAAAATAGGAGAACAATTAGATCTACTCAAATATTGATTAACAATGCTGAAGAACAGAGATCTAGTCTCCTTATACAAAATACAAGAGAACCCGACAAGGGTTTCCTGTCAAACACTCTATATACAAATGTGATTTTCAGTAAATCACTATAATCACTAAAAAACTGAAGCATAAGAGTGTAGAAGGCTAAAATATGTCTTATATGATTTATATCCCTCAAGGGATTCCTCCCATGAAAGTTTGGACCTTTCAATCATAAGAAAACACTGCAACGGAGCCACTAGACCATCTGTTGAATGCTGCCTCCAAAATAACGCATTCCCTAGCTGGAACAACGCTGGGAATGTAGGGGAAATGTGTGGTATAATAAAAAATATTTGAAATAGGCTCTAGAGCTCTCCAAATAGGTCCCTCAAGTGAAGGAAACCTTCCTCCAATGAGAAACTAGCTCAGAAACCAGGATTCCAATCCCTTCCACTGCTGCACCTAGAAACACTGCACAATCTCTGACAGAAATTGCGCTGATGAAGTAGGATGAAGCTTGGCCTAAAAACCTGATGTGGAATGATTAATGCAAACTCTCCCAATGAGGCTCCTCAAGGAGAGAGGTGGGATTCCAGCTCGGGAACACCAGGTGCTAAACAACACTGCAACCCTGCGAAGCAACAAAGGAAGCAAAAAGTCTTAGCAGACAAATTAACAATCTAAAACATGAAGAAAAATGCTGCCATCATCTTCCTTAAATAAGTTATGAGTTTTATTGCCCTTGGCCCCACTAAATTAGGTTATCTCTATCAAAATATTCCCCTCCCTCCAAAACTGCGTTATTTCTCCTCCTCCACAATTGCGCTATTGACTTAGTCAAAGTGGACTGAATCAACTTGATAATAGCCCTATTCACACATGGAGGTGTTTTATTAAGCTGTAAAGAGTGTCCCATTTCACACTTGAAGTGTTTTTATTCCTCCTTATGAGACTTAGGGGCTTTTCTACCCATTTATTCATCGGTTAGAGATGCTGCTAACTCTAATGTTCCATCTAGCTTTGAGGCTAAAATTTGGGAACATTACAGTCCTCCCATCCAAAATATTTTATTGTCCTCAAGAAAATGCATAGGGAGAGAAAAATTTCTCCCCTCCTCCTCATGTGGCCTCCCATCAATGGTCTCCATCACAGCATCAATATAATTTGCAATAAAGCTGTCATCCAATGCTTCCTCCCAAGTGTACAAAACCAAATGGCCCACATCAATCAAAGGTGGAAGGTGTGAATGGAAACCTGTTTTCTATCTCATGGCCTCCACAAAGTAGGAGTGATGAAAAACATGGTGAATGAGTGACTCCCTCACCCATGCTATAATCCAAATTAAATGAGCCATCCTAGGTAGCTCATCAAGAAAATCATCAACCCCGATTTTGTACAATGTGTTGGGGCTGCATGGAGAGATTGGATTCTGCCATCCAATTGGTTTATCTCTCCATTTATGGTAAACATGGGGCTGCCTCTGTCCTTGGGATGAAATGACATGGCCTCTAAGAATGGCCCAAGTTCCCCCATCAAATAATTCAGCTATGAAGTGCCTCAAGTTCTTCAAGTTGTTCCTCCCACAAGAAGGGAAAAAGTGTGATGTGGCAATCATGGTTTGCCCATGGTTCCTCCTGAAATGTACAACATGTAAAGTGGGGAGAATCATGCTCCCAATGGGTATCCTCAATCTCAAGCCTACTCTCCAACCAAAACTTCCCCTGAATATAAACATATCAGCAATATATGGAAGCAAAGTCCAATGAGAACAAGTTGCCAAGTGACAACCGGAGAGTGAATCATAGTTCCACTCATGGAACCAGCATAGTGCATCCTTTACCTGCGTCAAAATATGAAATAAAAATTTCTTTACCAGCCACTTGTTTGCTGCCACAGTCATCTCATAAAATGAAAACATGAAGTTACAATATGGTGTCAATGGTGCACACCAAGAATCATGTGGCTTCCCCCACAGACCACCAAAAAGATAGCCAAAATCGATGCTACAAGTAGCTGCAAGTACATCATCATACAATATGCAAGAAGAGATAATACTTCTTGATATATCATGATGCTCAAACAAGGAAAAGAAGTACAATACAAAATGTGAGATTATACCTCCTCCATCATGTACTTGAGATCTTGAGCTGAAATGGCTCAACTGGAATCTCTCCCTCACCTCCAATGGTTCGGGAAGTGGTTGTGACCTCATATCTATCACCATCCGGGCTATGCATCTCTCCATATGCTGAAATATGTTATGCCGAATGCCCTCCCAAATGAATTCCTCTGCCAAAAAAAGATATGCATCAAAATGCATGGAAAAGAAATCCTCATGTGCTGCATGTAGCAATTTCTCCTTGAGACTAGAAGCTCTAGTCAAGAAGACTCTGCCATGTGAATAGATGACCATATCATACACCATATACTCATCATCTCTATCCTGGTCATCGAGGATCATGCATGCACCAAGATCCTTGGAGTACTCTACTAAGAGCTGAGATCTCCAATAAGGATCAATCCTCCTAAGAGACAACACTGGTGATCTGGCATGTGAAACTCTCCTCATGCTGCTACCTGCTACTTTGACATCCCCCATGCCAAAGTTCTCCTCCAAACCCTTCACCTCTCTAGAATCCAAGAGTGGCGAGTCCAAAGATAAGATGTCTTTCATCAATGCTGGATCTGGTGGCCTCCCAAGGGGAATGCCTCCATGTAGTGAGACATCAATGTCAAGAGAGGACTGTACATATGGTTGGGAAATCTTGCCCTTGCCTTCACAACGCAATACAATCTGCCTCCTCCTTGCACTAGTTCTCTGAAATAGAGAAGGGTGTGTGCCCCTCATCACATGATGCTGCTCTTCCTTCCTACCCACTCCTTCCAGCTGCAATGCTTCACAATCATGTTGCTCACTGATTGTGCTTGGACCTCCATGTATGAGATCTAGGGGAAATTCTTCTAGAGATACAAGAATCCCTCCTGTTAGAGCATGTGCTCCCCCTACCTCTGCATGAGGTACTGGATGTGCTCTAGATGTGACAATGATGTTTCCCTCAACTCCATCAATGTGTGTGGGCAACATCTCAACAATTGGATCCTCCTGTGAAAAAGAGATCCCCATTCCCTATTGTCTAGGAATATGAACTAGAGTTCTTGCCTTCGGCAATGTGTAATGCAAGATGTCAGCTTCTCCCATGGTTTTCTAAAGTGGAGTTTCCTCCATCACATGCAAATGTTTTGTTCTCTCAAGTTTTCCTTGCTCATGTGTCTTAGGAAGTTTTTCACCAAACCTTCCCACCAATGTTTCTATGAATATTGTATAGGAGGAAGTGTTTGCATTATTTAAAGAATAAGATTAAAAAATCCACCATGCATGGGCCTTACCTCTGAAATGCAACACTGCAAATTTGATGGCTTCATCTTCAGAAATATGGTGCTGCTGAAAATAGGAGTCTAGCCCCTTCACCCAAGCTCCAGTTGAACATGTAGGTGATCTGGAAAAATTAGATAGAAGAAATCTACCCACATCCTGTTGCTTTCTCTTCTCCACTTGGATCTTGCAAAACTCTCGGAAATCAGTATGATCTCTAAACCTCTCAGTTTGAGACTCGTACTCCCTCAACAAATCACTAAGAGTCATTCTCTTAGGCATTCTTCCTCCTTTCATCCATCTTAGGATAGACCTGGGCACTTGACTATGCTATGAATCATGGTGTGTAGCTGCATGCTCACACTCACCATGTGCAAATATAGATTCAGTTCTAGATCCAAACTCCTTTGGAGATCCCATCTCCAATCTCATTTTCTTCAGCTCTCCTTGAAAGCTCTGCATAGATTTTGCAAGAAGCTTTGTAAGCTTTTCTTCCTTTCTCTCTCCACATACTGAAGCCTTATATTTTCTTTCCATCTCTCCTGAAAGTGTAATAGCCGAAGATCCACAGGCTGAGCCAATATTGAAGCTTTGATACCACTGTAATATTCCAAATCTGGAACAGCTCAGCAAGAATGCACTAAAAAAGCATTTCCAACAACATATGTTATAAAAAAGTGAAATAAACTCTTGGATCCTATAGATCAATAAATATACAACCTAAATCCAAAAATGGAGCTGAAACAAATCAAACTAGGTGGGTTAAACAAGCCTCCCACACTAGTGTAGCTGAAAATGACCAAAAACGCCAAACACTGCAACACAAGGATTTCTGCATAAAAGTGACTGCGCAGTCTAAAAGAGGGTTTTAAATCAGAAAATAGGAGAACAAGTAGATCTACTCATATATTGATTAATAATGCTGAAGAATAGAGATCTAGTCTCCTTATACAAAATACAAGAGAACTCGACAAGGGTTTCTTGTCAAACACTCTATATACAAATGTGATTTTCAGAAAATCGTTGAATAATCACTAAAAAACTGAAGCATAAGAGTGTATAAGGCTGAAATATGTCTGATATGATGTATATCCCTCAAGGTCTTCCTCCCATGAAAGGTTGGACCTTTCAATCACAAGAAAACAATGCAACGGAGCCACTAGACCATCTGCTGAATGCTGCCTCCAAAATAACGCATTCCCTGGCTGGAGCAGCACTGGGAATGTAGGGGAAATGTGTGGTCTGATACCACAGATCTGAAATAGGCTCTATATCTCTCCAAACAGGTCCCTCAAGTGAAGGAAACCTTCCTCCAATGAGAAACTAGCTCAGAAACCGGGATTCCAATCCCTTCCACTGCTGCACCCAGCAACACTGCACAATCTCTGGCAGAAACTGCACTGACGAAGTAGGTTGAAACTTGGCCTAAAAACATGATGTGGAAATATGAATGAAAACTCTCTCAATGAGGCTCCTCAAGGAGAGAGGTGGGATTCCTGCTCGGGAACACCTGGTGCTAAACAACACTGCAACCCTACTAAGCAGTAAAGGAAGCAAAAAGTCTTAGCAGACAAATTAACAATCTAAAACATGAAAAAAAATGCTGCCATCCTATTCCTTAAATAAGTTATGAGTTTTTTTTCCCTTGGCCCCACTCAATTAGGTCATCTCTATCAAAATATTCCCCTCCCTCAAAAACTGCGTTATTCCTCCTTTGATTCCTCCTCCTCCACAACTGCGTTGTTGACTTAGTCAAAGTGGATTGAATCAACTTGATAATAGCCCTGTTCACACATGGAGGTGTTTTATTAAGTTGTAAAGAGTGTCCCCTTTCACACTTGAAGTGTTTTTATTCCTCCTTAGGAGACTTAGGGGCTTTTCTACCCATTTATTCACCGGTTAGAGATGCTGCTAACTCTAATGTTCCATCTAGCTTTGAGGCTAAAATTTGGGAACATTAAAAAATGATTTATAAAATCCCATGAGTTTTGATTGAAACAAAAATTTTGGAGCATAATATCCATGCATAATAAGTTTGTGATTAAATTCTCACTAACATCATTGTATGATCCTTTTTTTCATTCTATAGGTGTTTATATTCAGGACAATTTTTTGCTTTTATATATTACTCAAATAAAAAACCTTAAAGAAGTATTTGAGTGGCTTCTTGAAATGTTAGTATCATTAATAATCATTGTTTCGTAACATTATTATCCAATCATTCTTGATGATAGTGGGAGTATCTGACACATAATCAATTTGATGTTTTTTACGAACTTATTAAGATGGAAAAAATTTGGAAAGAACTTTGTGAGAAGAAGGAAGTTGAGAAAATTCATAATGAGGTCCATAACTAGCAGTATGTTGTTACTGTAGGAATTTATAGAAATTCTATATCAATGGATTCAATCTAAGCTTGTGATGTAATAAAACAATATACTGAATCCTTCTACAATATTTGTTGAATACAAAACATGATCATTCAATCACATGAAAATAAGAGAAATAAGTAAATCAATCACACAACATAAGATATTCCTGGGAAAGCAACTGATCAAAACCTCGCTATCATATGATTGTATAAATTCAAGGAATCATGAAACAATCCAATGCTTAATCTCTCATGGTATTCTCCAGCAATCTACTAATTATCTCCCGCCGATCTAGGAAAAATTGGACAAACACATAGCCAATTTTCAGCCTTCCTTTAGCTTGCCTTGCTCACACAAATTGTAAAGAATTAGGCCCCAATTAAATAGGAAAATCAGCCTTCATGATTATGCAATCCATCATGGCTTCCTCATGGATTTATAATTTCACATGGGAAATTATTGAAAATTACAAATGATAGTTATGTTCCCTTTAACCTCTGTCTCAACTCGGTATTCCTCAGAACTGACATGCATGCAACTATTAATAGAGAATCATCAGTTATCCGATTGATCACTACTTGTGAATTAAATCTAATTTAATTCACTGGACCTCTCACTAATTCATCACTCACTTATAACTAGTTAAATTGATTTTAACTCAATTAATTGAGTTAACTCATTACACCTGCACCCCGCTAGTGCATTAACTGCAACTGGACCCCCAAAATATTAGGATCACGCTACATGCCTCATCTAAGACCATCAAGTTGAATTTCTTGAACTAACTTAGTCATCGTGACTTAGTTAACTGATAAAAGTTGTTATGAGATGAAATTACAATTTATTGTCCAATTTATTTAAGGGAAAAATAAATTAGACAACCACATTCCTCACTAGTGTGTAATTGAAATTCCTCAGTGAATTTCCTCACCAATGTCTGTGTAATTTTTTTCCTTTCTAGTTGCCAATTTCACCGTTTCTTGTTGAAAATTTCAACAGTTGTATTTCAAGAAAAGAATTCAAGACTTAAGAATCATTTCCAAACTACAATGATTGAAAAAATAAAGAAGGTTGATAATCTAGAGTCAACCATGGGAAAGTATTTCCAGAATATTGTAGATGAATTCAAACCAAGATTAACCTTATTGATTATTTGGTGGATGAAATTAAGTCTCTGTATGAATTAAAAAATTATTTCTTGAAGAAGAAATTTTGTAAGTTGGAGGAGCAAAATCATCAACAAGTAATTGAGGTTGCTTATATAAAAGTCTCCTCAGAAATGCTTCATGAAGAAGTTTCCCCTCTTCAAGAAGATAACTACAGAATGTTTGACCAATATAAAACTTCAAAAATGATCACAACACATTTTTGTTGCAATTGAAAAAGAAAAATGAGATTATTCAAGGTTTGCATGAGTGCAAGAAGAACCTTGAGCTGGAAATCAGTGAACTACAAAATTTTGAGAGGAAGACCATTACTGTTGATTTTTCAAGATCACCTTCTTCCACCTTTAATGATATTAATTGTAGAAATATTGATGCCTTTTTCATCCACGTGGCTCCAGAAAGGCTTAGAAATTAGAGGTGGCTCTAGAAAGGCTAAAAAATTGAAGTCCTTGGATTGTAATGAAACAATATCAGATTGAAGAGCTCATCATAATATTTCCAACGGTGCAAATGATGCCTCAATCCAAGTCTGTATGAGAAAGTTATTACATTTTGAATTTTATACCAAACAACAACAAAAAGTAAAAGTCAAAGTCAACCTTTTGCCACGTGGAAGGTTGTACAAATGACGCATGGTAGCAAAGTTAGTAGGCATAATGGGACCCACGAAGATAATTTGACAGGCCAATCAACAAACTAGGTGGACCCACAAGTAGGTGATGTGGTAGCACCATAAGTCGACACATGGCAAGTAGGTGGCATATGATGTGGACCAATGAGACCCTGCCGCATGGCCCAATCACATGGTGTCACATGACACCTCAAATTAAGCCCAAGTGGCCTTGGCATGGTGCAACCTCCATTTTTGTCTTATTCTCATGGTTTTGGGAGTCATTACAATATGGATATACGATTTCCATATATTATATGGTTTGAAAACTATAATAAAACCAAAATTGGCCTTTAAAACCATATTAAAACAAAATTAGGAGTCCATGTGTTTTGAACCCAAAACCTCCCCAACAAAAGTAACTTAATATGACTATTCCAACCATTATGCCAACCACACACTTTGTTTTATTCACCCTCACATTTTGTTAGAAAATGCCATTCAAAAGGTTCAAAGGGAACCATGGAGAATACATGAGAGATGAGGGTGCAGGAAGACCAATGAAGACATGAATCTCAAAAAGTTTCGAGGAATATTGTTAGAGCATATGTTAGGGAATATTCCAAATACTATTCTCTATGAAGAATCTTTAAGATTCCCTTGGGGGCCAAGTTTTATGGTTTCATAATTATGGCAATTTTATACTCATTTTAACAAGATTTTCACTAGGAGTCTAATGGTGTAGTCTATTTTCTGATCTGAGCAACATATTTTTCGTCCATGCCCAGAAGAGAATCTTTTAGATTCTGGGGGAGCCTAAATTTGACCGAGTCAGAAGGGGGTCGAGTTTATAGTTAGATTTCACGATTTTTTGCCAGGAATTCAACTATATTGTTCATTTCATCTACAGAGTTGTGGATTTTCAGGACATCCCCAGAAATGGAGGTATAAGATGCATTGATTCCATGTCCCTTTTTGTTTTTGTTTTTTTCTGATATGATGATTTGATGTTGAGATCCTTGTTTGCCACTTTGTGTAAGGATCCTTATATGACACCTCATGTGAGAGTTTGATATTTTGTCATGCTGAAGATCTTTTATGAGTGAGAGTTCTCATAGAAGAGTGTTTCGTGGAGATACATGCCACTCTAGTTAAGGGATTTCTTCCTTGTATTGTCAAACAATACATCATGTATTCATCATCATCTTGCAACAATTAATGAAGTGGCCTCCCCACTCTTGACACCAGGCCTGGAGATGTAGTGCACACTAGATGAACTTTGTTATCAAGTTGTGTGTGTTCTTTGATTTTATGATTGTCTTTATGTTTCCTATTATTTAAAGTATTCACATGTGATTCCTTCATACTCTTTCACATGAAATTCTGCTAACATCATAGAATTAAAAGATCTTGGTTAATTCCGGTAGCTGAGAGATCCATATTAATTTGTGTCACCCAACTATGAAAAACATACTACCAACATTGGATCCCAACTTCTAAGCAAAATGGAAATTTTCCAAAGGAGGACTTGGAAAAAATGGCCAAGGCATAGTTGTTCCTATTATCCTTGAAGTGTAGACATATAAAATAGGTCTTGAATTGATCCATAATACACTGTCGACATTCCATTGGAAAAATTTTCACAATATATCTATGAAAGTGTATTAGAAAATATGCAACAATGATGAGGTTTTATTTCTCCTCAGATTTATGGATATGTTAAAATTTTTTTATTATGTATGCATGCAAATGATAAATATGCATAAAATAGAGAAAATTGAAATAAAACTCACAAACCACAAATTAACACAAGATATAACCTTAAAACCGTCTGGAGAGAAAAACCAGCTGGAATGTGAGGCTACTATGCTCTCTTTCTCTTAATATAAAATGGATGAAAGTATAAAGAAGTGAGGCTTGTGTCTCATGTGCTACTAATGTGCATAATACCTCTGTATTTTATCTCACCTTATCCACTCTTGGATAATATGCTCATACAAAATGAACTCGAATAGAATGGAACCCATTTTCCTCCTAGTGGTTTGGTTATAACATAATTCAATAGCCTACTAGTGGTCTGGCTTGAATCCTTCAACCCTTAAATAGAGTTACAATATGGAATATTATAGAGTATTCTTCATCATGATCATGTGTCTAGCGCCTTCTCCATTAATAATGGGGGTTGACTTGGCATCCTCTCTAAATATGGTAGTCAAAACAAGAAGGTCAAATTTTGAGTGGCATAACTTTTGCATAAAGGCTCGGATTGAGGAAACTATTGTACCATTGGAAATGTATTTGTGCTTAAAATAGTACTAAAAGGTGCACACTTAAGTAGAAAATTTTAACCCCCAAAAAACTCCATTTGATGCCTCTAACTACTTCTGGAGGGTTTTCAACCCCAATTTTCCAAGTTAGGTCTCGCCAGCAAAAAATGGTCTTGTGATTTTATTCCTCCACTTTTTCAACTTTTGAAGATTCAAGATGGATGACAAACAATATAGTGATCTAATCTAGATCACACCTCCTCATTTTGGGAGCATTTTGGTCCCCAAAATCCTCTACTAAATGAGGTGAGGAAATTTTTCCTGCACCTTCTCTTGGTTCTGCCATTTAGCCTTGCTTGGAACCTATCCTTTTAACCAAATCTACCAAAGGTCATCTTGCCCCTATCTTGTAGTTCTTGACCTATTCTATAAAATTGTGTCTTATGTCAACTCTTCCTAAGCATATGGTGCAAAATCCTCTATAGAAGGGAGGATTTGTTCCTCTTACTAGTTTAGAATGGAAGGATCATAGAGTTTTAGATTCTCTACATTCATCACTGAGTAAATGCACATGCATCAGGGTAGAGTAAGTCTATATGCATTACCTTCCACCTTTTCCTATATCTTAGAGACATCACATCGCAAAGCCTTGATTTTATTACTAGGACCTCATAAGCTCTCATTGTTAAGCTACAATCATACATTTTCTCCCTACACCTTGAACGATTTCTCTATTATGTTTTGATCATGCCTAACCTTTCATTTTTCTATGAATTTTGTATTTTTTCTTGTACCTATAAAAGGATTTACTTGATATTCTTAACAGAATTTTATGCCCTTAAGGAATTCCCTTTAAGGTCCTCTCTCACTCATCCTTGCTACCCATATGTAATATCCAAAGGTGAAGGTGGAAAATATCCAAAAACAAGTTTCAAATTGAGGATTACTAATAGAAGTGTGGAATACTCTATTATAAGAGTGTTTTATACATACTAGATTTTCATCACAGGTCTTTAGATTCTTCTTATTGTAACCCATCAAAATTTGCACCAAAGTATTGTTGACAACTTTTGTTTTCCCATATGTTTGTGGATGGAATGTTGTAGACCTATTTAACTTCATTTCCATATTCTCCCATAATGTAGTCTAGTAGAATTGTGGACTTATATGTTATAAAAGTGTTTTATATATACTATATTTTCATCCCAAGTCTTCAGATGCTTCTTATTGTACTCCCTCAAAAGCTACACAAAATTCTTGTTGACTTATGTTTTCCCACATGTCTATGGATAGAAAATTGTATACCTCCTTAAGTCCATGTCCAAATTCTCCCACAATGTAGTTCAAAATTCATTGAGAAGTCTTGCGTCCTTGTCTAAAACAATGATCCTCAGTGTCCCAAGTGTTGGGAAAAATACTGAGAGGGAGGGGGGGGGGGGGGGTGAATTAGTATTTAGAGCTTACTGAAAAGATTTTAACTTTTTCTTTACAGAATTCCATAGGCGGCTTTGATGAGCCCAACTTGCATATACACGCGCATATAATGAAAGAAACTAGCGTATACTGATATAATTTCATAGATTAGAAATTTTTTTCAAAAACAATCTTTAACTCAATTTACCAATCATGCATCTGTTAGATAATTAGTGAATATGTGTGGTAACAATAGTATAAATCGTCACACAAGAGAAACACACATGAACACCGATATTTAAGGTGGAAACCTAATTCGGGAGAAAACCACTGCTGCTGTCGTCTCTGTCTTCAATATTTATTATATGGAAAATTGTTTACAATATTGTATTGATGCAAACTCATATCAATACATAGGCATCTAACTGCAGAAGGCTACAACCTTCTCTCGTTTTCCAGCTGCTACTGGAAGGGAGATACAACCCCCTAATCTCGTTTTCCAGCCACTACTAGAAGGGAGCTTCAACCCCCTAATCAGAACATCGGCTTCTACTGGCAGGAAGCTTCTACTTCCTTACTGAAGGCTTCAACCCTCAGAACCACTATAGACCATGTTTCATCAATTTTCATAATGGATCAAACAACATCAACACAACTCTTCATAAACATAAAGAACCATAAAATTTACCCAATACTTCAATCAGAACAGTGAGACCACTGTAACTAGAGCTCAGAAATAACTGAGACCTCAGAATAAATATGTAGATACAAACACAACCCTGAACATTCATCAACTTAAAATGCATACGCTACTTCGTTTCATGGAACCCGCGTGTATACGCGCTTTCCTTCACACCAACTTGCATATAGCTCTGTGAATACTGTTTTTCAAAATGTAATCAGTCTCAGATCTAGATCCATATTTGAGGCTTTCAGTCAGATATCTTTAGAAATGCAAAACCCTTCATCAGTTAGTCACCATCAACCATGTTTATTCTCTCATTGATCATATTTGTACATAAAAAACTTAGCAGCATATATAGTATTAAAACAACCCAGATCTACAAGAAGACTTCATTGACAGACAACAAAAATATAGTAGAAATAACCAGAGAACCTCTGCAACATGCTTCAGAAAATCCCAACTTTCATATGTGCTTTTGCTAAGACGGAGCCACGTATATACACACTTTCACCACGACGAACTAGCGTATAGATCTGTAAATATGTATTTAGCAGAATGTATCATATCTATAGGACTTACCCAGATTTTTTCACTTTTCTTCAGTAAGCATGCGCCAGATCACAGATCTAATCATTTCTTTAATAAATCATGTAGGTACATAAGCATTTCAGATCTAGAGATCTTGATCCATAATTTTATCCAAGGGTGCATCTTAACTTCTAATTTATCAATAAGAATAGAGTTCATCCCATGCAGATATATCTTAGAGAAATATTTAGTAACAACCCTTACATATGCACACTTTTCACTATGATCTTCTTCTCATATAGATTTAGCTTTTACCAATACCATGAGTCAAAACCACTCAACAGCCTATGGTATTCTTGGACGGAATCAAATAGATAACTCAACGTTCAATACTATGGGCTAATACCATGGTAATGTCCCTTGTTATCAAACCTTTTGGAGCACAAAAGGCATACATGAATTGGAATGTACTTATCTGCGTGCATACGCGACTTGGCCTTTACAAACCCACGTATAGTTCCTGCATTATAAAAAATATCCAATCTTCTATTGGTCATTACACAATTATTTTGATAGATTGTTGAGCTTCTCCAGGAAGACATGTACACCATCCTTTTCTAGAGAGTTTCCATCAAGGACAACATTAGAACATAGGAAACATTTTGCCAACAATCTCCCCCTTTGGACTTGATGGAAACCAAATAGAGACATTAATCATAACATTTATTCAAACACCAAAATACTCTCCCCCTTTTACATCAAGATCAAACGGAAGATCAAATATCAAAACAAATTTTTTCCTGTCTTTACAGATCTGATGTGCACTGAATTGACCATGCTCCCCCTGACTGCATGCTAAAACTTCAGACACATCTTCAATGAAGTACATGACTCAATATCTCAACTGAGTATGACCTTTCCTATCACCAAGGACTCATAATTACATCAATGATCCAACCAAGTGGAATTACATATTTGATTGAGCTACCCAACCAAGTGGGTTTACAATTTGACAAAGTCCTTACATGACTGAATATAACAATTTACATCATGAGTATCAACATTTACTTTTTCATCAAAATACAGAAATGGATTTTCATAACCAGGAACAAAATATCTCAAGAGAGAAATCATAAATCTCAAGATTTTCAAGAGACCAGGTACTCCCCCTAAGCTTGTGCATCCCAAACACTTTCAACAACCAATTCATCAAAGAATCTATATCAAGGAGATAAATATTAGAGAATGATACAAAAAGATGAAGACCGGATCAAAACAGAGATTACCCAACAACACCACATCTGGTCTGAATGCTGACCCACATAATATTTGTCAGCAAAACCCATACGTAGTTTTATGCACAAAAAATCGCGTATATACGTGATTCGCTTTTATAGAACCTGCGTACCAAAATTTAATCTTCTAAAATTAATCAGACTAGATCAGAGAGGAAGAAACAAATCCTAAATTTTGTCTGAGATATTCAAATGCTTCCTTGGGAAGAAGTTTAATAAATATATTAACAACTTGTTCTTTGGAGGGAATATACTCCAATTTAACCTTTTGTTCAAGAACTTGTTCACGTAGGAAGTGATACTTGATAGGAATGTGCTTGGTCTTGGAATGCATAACAAGAATCTTTGAGATACTAATGGAACTTGTATTGTCGCATAAAATGGAGATGGGAGGTGAACATTTGATTTGAATGTCTTGTAAAGTCTACATCATCCAAAGAAGTTGTGTGCAACATGATGCTACAACCACATATTCTGCTTCTGTTGTAGATAAGGCAATAGAAATTTGTTTCTTGTTGAACCAAGATACTAATCGGGGCCCCATATAAAATGCACCACCACTAGTGCTTTTTCGATCATCGACATTTCCGGCCCAATTTGCATCTGTGTAAGCATGAAGAGTGAGATCAGAATTCTTTGGATACCATAGACCATAGTCTTGAGTCCCTTGTAGATATTTGAATATTATTTTTATAGCTTGAAGGTGAGACTCTTTTGGATTAGCATGGAATCGTTCAACAATCCCAACTGCATTCATAATATCTTTTCTTGTTTTGGTTAGATAAAGCTCATCACTACTTGACATCTTAAATATCCTCCTCAACATATGGAAATAAACCCTATTTTTTAGGAAAACAGGACGTTATCTTCAACGAATGCTTCAGATGATGAGTTGTCTTCATTTCATGGTCTTCAAGTCATGGATGATTGCTGACAAGGTCTCTTGACCTATTTGATCTGTCCACCTATCCAAAATTTCTCTTAAACTGCTCAGAAACCTTCAAAGATAGCTCGCTACGAAAACAGGGTAGTTTCGTAGCGTGCTTTCGTAGCATCTAAAAATGACTTCTTCACTCAAAATTTATGCGTCATTGATCTTGCATGGTGTCCATCATGACATGACACATCATCATAACCTTTTTCCCCTCTTGAAAGCTTCAAAAAGTGGTTTTAAAGGTAGAAAGACAGCTATAGAAATTTTCGTAGCATTTTCCTGGCTTCAAGCCTAGGAAACGCTACGAAACTTTGGAAAACTGTATAATTTCTAGATTTTGACCTTGTTCCAAAAAGGTACCTTCCAATTTTATAAAATTTGTTTTCAACATGTCATTAACCTCTCAAAATATAAACAAACCCAAATTAAGAGCCTTGGAGTGTTTCTTCTTCATTAATGATGAGTTGAGTTATGGGTTCCTCAACTACAGTCATCTTTAAACCCTTCTTCTCTAGCTCCTCATGGATCAATTCTAACTACTCTTGGAGGTATTTAACTTGGTTCTTCTATTTTCTGTTGCTATATTTCAAGTGCAGGTTCATTCTTCTAACATGCTTCACCTATTTTCTTAATGGCATAGTCCATTTGATTATTTGTTATGTATCATCTACTTTCTTTGACACACTACCAACTTGCTCTTCCCAAATCTCTTTCATTTTGTCAAACTGAACTTTTTGGAAATTATGTTTCCTTGACTTTTTCTTCATGACTGCTATTACATGATTTTGTAACTTTAAGTGTTCCTCAAGGACCTCAAACTCTGTTTTTTCAATAATTTTCTCATTTCCTTTCTTTTTCTTGATGACTGGATCTTCTTTTACAGGTGATGATAGGTCAATGATACTTGGTGGTGGTTGGACAATGTTAGTGACCCTCTAAACTTATTTATTGCTTTCCAAGGGTTTTCTAGCCTGTCTTGTCATGGGTTTCGTAGCCTGAAACATAAAACCCGCACCCTCACCTTCAAACTCTAACTTTGTTGATTTAGCTTTCTTGAGTTTCTTTCCTCCTTCATCTATATGTTTAGCTTGGACTATGGGAGTCTCTTCAATATCAATAACATGTATTAAGTCTTCTAAATTTCCTTTAGCCACTATTTGGCTCCTTTTAATCCTTTTTTTGCCATGTTTACTCACATTTGGCTCTTGTTTTGCAAGTTTTCTCATAGTTGACTTTTGTTTTGCAGGTGAAACAACAAGTGTATCAAGCTTCTGCAATTGCTCTGTTTCCATGATTACTGGTTCACTTTGCTCTACCCCTATTGATTCACTTTGTTCTGCCACTGAAGGTGATGTTATACCTCTAGGTTTAGGAGTTCTTTTAGGGGTGATGGCATCCACTTCAAAACCATTGACAAACAAAAAAGAAGACCAGTCTCTACCTATTATTTTTAACTCACCTAAAACCAACAACTTTATTAAACCATGATCAAATAGTGAGGTTTCACTTCCTTTAGATTTAGTTTGAAATTTATCTGCCATTTTTGCTAAAATTCTGTATAAATAAAAAGGTAGATCAAGAGGTTTCTTACCAACAAAATGTAGCAGAAGATTGAAGTGGTAAGAATAGACCTTATGATATCTCCCTTCACAAGTGAAGTATTTATGAATGATTCGTAGTAGCTTGCAGAAATTATCTTTCATGTAGCTCATTGGAATGGAATTTGTAAGGTCAACCTCACTATATTCTGGCTTGATAAATTCTTTACATTCCTACATGTTGAATTTGAAACCTTTGAACCATTGTTCTTCTCCTCTTGGAATTCTTGTTGCTGCTACAATGGTCTCTGGAGTTATAGTGAGGTTCAACATTCCCACTTTTGCAGTTGTCCCATTGAAATTTAGGGAAAACTCTTTAGAAACCTATACATGGCATCCTTGCAATATTTGGAAAAACTACAAACACTTGTTCTTCTGAAAATTTCTAAAGCTATTGGGTCTTCATTTATCAGGTTCATGTCTGATGGCTCATATATGAGATAGTGGCCACCTTTATTGGCCTTCCTCTTTGCAACCATGGTACTTTTATGTCTTCTCTTCCTCGCTTGATCAGTGATACCTACAAACATTTGAAAATACTAGCCACAACTTGGGCTCAGTGAAATAGCTCTCCAAAGCTCAATAACATGCAAAGAGGGAGTGGAGAATCACAAATGACTCAATCAGGAAATATTTTGAAGTTCAATGACAACTCATCGCATAATGATGACTCATACATGCTTAAAATGGTAATAATGACTTCAGCTATGACCATTGTACCTTGATTTAACGGTAACTAACTCGAAAGGCATCTAACCTATCCCTTTCAATCATTTACTAACACCTAGCACCTGTTTTGACAAGACATATAGGAATCCTTCCTTTCGTAGCGTTCTTAGTGTATTTCTGGGCATTTTCGCTACGAAAGTAGGGATTCTTGGCTAAAATGACATTTTCGGAGTTGTAATCTTGGGAAATGAAAAATTTCAAGAAATAATGACTGATGTGACATGAAAAGATTTGAATGGGGATTAGTTTTGGACTTTAGGATAAGATAATAAGAAAAACTGAAAATTTTCCTTAACCAAGTAATGAAAAATGAATTCTATGACCCTACCTTTGACACATGAACCTCTAAGACTTTGTCAAATGATGGTTTTTTTTTTTTTTTTTTTTTTTTTTTTTCTCTGAGTGATAACAGGAGGTATTAAAATACACCTCTGTATTGGTGTATATTTTTGTTTATTTCCAGTCCAGCTGATTTCAATTTCACATGACCAAGGTAAATGAAGATGCTGAGTCTCAATCTGTCATCTTCTGGACCACTCTACTTTAAAGGATTAGAAGAATTTATAAATATAAGGATTTTGTGGATTTATTTGTGCACCCAGCCATCAACACACTCAGCAATGTAGCAGGGCCAAGGATAAATGAAGAAATCAAGAAAACCATGTAACTGACAGATCAAGTAAAGATAGCAGATTGGTACTTGTACCAAAATTACACAGAACTATGAGTCTATGGTTGTGAGATAGCGCCCTAAAAATTTCCAAAGTTCCTCTCCATGAGGGTCTTTGTTGAAAATGCAGCAAGATGATGGAGCTTAGTGAAATGAAGTCGCCTTCACTAAGTGGGGATGACCATTGTTGACCGCTAAAAGCCTGTTTTTTTATTACAAGGAGCATGTCTGGGATTCCAGCCTTGAGATTCTGAGCATTGTCGGTGGTTAGAAGGTAAACAGATGACTTCATTTTTTAGGTCGAGGTCGTTCACTAGACCTATCGCGACATTAGGAAGCCGAATATCATTTACCTCAATAATATTTGGACTATAAAATGTAGCGCTAATTTCTCGTATATTCGCCTCCTCGAACAAGTAAGTGGCTTAAGGATTCATATTAGTAGAATCATAGATTCTCTAAGGGTTTGATGGCATCATGCATGGTGGACTTCAGTTGGACTTCAGTGGCAGAAGTTTGGAGGAGTTAATGAGACAGATAGTGGAGTTGTGTTCTGTTTATTTTAGTTGAACTGATTGAGATTAGTTTAACTAGCTAATCAATTAGTTATGAGTGGAGTGAATTAAATATTATTTAATTCATTAATTAGTAACTCATTATTCAAATCAAGAACACATCAGTTCACTACAGTGCATGATCAGTTCAGTGGAGACCAGTGAAAGAGGTAGATGAAAGGGTGGAGTTAGCTATCAATGGCGACATCAGTTGTGCATGAGATTTGCACCACACTTGGAGGAATTGCCTGTGATGATTGCGCTATCAAGCCAAGGAGATTCGAACCTTGGATCCCTATATAGACAGGCCTGGATTGCGCAATAGAGGCAAGGCAATTAGCGATGAGTTTTGAACCAGTAACCTGTTCAAAACTGAGCTAGATTGTGGGTAACTTCATGAGATAGTAATGAGTACTTGTGAGGAGTATTGTACTGAGTTTGTTACTTGATTTATCCATTATAATATACACAATAGCTGCGGGGTTTTCAGCTATAAGCTTTCCCCATACATACTGTGTTAATGTGTATGATGATTTGATGTGTTATCGCTTGATTTTATTTCTGCATGTTTGATGATCTGAGTGGAAGAGATTATGTGTTGCATATAAATTTGAATTGTATGTGATCAGGATAGTCTCGGTGGATAATTAATCATTATTCATAAATTTTCTACAGTCTTTGCACTGGAGTATATAAGGCAAATGATACATGCAGATGATGTAGAAATTTGAATAACTGATATATTATTCACCGAGATTCTCTTGATCACACACTATTTTAACTTCATGCACAATACATAATCTCTTCTACCATTGATCATTAATTGCAGAAATAAAAAACAATCGCATGCTAAAGACACAAACATCTTACAAAAATCGCTAAGAATTTACACACAAGAGCTACAAGCTTTTAGTTTCAAAAACTCCAACTATCATATTATAGTAACCGAGATCAAAATAACGACACACCATTCTCACAAGCTCTTAGCACAACCTCCAACTGCTACACACTAATCAAGCTAGATCTAGCAAAACACATGCTCCAATCTCTGCCACCTGATAGCCAACCTCTATTGCATAATCAATGTTGTAGGATGGCTTATAAATAACTTCGAACCACCTGGCTTGTACTGCGCAAACCTCATTGGCTTCTCCAATCGCTGTGTGTTGCAAATATGCAACAGTATAGTCACAACTGATAGTTAACCTGCTCTTTCACCTATCTCTGCACTGGTCTCCACTTAAACTGTCCATGCACTGAAGTTAACTGATGTATTCTTTAGTTGATTAATGAGTTTATAATTAGTGAATTAATTAATAATTAATTCACACCACTCTCACTAATTGTATCAATCAGTTAAACTAGATACAAATAGCTCAACTATGCTTAGATTAGTTAAACTGAACACAACTCCATTAACTTCCTCAATCAACTCCACCAAACTCTGTCACATGAGTTCTAACTAAAGTATCCATGCAATAGCTCCACTTAACCCTCAGGAATAGCGTAATTCCTTCTGTCAGCTCCTGTGTCACATCTATGCACTTAACTGAAGTGCTCCAAGAGAATAAGATAATGTTTAGAGTCCAAATATTATTAAGAGCTAATAATATTCGACATATCTATTTTTAGACTGGCAATCTAAAAATAGATTCCGCCCAATATGTCTAAAAACAGAAGTCCATCTATTTTTTCCGACTTGACCAACCATCCACAAATAGCATCCTGCAACTCATAGAACATGATCCATATGTCTAAAAAATAGACATAGTCTAAAAATATACTTTGCGCCAAAAATAGCCTGCGGGCCCACTTAGTGAAGGCGACTTCATTTCACTAAGCTACATCATCTTTTTGCATTTTCAAAACTCCCTCTCAACAAGATATGGATTATTCTCACACCTTTCTATCCTCGGGGTCAGTGGGTATTTTATTTTTCTCCTGGTGAGTGCCTTCATTAAGATATCAGCATCCTGATCCTCCGTGGGAATGTATGAAAGTAACATGATCTTCCGCTGCACACAATCTCTGATATGATGATACCAGATGTCAATGTGTGTAGATCTATCATGAAATACTAGATTAACCAAGAGTTTGATGCAACTCTGATTATCACAATAAAACATAGTAGGATCCAGGTGTGAACCGAACAACCCGACCAGGATCTTCCTCATCCATATAGCCTCGCATGCAGCCAAACTCGCTGCCCTATACTCAGCCTCTGTTGAACTGAGTGCCACAGATATCTGCTTCCTGCTGTACCAAGAAACTTCTGTCGACTCGATACTAAAAATATTTCTAGATGTGCTCTTTCTGTCTGTTGGGCTCTCTGCCCAATCTACATCCGTGAAGCCACATAGCCTCACCTCATCCGACTGTTTGTACCATAATCCATATCCCGATGTGCCTCTGAGATATCTCAATACATGCTTTCCTGCCTTCCAGTAGAGCTTGGTAGGCTTAACCATAGCTTGTGAAAGCTGGTTTACAACATAGCATATGTCGGGTCGTGTATTGACCAGATACATAAGCAACCCCACCAACTTTCGATAAATAGTGGCATCCACTGCCTCCGCCGAAGTAGCATCCTCCTTCCTCCATCCACCAGGAAGAGGAGTATCAATATGCTTGCAGCCATGCATGTTGAACTTCTCCAGTATCTCTTGGGCATACTTTCCTTAAGAAACAAACAGTCCATCACTGTGCTGCCAAATTTCCAATCCCAGGAAATAATGAAGGAGGCCCAAGTCCTTCATCTCAAACTCTTTTGCAAGATCATCCTTTCATGAGAGTATCAACAGCTCATCACCTGTCAAAATCAAATCATATACATAAAGTACAATGATCAACAACTTACCTTCCACCACTATCTGGTATAGGTTCGGATCCGCCTCACTCTTGGATAATCCAATTCCGGTGAAATAACTGTCTATGCGTGTGTACCAAGCACGAGGTGCTTGTTTCAACCCATACAACACTCTCTTGATCCTGCACACATGCGACTCACTGCTAAAGATCTCAAAACCTTCGGGCTGCTCTATGTACACCTCCTCCTCAATCACTCCGTTGAGGAACACAGTCTTCACATGCATCTGATGAATGTGCCACCCCATCTGCGCTGAGAGAGAAAGAATCATCTCTATGGAAGAATACCTTGCGACAGGTGCAAAGGTTTCCTCATAATTGATCCCCTCAATCTATGAGAAGCCTTGGGCAACAAATCTTGCCTTGTACTTCTCCACACTCCCATCAGCTACCTGCTTCACTTTGTAGATCCATCTCGAACCCACCACTAATTTCCCTTCGAGCCTTGGGACAATCTCCCATGCACTGTTTCTGACAATCGAATGATACTCTTCCACCATGGCATCTACCCATGCGGGATCCCCCACAGATTCCTCGAAAGAGTATGGCTCTGTCACAATACACTTGCTCATAAGAGCCATGTATCTAGTGTACCGATCAGGTGACTGTCTCTGTCTGCGCTGTGATGTAGGTGCTCCTATAACCTTCTCTGCAGCTTGAGCCAGTCGCTCAAATTATATAGTGTGCTTCCGCCCTTTGATGGTTGGTGCTGCTTGAGTGGTCTCTTCCACTCCATGAACTTCCTCTTGTGGCTGATCCACATCCTAAAGCTCATCCTTAGGAACTAATAGCTCCTCATCTGCATGCAAGTGTGGCTCTCTCTCAAGCAAACACTTCATGGCTTTCTCCTCATGAAATTTGATATCCCGTCGCACAACAGTCTTGCAACTGTCTGGAAAATACACACGATAGTTGTGGGGTGTATCAGTGTACCCCACAAATATCCCAACCTCTACAGTTGGCTCCAGCTTTTCCTTTTTCCCTAGCATCCCGCCACATGAATGTAAACAGTCAAATCTGCAATCAAATGGGAAAAAATATCAAAGCTTCACGAAAACGCCCCTGCAAGGTACCATGCCAAGTATCCTATGAGGACAACTAAGCCACATTATTATAATGCAAGACAGATGCTTCATCCCACAAGTGTGCGTATGGGTAGGCCCTGATCATGCAACATCGCCTGTGTAGCACCCACAATCGTTCTGTTCTTCCGCTCAGCAACCCCGTTCTGCTGTGGGTTATGAGGTGCTATGAGCTCTCTTCAAATTCTTTCTGCGCTGCAAAAGTCCTTGAATTCGCCAGAGATGAATTCACCACCATTGTCGCTCCTAAGAGCCTTCACTTGCTTCCCCGATTCTTTCTCAACCAAGGCTCTCAAATCAGCGTAACTTTGAGAGGTTCCCACTTTTCTTCTCGTATGAAGAAGATCCAAGACTTCCGAGAAAAACATCAACAACATCGTTATAAAATGTTGCTTTGTCAGTTTGCCACTGAAATGGTCCACACATCAAAGATGTGTGAACTCTCTCAAGGATCGTCGTGGCGCGACTATCCTTCTCGTGGAAGGTGGCTTTCACATACTTCCCTAAAGTACACCCCTTGCACTGATCTGACTGCGCAAGAGTGCCCTTAGGAAGCCCAGTAGAAATCTGCTACAAGATCTTCAAAGCTCCATGGTGAAGGTGGCCCAATCTCCTGTGCCACAATCCCATACTCTTTCCCAGTTCCTCACTCATTCATCTCGCCTTTGCTCGCCATTGGCATTGCATGTACCCATCTACCTCGTAATTAGCAGTTGGGTTCTTAACTCAAACCCCTATCTTCCGGGTCTCACCAGTTGCCTTACTACGCAGGAAAGCCTTTCCCTCGCTAAAGACAAAATCATATCCCTTGTCTTCTAACATCGCCACAGAGATAAGATTCTTCTTCAATCCTGGAACATGCATCACTTCCTTCAATACGAAGGGTTTACCATACTCCCTCTCAAAGGAAATGGTACCGATACCGGTCGCACTGTATCTACCATCATCGCCCATCTCGATGTGCACTCCAAGATCTTTCTCATCCAGATCAGTAAACAAATCTCGATCTCTTGTCATGTGAAAAGACGCACCACTGTCCAGAAACCACACTGAACCCATCACACTTGAGACCAAGCATGCGATCAATGAAAAATCCAACTCAAACTGCGAGGCTAAGGCCTCTCCAGCTGCAGATCCAGCAGCCTGCTTATTTTTCTTCTTCTGCGGACAATTTGTGGCATAATGTCCGTGTTGGTGATAGTGAAAGCACTTCACCTTGGACACATCCCGCTTCTTGCCTACCTTTACAACTCGTATTTTGAAGCTTTCTCTCTTCCCCTTATTGCATTTAAGTAAAAGCACAATTTTTTCACGCAGTTCTTTTGATGAAGATCCATCCCTGGTACTCCGCCTTATCTCCTCTTGCACAAGATCCGACCAAAGTCGCTCCCATCCTGGCAATTTCTCCCGACCATTGACAGAGTCTTGATAGGAATGCCAACTCTTTGGAAGCCCAAGGAGAGCCAAGCTCACCAATTCCTTGTCATCAACAGTCACCCCCACACTTCCCAGCTCATCCCTGCATTGGAAGAGCTTCGTGAGGTACTTGGGCATACTTTCACCTTTCTCCATTTTTATGTTTCTGAGTTTATCCTTGAGTGCCAACTTCCTCTGGTTGCTCTTTCTTTGAAATAAATATGTTAAAGCTTTCCACATCAAGAATGGAGAAGCTTTACCATGGAGGCTAGATACTATGTGATCCTTCACACCTTCCAACATAATCCTTCGACACTTTGCTGTCTTCTTTTGCCATGCGTCAAGTGCAGCAGCATCGCTAGAAGTAGGTTTTGGAATTTCTGCATCTATGAACTCCTTCAACCCATTGTCATCCAGCACTGCCTCCATCCTATCCTCCATGCAATATAATTCGAGCTGCCCTCAAGGGCATACTCCAATCGCAATCCGTTGAAAGACATCTCAACTTCGACACCAAGAAAACCCTACTGCAAATTCGAATTCCACCAGCTCAAAACTCAACCACTTCAATGTTTTGCAATTGCTCCAATGATCAATATTACTCTGATACCATGTAGAAATTTGAATAACTGATATATTATTCACCGATATTCTCCTGATCACACACTATTTTAACTTCATGCACAATACAAAATCTCTTCTACCATTGATCATTAATTGCGGAAATAAAAAACAATCGCATGCGCACATTAAAACCATAAACCAATCACACATATGAACACAAGATTTCATGGAAAGTTTCAATCTGAAAAACCCCAACTATTTGTATATTATATGTCATAGAGATCATGTAAAAATCCTCATTGTAGCTCCTCACAAGCTCTCAAGACAACCTCCAATTGCTACACACTAATCAAGCTAGATCTAGCAAAACACATGCTCCAATCTCTCGCTTAATTCCTCGATAGCTGCACTTCTATTGTGTAATCACGTCGTAGGATGGTCATAAAATCTCCAAACCACCCGGGTTGTAATCGCGAAATCCTCACTGGCTTCTCCAATCACCGGTTGTTGCAATCATGCAACAGTATAGTCACAACTGATAGTCACACTTCTCTTTCACCTATCTCTTCACTGGTCTCCACTGAAACTGTCCATGCACTGAAGTTAACTGATGTATTATTTAGTTGATTAATGAGTTTATAATTAGTGAATTAATTAATAATTAATTCACACCACTCTCACTAGTGTATCAACCAGTTAGACTAGATACAACTAGCTCAACTATGTTTAGATTAGTTAAACATAACACATGTCTACTAACCAATCAACTCCACCAAACTCTGCCACTTGAGTTCTAAATTAAAGTATCCATGCACAGCTCCACATCCCCCTGTGAATAGTGTAGAATTTCTTCTCACAACAATGTGGTTACACTGTACTTATCAAGTGCTTCAAGAGAATAAGATACTGTTTATAGTCCAAATATTATTAAGAGCTAATAATATTCGACATATCTATTTTTAGACTGGCAATCTAAAAATAGATTCCGCCCAGTATGTCTAAAAATAGAAGTCCATCTATTTTTTCCGACTTGACCAACCATCCAAAAATAACATCCTGCAACTCATAGAACATGATCCATATGTCTAAAAATAGACTTTGTGCCAAAAATAGCCTGTGGGCCCACTTAGTGAAGGCGACTTCTTTCCACTAAGCTCATCAACTTGTTGCAATCTCAACAGATGAGCTTCCCTTTATTTCTACAAAGAAGAAGTCCCAGTTCAAAATCAAGGCACAGATTGGGCCTTTCATCTGCAATAATAGAGCAGCAGGGGAGGAGGCAGATAAGATATTAAAGGAAATGGGTTTCAACCACAGTTTCACTTGGTCTTATGACCCTGCATGGATTATCTCCAAGAAAAGGGTGGAAAACAGGTCCATGTCCTATGTCCACACGCACAGGCCTGCAATTGAGTAATATGAAAATCAAGGAGAATGGGTGACCAACACTCGACAAGAGGATGAAGAACAAGTGATTTCCACCTCAGGCATCCAAACCCCAACCCCACAAGAAAGGAGTGCATAAGAAAAAGAAGAAAAGGGGAATGATCAAGAGAAAGAGATATGGAACAAGAGGCCAAGAGAGGATCATTCACCTTCAGTGACTATACCTCTAGTATAGAGTTCAAACTAAAATATAGGAAGAGGGCCAGAATTCACATGGATATCGACCAAGGAGGTGAATCAGAGAAACAAGCAATAATTCACATCACAGAAACCCCTAGATCATCTCCAATAGGTGGTCAAACAACGAATTCTCCTACATCCTCAGCCACCATGTCTCTACAACATCAGGGTTTGTAGACATATACTTCTAGGCCTGCCATAGAAGGCCAAGAAAAATTAGTGTATGACACATTCAAGGAGATAAAGTTGAGGAATGAGGTGATAAATACTAACACCTACAACCAATTCTAGAAGAAAACCTCAAGTTCACAAAGCAGGCCGGTGTCTACCTTTGATATTGAAAAAGGGAGGATGCAGATGGAATTTCTAAAAGCCATAGTCCCATAGCCTCAAGGAGAAGAAGACTATAAGAAGGAATCATTCGATTTTAGTACCAATGACATACATCCTATTGAAAAAATGGAATTACACAAGCAGGTTGGAGAGATGGTGGCCTCCACCTTGACAAGTACTACCATGACCTTGTCAAAACTTCAGGTTTCTTTATCCAATACTCAATCACGGTTCAAGATGGATAAAATATCTGCTATGGCTAAAGTTTTGAGAATCAAATATTTAGAATATTTAATAGTGAAGCCTGGGTATGACCCAACCAATATCCAAGCTGTGGAGGAGCTTTGGAAGAAAAATAATGCTGACATAGCAACCCTTAGGAAACAACTCAAGATGTCAGCAATAGAAGACGTTTTGGCTAAAGGCATTGAGGAAGAGGAGTCATAGAAGGCAAAGTTAATGAAGCTAGTTATGGAAAATTCTGCCCAAATCAAGAAAATGGAGACCGAGATGGAGAAGCTACTGAAGGAAAAAGAAGAAGCAGCTTGAGTGGCACTCATCCCACTAGAAGTTGTCCCCATTTCATCAATTCCATCAGCTTTTCCAGCAACTACTGGGGCATCCAGTGGGATAGATTAGATGTCCAAGGCCATGGAAATTATGACCCTATAGTCACAAGAGATCAAGAAATTGGAGGCACAGATAGGCATCCTGAGGGATCAAAAGGCTAGATTTGAAACTACCCATGAGATAGTCAAAAAGAAGATTGAGAGGTTGGAGAAGGCAAAGAAGGAATTTTCAGCCAGCAACATTTTGGGCCAAATCAAGCTAATAATTTGGTGCAGTATCATAGATTCAGTGGATGAAATCTGGAATTCTATCCAACTCATTTTTGAACATAAATAATTGATTGACAAATGCATAGTGGCTATTGAAAAAACAAATCAGGAATTGGGAAATATGCCTATCACAACCCCTAAAATCATAAATTTCTTGAACTCCAAAAACAGTTATGAGCTTGAAGAGTTGGTCGTGTACGATAGAACAACAACCATATTAGAGGTCAAAAGGGTCCTCACTAAGAGGAATTTGGTGATGCAACTGGAGGAGAAATGTCACGAATTGGACATAGCCATCAGTAGATTCCTAAACAGAATTGAGCCATTAAGGGCAAAGGGGTTGCCCTCATTGTATGTGATTAATAAAAAAATGGTCCAAAAGGGAGATTATATGACCAAGCTCAGGAAGACAACTAAAGACACCACCAAATTCTCCAACATCAAAGAAAACGTGACTAGGAAGGTTGTCTTGGATCTCTTGAGAAATGACATATTTATTCAAAATGAGTTGAAGCATGTTTTCCTCACTAGACCCACTTTTAGAAAATACACGGAGATGGATGAAGTGTACTGACAAGTCATAGGAACGAGAATTCCTGGTAAGAAGGAGTGGGCCAAATTTTGCATGTACCAAGATTGAAAAGGCACGGTGAACACATCAACACAACCACCGATCAACGAAAAGTGCCAGCACCGCATCATATTTAATGATCCAGCAAAGGTGACCCAAAAGTAGAGCTAGATGTCAAAGCCACCCATCGTTGCCTCTTTGTGACCACCTCAGCCACCTTCAACTTAATTTTGGATTCACGAAGAGCTACTGAACATTTGAATTCATGAAGAACTATCGAGATTAATTCCACAGGCGGTGTTTTGTTAGAGATATTTTGTCCAGGCCTTTCATGGCCACACTTGTCTAGTTTTTGTTTAATTGTAATTAATGAAAAGTTGCCAAAGTAGATAGGGCAACCGATGTAGTCTTTATTTAGATAATGTATTCATTGGCAATATCAAGGGTTGGACCTTGCTGGACCCTACATTGTAGGAAATATTTTATTGGAGCATTGTAATTTTTGGAGTTGGGCATCAATAATAAAATATTGTTTTACAGGATACTTGAACTGTGTTAAATGGTGATGTGCTAATTCTCTATGTTAAATGTTCCCGTTGTTTTCCTTATTGTGCATTTATTCATCTGATTGTAAAATAGAAATTTTAGATTAAGATTTGTTGTTGGAACACCTTAATTCTGTCTGTATTTACCATCTGAATGTTTTCTTCTAAAGTTTGTTAAAGAATTATTAACTTCTCTTTAATCATTACTAAATATCACTATTTTCTCCAAATCATAATTCATGCTGTCTTAGAGATCCAATTAGTACAGTTAGCTTGCCCTATGATGCTCTTGAAAAATTGATGTCACAAACCATCCCTTTTGACTCCAGAGCCCAATGGATTAGCTTCTGCAAACCTGCTCATCCAACCAATAAAATCAATCAAAACAACCAATTCTCACCATCACTGTAAATAACCTAACATCAACATTTATAACATTAAAGATGAACTTAAATCATAAATAGAGAGAGCCCTCTCCGAGTCTAGGAAGGTTAGGTCCTAGATTCCAAAGTAGTTTGTGTCCTCTATCATTTATTATTGCCAATATTTTAAATTATAGGGCCACAAAATAATGGTGACCATACTAGGGAACTATTGAAAAGCTTAAACATTTCATCAAAACTCAGAAACCCCAATCAAAACATTATATGATTCAAGTGTTTTCCAAAGATTGGTTTTTCAGCTGTGTTGCAAATATTTAGCCTGTCTGTGCTCCGAGTTTAAATTCTGGCTCCCAGAAGAATCTATACAAGATCTCATCCTGACCCAAATCCTCTTGAAATATTTGACAATCGAGAGAAAATCCTGAGAAAAACCCCTAGAACTAAGAGTCAAACTATTAGAAAATCCCTTCACAGAGCAAGTTCCCTCCCTAGAAACCTTGCAACCTTGCAGGACATCCAATTCGATTTACTTTTTCAATAAAGCTTATTCAAGACCAAATCCCATAATTGGATAGCCCAGACAGTTTTTGACCCATCTATCCTACAACAGATTCTAGTTGGGGAAGCTTCCACATCCACCTAAGCCAGCCTTCAGCTTCTCCAACACTTTGACTCCCTTCAAGATCTAGTAGCATAACTCACCTCAGTTTTCGATGATGCGTACCTTCAGCAATATGTATAATTATCTGTTTTGACCACAACATCTCCTAATGTTATTTCGAAGTCTACTCATCCTCATTCAACTCATCCAGGTGTATCTACAACTCCTACCACTTCTTTGAAGATTTTCCACTAAAGTGCCCAAACCACCACTCATACACCTCCTGTCCACCTTCCTCCATTTAATTCTCCACCTCCCCTTATCAACCCCCCTTAGGTTCCCCCATCACCAATCATGGCAAAAAAATATGCTCCATTGGTGCTGCCACCACCTGTGATACCCATGACACAGGATTATCAGTCCAAAATTCCACAATTTGATGGGATTGGTCCTGCAACTGCTCAACAACATGTTGATAGAATGAATAGTCACTTTGACCTTCAGGAGATAGATGATGAACGTGTCAAGTTGAGGATGCTTGCTCAAATTTTGGGAGATGAAGTAAGAAAGTGGTTTAAAGTCTTGACTCCTAATAGTATCCATGACCTCCATGCGACCAGTTATTCATCAATAGATGGGAAATTAAGAAAAACCCTCTTCAAATCTTGTTAGAATATGAAAAAATCAAGAGGAATACTGGAGAGAGTGTCCAAGGCTACTGCGCTAGGTTTAACAATTTTTATAACGCACTCTCTACTCACATGAAACCCCCACAAGGCTTGGCCCTGGTTAAGTTCCCAGATGGTTTTGTTCCAGAAATGGCTTATCAGCTAAGAAAGAGACCCTGCAACATTGGAGGAAATGCAGAGGGATGCAGTAAGCATAGAAGCCAACCTGCTTGCCAAGAGGGCTAGAATGAGAACTAACAAGAGATTTACTACAAGGGAAGAACCAAAAGCTTCCACATTTGATGCTAAGATTGATAACATGGTTAGTACTATGGAGAGAATGATAGAGAGCATCAGCCTGAATGAGAGAGCTATTCCTAGGGAAAATCATCCAGCTCCTCAAAAAAAAATCAAAAACTTAGAAGAAACCCCCTCAAATAAGACAGAAGTGAGAGGCCCTGACCAGCAAATTAGGCCTCCATTCTAAGAGAACTATGTTGATGAAGATGAGGGAGTGGTCGAAGAACTAGAGCAAAGTTAGATTAATCTAATGGGAATTATTGAAGAGGATTATGTTTTCCTTACTGAGGAAGAACAAGGTTTATTTTATCTGACTCAAACTGAAGTAGAATCTAAAGAGTCTGAGGATTATAAACAAGGGTTTGAGAATGAAATCATGGAGGTACATAGACAATATAACCTTAGAAGCAAGAATAAATCTGATAATTCCAAGAAAAATAATATTGAAAGTCCTGCCAAAAAAGATTCAGAAACTGATCCCAATAAAACAACAGAAAGTTCAAAGAAATTTGTAAACATCCCAGGAAATAATGATATAGAAAGCAACACTAGTAAGACAGCTATCAACCCTGTCAAAACTGTTCAAGATGATATCCCTACCACAAGTCAACAAGCTGAGATTGCTGCAAAAATAGTGCTTGAGAAGACTGATTGCTCAAATATGCTAAAAATATAGACACCATTCAAAATTGAGAATGAAATTGCTAAAATAAAAGTCTCAATTCTTGTCATTGAATTGGTAAACAAGGATGTATAGAGATCCTAGGTCCTAAAGGTGTTGAACATAGCAGAAATCACTGACACTGTCAATTTGAATGATGATAAACCTAAAATTTTGTTTGGGCCAAAAGTAGATGGTAAATCCCAGGAGGGAGGGGTTCCCCTGTTTTATGTCAGTTTGAATATTCATGATAGAATCCTCCATAATTCCATGTTAGGTTTAGGTGCATCACATAATTTTATGCCAAAGCCTGTTATGGAGAAACTTGGCCTTGAGATAATTACTAGACCCTACAAAGATTTGTACTCATTTGACTCCAGCAAAGTCAAGTGCCTAGGTCTCATCAAATATCTCTGTATCACTTTAGCTCAGATCCTAGTAAAGAGTCTAGTAATGGATATAGTAGTGGCTGACATCCCTCCTAAGTATAGCATGCTTTTATCACACTCATGGGGAGCCAAGCTACAAGGGACCCTCCAATTGGATATGACTTATGCTACCATACCAATATTTGGCCAAAAATAAGACTGTATAGGCAAACTTTGATGAAATACATGGTGAGCAGTCAAGAGAAACCACATAACTATCCCCTTTACTCTGTTCATTATGACCTTGACTCATTTATTCTTTACAATGATGAAGGCAATGATGCACAAATAGTTGGAGAAGAAAAGGACTAGGATAAAGAATAAGAAGACCAAATGAAAATCTTATAACATAAGTTTGAATCTGAACCTTTCTGGAACATGAGTTTTCATGGTTCTTGTGGCAAAGCAGGTTCAAGAGCAGGAGTGTGGGTTTGCAATACTGGAAATAACCATGCAAAGGGTCATCCTTACAAACGAAATGTTCAATGCACCAAAAACATAGCAGAATATGAGGCACTCCTTTTGGGTTTACAATTTCTGAAAAGATTAGGAGCCAAAATAATTTTTGTTCATGGGGATTATGAGCTGGTTATTAAAGAAATCAAGGGATAATACTCGACCAAGCATCCTATATTGACAGCATATAGGAATGCTGCCCTTGATCTTCTAAAAAAAATTGAACAATATGATCTTGTTGCAGTTCCAAGAAATCAAAACATCCTTGCCAATGGTTTAGCATTTTCAGGAAGCACTTGTCAATTACCTCATCCCACCAAGCAATATACGGTGCAGATTAAACACTTGCCAGCAGTCCCTGATAATATGAGATATTGGAAAATCTTTGGTAATGACAAACAGATTGAAAATTTACTGCAATCTAAAGGTGAGTTTGAATATTCCATCTTGGACCTAGATTGTGCAGAAGATTGTCCCACTGAAGGACAAATGAGTAGGGATTTTGGGAGTTGCGACTCCACCTATTGAGGAAGCATTCTTAAATTCTCCATGGTACGTAGATATATTATATGTTCTATTTAATTTAAATGCTCCTCCTGGTTTTTCCAAAACCAAATCTAGGTTCTTGAAATTAAAAGTTTTCAAATTCTGCATCGTAGAAAATGTCTTATACTAGAAAGATGCCGGGGGCATATTTCTTAAATGTTTGCTTAAGGAAGATGCAGATAGGATTATGAATTAATTCCATGAAGGTGATTGTGGAGGCCATATCTACTGGAAAAGCACCGCTAAAAAGATCCTTAGAACTAGTTTCTATTTGCCTACTCTCTTCTCAGATATCCACAAAATTGTAGTTACATGTCACAAATGTCAAGTTTTTAAAGGAAAAATAAAATTGTTGCCCTTGCCCTTACAACCAATTTCTATGTAGGCTCCTTTTCAACAATGGGGTTTAGACTTCATTGGGGAAATCCACCCCTCGTCTTATGCCCAACACAAATGCATCCTTACTGCCACAGACTACTTTACCAAATGGATAGAATCCATCCCTTCCAGAACTAATACTGACTCGGTGATTATCAAATTCCTTGAAAGCAATATCCTCTCCATATTCGGTTGTCCTAAAAAAATCATTACAGATAATGTTGTTTCTTTTAAGTCCAAGAAACTGGTGGATTTTTTCCATAAGTATCACATCTCCTTGTGGCATTCAACATCCTATTACCCTCAAGGTAACGGATTAGCTGAATCCTCCAACAAGAGTTTGGTTAATATCATCAAGAAGATGCTAGAAGACAACAAGAAATCATATCATAACAAATTAGTGCATGCATTTTGGGCTGACATATTGACAACTAAGAAATCAATTGGCATGTCACCATACCAGTTGGTATATGGGATGGATGCAGTTTTTCCAACATTGTTAGGAGTGCCATCCATGAAAATAATTCAAGAGGTACAGGATGAAGAGAATGATGTACAAAGAAGGATCAACCAAACCATTCTGCTACAATAGTCTAGAGAATATTTTTACTACAAAACTCAGGTTGTGCAAGAAAATATAAAGAAGATCTTTGACAAAAGAACGAAGGCAAATGATTTTAATATTGGAGATAAAGTACTGAGATGGGATTACATAAGAGAAGATAAAGGGAAACATGGCAAGTTTGAAAACCTGTGGAAGGGCCCATATATTTTTCGTTCTTTTAGGGGAAACAATGCATTTTTCCTACAAAAGATGGATGGAACAGAGCTTCCTGGAGGTCCTGTCAATGGTAGGATGCTGAAGCATTGCTTTTCCTGAGTGCATGAAATTCCCCATTCCATTGTAAATATCACAAATTTTCTTTTGGATCCCTTTTCGAAGGCCACCTTTTTGTGCTGAAAAAAACAAGATAAAGTTCATTAAAAAAACAAGAGAATATTCATGGAAAGCATTGCAGAGAAGGAGTATACAAGGCTATTGGTCTTGGTGTTCTTGACACTTCCCTAAGAGGAAGTGCCATCCCCAGCTGGAGCCACTGTTAGGGTCTTGTAATTTACAATATCACAAGCTAACTAAATATTTCTTCCTTGAATATTTTTAGATTTTATATATATTTCAATATTCAAAGCATTCCAGAAGAATAAAAAAAAGAAATAAAAAAAGAAGAAAAAGAGGGTGTAAAAAAGGAAAGTAAAGCCCCACAAAAAATGAATAGCTCTGAAAGTGTTGCAGATCAAAATGCCACTACTCTCTAGAAAAATTTGTTTAATCATACAGTTTAATCATGATTGTACAATTCTCAATTTCTGTTGATAGGTTAGAAAATTTAAGATTTTCCAAACTGCCTAACCTTGGCATATCAGTAGATAGGTAGAAAATTAAAATGGCTTAACAGTTTAAACTGAGTCAATGGCTGGCATAAGGATAGATGGTAGGTTAGAACTTTAAAAGGAAAAATGTTTCAGGGTCCTCAAGTCCAAATGCACCCTACAAAAGAAGAAAAAATGCTAGATTTATAGCTTGGGGAGGTAGAGAGGATAAGGAGAAAGAATGAAAGGAAAATGTAAATTTTATTCTAAAATGTACAACCTACAAAATTCATTTTTGTTTCCTATGGTCGAAGAAGAAAATCTAAAGAAATGAGTGTTTATGCTCTGAGTGTTGGAGCAAGGTTATGTTCCAAATTTTTGGGATGAAAATTGTATTCAAAATTATTAAGGCATACTCTATGCCTTATCTTTTATCCTAAGCCCTGAAGATATTAATTCCATTTATTACTAAAATCCCCAAACACTCATTTCCATTTTATCTTAAGTCCTATACTACCCCCGACACTCATTCATTCCCCGACCCCACCATCACGTTGCACGTCCCTATTAGTCATCAATAATTTTTACTATCTGTATATGACTAAATATCAGTTCTAAATTTCTAAAAACAAGATTCTTGAGTATTGTGAGTTTTAGAAATCTAACTACCTTCATTATCCTAATACTAGTTTTTTCACTATTTTACTATTTTTTCATTCCATGGTTCACCTACCAGTCCTAAAAGACCCATCATGGGCTTGTGCCACTCATCTATATCCTATTTTCCCACCTATAACCTCAACACTCTTTTTTTCCTTTGCCTCACCCCTCCACTTTCCATCTAGGGTTACCAAACAACCCGTTCCTTCCCATGTTCACCAGGTTCCTCAAGCATTTATGGTCTCAAAACTATCTCTGTAGGCACTTTAGATAAATCAAGTACATTGGATTTTGGATACTCAATACGTCAATTTGTCAAAAACTCTATTTTTTTGACACTCGAAGATCCTAAACCAGATTTCAGTCAAAGGCCAAGTCAAAGAACCCTCCCACTAGGTCATTAGGGTTTCATAGGTTGTAGAGTCTTCATTGGTGTTTTAAGAACTTTTTTTCCTGTGTTAGAAACTGGCTCAAACATAAAATAAGATCAGCACGTGGTTATCCAAGAATGAGCAGAAAATCTCCAAGGAGGACTACTTTATCAATTTCAAGTTATGCAAAGGGTAAATGTGAAGTTTGACATTTCTGCAGGAGTGTTAAAGTCACTATCACCAAACAATTGGTAAGGTAAAATACCATGCTCTTCAATCGATACATTCACAACAAAGAGAGAGGAAGCAGTTTGTGTTCAAGAAAAATTAGGGTTTCTAAGCCTGATTGGGCTAGCAGTGTGCCAAGAAAAGATCCAATGCAGCAAATAACATGAAGGAGGCACACCATGGAAACGAAAATTGAAGAAAAGTTTTTCAGAAATTATAGATGAAATAAGGAAAAAGGTGACGTGAACTAGACATAAAGGAATGAACTTGAAAGGGCTATAGAGAACTTAGACACTAATAATTGTTCTCAAACATCCCAAAAACCTAGGGTTTTGGTAAGATGATCAAAGAGGGTGAAAGGCATGGTTTGAAATCCATGATGATAACATGGAAGGGTTTCTGAAGATATCATTGTGTGTAAAGATCCCAAACTTTTCCAAAGGGAGTTTTGTCTTGTGAAAAGAAAAAAGGAAGGTTTGAGCTCCATGGTGCAGGTAAAAGAAGTTTTTGAAGCTAATTTATGGAAGCATCCTAAAACATTTCCAAGCTCAGTCTATCATGCCTCAACTATCAGTGAGAGAGGTGAAATCACTATTTCCAAGGCACCTGCAAATCAAAAGTGGTCGGAGGAGGTGAAAAGCATTGTTTAAATCCCATGGTGTTGGCAAAAGAGTGTTGTAAAGGTGTTTCCTTTTGTTTCAATCTCAAAGGTGTCAACAACAAACACATCAAACCCGCAGCATTAAAGAAGGAGTCAAACTCATCATTTAAGCAAACCTACCCACAGATATTAGTGTAAAAGGCCATTCAGAGAAGCTAAAGAGTTGAGTTAGACCTCATAATGGAAATGAGAGAAATGTTGAAATTTTTACTGTGTGAAAATTCCAAAAGAGAGTTGTCATGAATAAAAATGATTAAAATGATCATATTAAATATCATGATGCAGACAGAGAAGGTTTTTTAAGCTGCTACTATGTCAAGATGAACAGGTCAAAACCTCAAAAGCAGAAATAAATCCACTTCAATTCTTTTCATATCACCTAAAAAATGAAAATGCTGAAAGACATTAATAAGCAAGTAAAAGAGTCATTTAAATATTTTCATACCACCTACAGGAAAAATACAAAGAAATATTAGTGAAAAGGTGACAAAAGGCTAAAACATTAGAAAGAGGGTTTGAAAAGCTAAATTTAATTTTTTTGACAGTAAAATATCATCTAACACTTTATCAAAGTCACTTTTGCCTTGTAAATATCTTCAGGAACACTCAAGAGAAGGAACTGTCAGTTTTTTGGTTGAATTTGGGCAAGTCTACTCGGAGCTGCGCATTCAAGGTGACATTGCACATTCAAAGTTGGACACTACACCCTTGGAGGTTTTTGCTGTGAAAAATAACTCTGTGATGCGTGCCTTTAGGCATGCGATGTGCATTGAAAAGCGCACTGTGCGTTTCACTCGGCACCACCGACATACTGGGTAGAAGCACTTCGGCGTTGTGGGCCCGGTACAAAGTGATACATGCAGCCTGACCCAATAGGCTTGATAGGCCCAGCAAAAGTCTTCAGCCTGACTCAACTCGCCCATGACCTGACAGCTCGTTCAGCGATGCGCGCTCGATAGACTCGACATCTCATTTGGAATTGCTCGCTCGGCAGACCTTACATGTCGTGCACGTGCTACGTGTTTGGCCAGGAGGGCCTACACAACCTGCAAACCCTCAAACCCACTCAAAAACACCTCCAAGATGTCAAAAAAAGTTTTCAAGCATCCTCAAGAGGTAAGTGCAGCTCATTAAGCCCTCTCCAAGTTTTTTTATCATCATTTGGTCAAAGGAGTCAAGACCTAAGGAGGAAAACCTAATTTTTATACTTAAACACCACTGTTTAAAAGTCACTCATTTCACCTGTCTGCAAAAGAAAGTAAATAACACACAAAGAGTGCCTTGTTGAGAGGTTTCTCATTCACCTAACACCCATTCCATTTTCCAAATTAGTCGCTTACACTACAAAACATTGACAATTACATACCCTCATCATCCCCCATTGTCATCACTACTAAGGTGTTTTCCTAGCATGGTTTGACATATCAGTTGGTTTGCACTCAGGTTATTTAAGCCCCTCATTCTACCCAATTTTCCCCTCCACTCATTCATTCTCATCCTTCACTTGCAGAATTGCCCCTTTCATCACCACTTCATTACCTCCCTTCCACATTCATTTCACAAGCAGAGCTAGGGTTTGCTTCAAAGAAGGAGTGTTCAAAATTTCAAGAGAAGGAGGAAATGGTAGTGATGAAGAAGGCCAAGTGCCAAGGAGGCATCAACACAGAGGGGGAAGGATTAATAGGTTTGAGCCTTAAAACACAATGGAAATTAATGCCTCTCCTATGACTGTCACATGTTTCCAAAATGTGGGGTGCTTTCATTTTTGTGAAAGAGTATAACAGGTACAAAGTGATCCTGAGCTGACTAGGCTCTTCATCCTTAACCTACATGAGAAACAAGTCACTCTGGTAGAGGTAAAATTTGAGCTGTCATCAGATGCCATTTCTATTGCCACTAGGATACCTAGTGTTGGTGACAAGTGGTTCTAACAGGCCAGCTTAGACATAAGCCACTATGAGTCATTCGTCAAGCCTAGATACAAATACTACAATATATCTATATTTCCTTTTTTCACATTTTCTTGAGAGGTATGCACCCATGATGAGGGTCATTATGAAATAATTCACATGTGAGGGAAGGTTTTCTAGGCTTTATTCCAACCACATAAGATTGCTCATGCACTTCACTAGGGTTAAGATGCTACATTTTCTCTACTATCTCTACAGGAGTATTGAAAAGGTGTCTTATATTGTGCAAAAGAGAGACCCTTCACAGCAGATGCAAATTTTATTTCATCACTCCTTGATTAAGATGGTTGTGATGCATCAATTGGAACAAAAGGGTATTCCATGGGAGGTTTTCGTTGCCCGTGAGGTCTTCACCAACCCACAACCCCATCATCAGCAAAATTTTCCTTCATCATCTCATGCTCCTATCCCCACTCCATCATCTCCTGATCAGCATTTCACCATCTACACATATCCCCTCACCTCAGGACAACCTTCCTTCCTCACCCTCTCCCAATGCATCAGGCAATGAGGAAAGTAAAATTGAACAATCAAGTGACCATGAAGGAGAGGGCAATGATAAATCAAGAAATAATGAAGAAAAGGACAATAAAGAGGAATAAAATGAAGAGGTAGAGGGCAATGATGTCAGCATGGAAGAAACAAATGATGAAGGAAGTGCAGAAAGCATGGAAAAAGAAGAAAATGAGGATGTTAGCAATGATGAGGCAAGCAGTAGTGAGGAGGAACACAACAAAGAGCATGACATTCAAACAAAGAGCCATGGTGACAGTCATGACAGTGAAAACAATGAGTCTTCCAGTAGTAATGATGATGAAAATGAGGAGGTAGAAGGCAGGATGGATAAAAATGAAGAAAGTGACAAAGAGACGGATGATGATGCTAACGATAGCAATGAAACCAAGGACCAAAATTTCAGTGAAGTTGATGATAACAATGAAGAAAATGAAAAGGCTAATAATAGCGGTGAATATCACAGCAATGAGGCAAGCAACACTAAGGAGGGAGGCAGTGACAATCATGGTAACAACCATAAAAATGAGGACAGTAAAAATAATGAGGCTCATAGTATAGACAAAGGTAGTGCAAAAATCAATGAAGAGGCAAACAATGATGAAGAAACAAATGATGGAACACCTAGCAGTCAAGGTAATGAAGAAGCTAACATCAATGAAACAAATAACAGTGAGGTTCATGGCAGTGTTGAAGGCAACAAAGAAGGCATTGATGCCAACATGAAAGACACAAATGAAGAAGTAAGCCAAGATGTTAGTAAGCCAAGCGAAGATCATCACAAAGATAGAAACAAGACATATGTCACTAAGGTAAAAAATATTGAACCTTTTCCTTTGACATACCAAAGGGAAGAAAGGCATGTGTTGGCTGCCTCTAAAAGGCAAGGGGCGATGCCTTCCACATCAACAAAGAATCTTGACAAATGCAAGGAAAAGGTCATTGTTGGGGATAAGAAAGGTAACCATGGAACTAAAAAAAATTTGAATTTATTGACCTAGAGGATGAGAATGAAGAGAGGACCACTAAAATGCTACTCCAGAGTAAATATGCACAGATTAAGGACCTACAAAAAAAGCTTGGCATGGAAAGTATGTCATTAAGTATTATAAGGTTGAAAACAAGCAACTAAAGAAGACACAAAGGGACCTTGGCCTATAGAAAAAGATGGCCAAGCACTATGCCTTGAGAAATCAAATTGCAAGGGCCAAGCTCAAAGGATCCCTTGCCAAAATTCAAGCACTCAAGAAGGCCAAATACCAAGAAAACCTTGAAATTATTGCTGATTCTTCCATACAAGCATCCCAGACATAAAAAGAAAGGCAAATCTAAAGTTTGGGAACTTTTTGGAAATTTTGAGTTTTTACTGATTTGAAGGGCCAAGGGCGCTGCGCTTTTTCTATAGGCATCCTCAGGAGAAATGGTTTACATTTTTAGATTTTTCAGGTCAATTACAACATGCACACAAAATTTTAGGTCATTTGGAGTTGATTTGGTCCTCCAAAAAGGTCAAAAACACCTAAAATTTCACCTTTCTGCCATGTTTTCGGGGCTGGCACTGCACCTTTACAAACCCTGGGATATTTTCTTTTTGAATAGATTAATGGGGTTCAATCAGAAAACCAAGGGCAGTTTTTGAAACTAGTCCCAATAGGCTTTCCAACGAGCCATCACGAAGCCCATTCCAACATTGGGAAGGCCTTCAAAACTTGGCTGCAGGGTGACCCAGTTTTCCCGTGTAGGCACTGTGCCCTTAGACCTCCCTGCTGCGCCCTTATCTGCAAAAGTTAACAAAAGACACTCATTTATGGAAAATGGATATTTTTGTGGATTTTTGGGCAAATTACTCCAAAATTAGGTGGTATAAGTTATTTTTGCATTTATTTCCTTAGATATTTTATGCCTTGGGCCGTGCATGGTCTCTTGGACATAAATGACATTTATGAGTATTTATGACATTTTGAAACCCTAGTTAAGGTTTTGACCCTCCAATGCAAGTTAAATAGAGCATGGATTTCTTATTGTATTTTTTTGGTTGGACAATTATTGAGAGTAATCCATAGACTTGGAGATTGAAGACAAATTGGCTCTAATTTTTTTGAATGGCTTGGATTGTTTGACATTGGAGAAGGCTTGCTTGCAGGATCCTTGAGCATTATTAAATGGTGATGTGTTACTATTTAGTTCATGTTTTCTTATGTTATCATATTTTTCATCTTTATATTGCAGTAGGGGAGAAGTTTTAGGCTAAGAAATGTTGTTTAGAGGCACCTTAGTTCTGTTTGTCCTTCACTGTTTCTATGTTTTCTTCTGCTAGTTCAGTTTAGAGAATTCTTAGTTGCTCTCTAGACCCACTTATGCCTGTTTATATTAGAAATGATTCAATGAAGCAAATGTGAAAGTGATTTATGGTAGCCCTGCTCTTTTCTATTACTTAAACATTGTTTTTAAGGTCATTTACTTTGAAGTGTTGCTGATTAGGTTTAGCTAATGAGGTTTATGATTTTCCATGCCCTATAGCTCATCTCAAAAAGTTGTTTTGGAGGTCTTAATAACTTTATTGATGAAGTCAGGAGTTGCCTCTTCTTTGATCTCTGCTATATGTTTATATTACATGTTTTCTTAGCTTGAAAGTGAGATCACTAGAAGATTTATAAGTTTTTTGCCTTCTATAGTTCGCTGGATCGTTGTCTTAATGCTTACATGCTATGGTTTGATCAAAAGAGTTATTGGTATGCCTTGTTTTTTATTATTTATTAATGCTTAGTAAAAATAAAGTCCATTCTTGTTGTTGTATTTGTTGAAGGATTCTTAACTGCCCTTCTACACCTACTATGTTCACAATTTTTTGTTCACCTTCATTCACATAAGCCTTTAGATCTATTTAACTTTGTTAGATTTTCCCTGTGCTACACCCTTCTCCTACTATTAAAATTTTCAAGACATTTGTAGACTCCATAGCCCAATGGTCTGAACCTCTCTCACTCTACCTATTATTCTTGATAATCTACCTACCCAACCAAACAAACAAACAAACCCTAAACCTAATAACTAGCCTAAAATCAAAACCCTTAAAACAATCAAGATCACATCCTTTACATATTTATAGAGAGAGCCCTCTCTGAGTCTAGGAAGGCTAGGTCCTAGGACTCCAAAGACTGGTTTGATGTTACCCTTTTTCATTTGGTCATTTCCAATCTGCCAAGTTATGAGGACCTAACATAATGGTGATCACGGTGGGACCTGAGTAATTAACAACCTTAGACATCCTTAAAGAACTCAGAAAACCTCCATCAAACTTAGAAAATAAAGTGTTAGCCAAGAGTACTACCTAATTGATTCACCATACTATAAACATGATGTCTCAACTAGAGAAAACTCATTAAAGTCTCAGTGTTGTGTAAAGAAACTCAGAAAACCCCAAAAAACATCTTTAGATTGGTTTTTGTCAATTTTTGGAGGTGGACCAGAAGTACATATCCTCAAAAGTAGTAAAAAACATCCACCTGGCGACTCCACTAGCCTCTAGTAGGCCTACTAACTTCACTAGTTCTCATAGACTCCTCTGGGAATACACTAATCAGTCATAACCGTCTAGAATCCAGTCAATCATTGTATAAGCTTAGTATCCTTGAAGATAGGCTTGTTTTCAAGGCACTCCAAAACTTCAGCCTCTCTGCATTATTACGTTTGAAATCTGGCTTCACAAAGGATTGGCACCAGATCTCACCCTGAACCTAACCCTCCTACCATAGTTGATGACCCATAAAATATTTTGTGGAAAAATTCTAGGACCTAAGATTCAACTACTGTTAGGACCATTCACAAAGCAATTTTTGTCCCTAAAAACCTCACAGGCTTGCAAGATCCCCAGTTTGACTTATACCATAGAAAGAACCTTTTTAGAACTAAGTCTCAGAGTGGGATAAACCAGACAGACCTTGAGCCCATAGATTTGCAACATAGTCCTAGTAGAGAAGCCTCTCCTTCCACTCCTCTTGATTTTCAACTTCTCCAAAACTTTGGTTCTTTCCATTCCAAATATGCTCAATCTCAGTTTGTTGGTCCAAGTACATCTGCCACTCCCATTCACACATCCATGACACAAACCACTCCACTTCATCCTCCACCACCCCTCACAAACCCTCCTCGGGTTCCTGCACCTCCAATCATGGCAACATGGTTTACCCCATTAGTTCTACCCCAACCTTTAGTGCCCATGCCTCAATACTACCAATCCAAGATCCCTCACTTTACTGGAGCTGAATCTACCATTGCCCAACAACATGTACAGAGGATGAATGATGCCTTTGACTATTAGGAGATAAAAGAGGAGACCATAAATATTAGCATGTTTACCCAAATCTTAGGAGGAGAAGCTAAAACATGGTTCAAAAGCTTGACTCCTAAAAACATACATGATCTCCCTTCCCTTTATCAGATATTCATAAACAAGTGGTAGATTAAGAAAAACCCTCTCCAAATCCTCTCAGAATATAAAAACCTTAAGAGGAATGCCGAGAAAGTGTCCAAGACTATTACACTAGGTTCAATAGTGTGTACAATTCTCTCCCACTGCACATGAAACCCCCACAAGGCCTAGCACTAGTAAAATTTATGGAAGGCTTTGATCCAGACATGACCTACCAATTGAGAGAAAGAGACCCCCTAACCTTAGAAGACATGCAAAGGGGAGATGTGAGTGTAGAGGCCAATCTAATTGAGAAGAGGGCTAAGATGAGGTTATAAAAGAAATTCACATACAAATATGAAACCATGGCCTCCACATCTGATGCCAAGATTGACAATTTAGTGGTATTGGAAAGAATGATGGAGAGGATCAACTTGAATGAAAGAGCACATCTTGGGGAAAACCAACCAAATCCCCAAAACATAAATAGAAATCATAACTTCAGAGGAGACCCTCCCCAAAATAGACAAAGAGAAAATGAACAACAAATCATGCCTCCTTTCCAAGACAACTATGTAGATGAAGAGGAATGAGAGTCTGAACAACTATAAGAAAACCATGTAAATTTGATAGGCTCTAATAATGAGGGTGATGTTTTTCTCACTGAAGAAGAATAATGGTTATTTTCCTCAAATAAAGCTGAAACAAACTACAAGGACTCTGAAGAGTAAAAATTGGGTTTTGAAAATGCCATAATGGAGGTCCATAAGCAATATGACCTTATGAGTAAGAAAAACCAAGATCCCTCCAAGAAAAACACACTAGAAGCTGATGGTAAAAATATTCCTAAAAACATAATGAAAAGGACAACAGAAAATACCAACACCATGGCTAAGAAATATGATCAAAACAAATACAAAACCAGCCAACAAAATGGTGACCCAAGCTTCCCCAGTACTTCAAGTAGTGGCCCTAGTAAAACTGCTCTAAATGACAGTCCAAATAAAAGTCAGCAAACCAAGGTGGTTGAAAAGACTATGTGTGACAAAAATGATGTAAATATACCAAAAACACTAGCACCTTTTAGTTTTGAGGGTGAGATTTCCAAAATCAAAGTAACCATACCTCTTACTGAATTAGTAACTCCGGATGTATATAGGTCCCAAATGTTAAAAGATTTGAACATAGGAAATGACACCGACACTCCAAACTTGACTAATGACAAACTTGAGCTGTTGTTTGGACCTGAGGTAGAGGGAAAATATCAAGAAGGAGTTGTCCCTCCTTTCTATGTTAGCTTAAACATTCATGACAAAATCTTGCACAATGCTATGCTAGACTCTGGTGCCTCACACAATCTCATGCCCAAGGTGGTAATGGAGAGATTAGGCCTCGAAATAACCAAACCTTGAAAAGACTTGTATTCTTTCGATTCAAGCAGAGTCAAATTTTTGGGCCTAATCAAGGCTTTGTGTGTCAGTCTGGCACAAATACCTACTAAGAGTCTATTCATGGACATAGTGGTTGCTTACATTCCCTCGAAGTATGGCATGCTTCTATCCAGATCATGGGGAGCCAAACTTCAAAGGAATCTCCAAATGGACATGTCCTATGCCACCATCCTGGCTTTTAACCAAACAAGGAGATTGTACTGGGAATAACACATGAAATATATGGTTAGCAACCAAGATAGGCCAAACAAAACTCCTATATATTCTATACATTTATAACTTGACTCATTTATCTTGTATAATGAACATGACCTTGATGAACAAGTAAATGAAACTGAGAAAGATCTAGGCCTACAACAATAGTCAAACCAAACTTTGAATGAATAACTTGATAGCCAAAACTCTAGCAGCCCTAAACAACCACATAATGGCCAATCTAAACTTGAAGCATCAAAATAGAGCCATTTCCTAATGCTAATGTAAATCTTATAGAACACTTTCAGGAGGCTGAATTTTCTAGGGATCTGGATTAAAAATACCTTGAGGAATTGCAATCCAAAGATAACTCATTATCAAGAGGTCTCACCCCCTTAGAAGAGCTATTCGACTTTAATGAGGTTGCTAGGAAACTAAAAATAGAATCTACTGAGATTGATGTAGAAGAATGGAACATAGGAAACATAAGAGAATCCAAAATTATCAAGCTGTCCAAAACTCTGCCACCTCACATAAAACAGAAATACATAGAGTTGTGCAAAGAGTTTAAAGATGCTTTTGCAAAGGGGAAGGATGACTTGAAACCCTACGACACAAAAATTGTTCAAAATCAGACTCCTCTCAAGGAAAACCGAAGACCATTCAAGCAAAAATTGAGAAGAATAACCCCCATCCTAATACCTCTAGTTGAAAAGGAAATAAAGAAGATGCATGATGCTGTTATCGTAGCCCCATTCAAGTACTCAAAATGTTCTTCAAACCTGGTATCAGTAAGAAAGAAAACAAAGGGGTTTAGGTTATGCATAGACTTTAGAAACTTAAACACAACCTTCCCAAAGGAAAATTACCGTTTACCTAAGATAAATCATGCAATGCAAAGGGTGGTAGGTTCTAACTAGATGTCATTACTTGATAGTGTTTCAGGTTACAATCAGGTGACAGTACTTCCAACTGATTAGCACCAAACCACTTTTACAACACCTTGGGGCGCCTACATGTATGAAAAAAAATCTATTTGGGTTGATGAATGAGGGGGTTTATTTTCAAAGACCTATGGACACTAATTTTTCTGAGGACTTAAGTTAATTCATCATGATATACCTGGATGACACCATTGTATATTTTAAAATTGATGAGGAATACCAAGTTCACCTAACGAAGATCTTTGAAAGAGACAAAATGTTGAAGTGGTATTCAAGGAGAGAAGGCCATGACAAGCATGGAAAATTTGAAAATTTGTGGAAGGGGCCTTACATCATTCATTCAGTTAGAGGTAACAATGCTTTCTTTTTACAAGAGCTAGATGGAGTAGAGTTATTCGGAGGTCCTGTCAATGGCAGGATGCTCAAACACTATTTTTGTCAAAATTCCTAGTTTGAAGCTTTCATTCATTGTACATAACATTGATTGATGAAAAAAATCAAAAAAACAAAAAAAAAACAGAAAAAGAAGTAAAATAGGGAAGAAAAAGAATAGGTACAACCCCATACCCAAAAAAGAGTGTTTCCGAAAGTGTGCAAGCCTAAATGCCACTATTAATTGAAAAGAAAGAATCTTGTTCAATCATCTAGCCTAATCATGACTAAACATGTTTTGAATTTCTGCTGATAGGTTAGTGAAAGAAGGTGTGTCAAACCATTTAAGCTTGACTTGTCAGTAGATTAGATTAGGAAAATATTGTTGGTTCCCAAAGAATAAATCTGAACCAAAACTTAGAGAGGGATACATAACAAATGATAGATCATAGCCCTCATGTTTTCTAGTTTTGATTGTACAAAAACAATGTTTGTGTGCAACTTTTCCAAATGCCACAGCCCATGGCAAATCAAATTTCTCAATCCTGTTTTGATCATGTTTTCAATTTCATGTTAGTAGGATAGAGAAATAAAGGTTTGTCAAACAACCTAATCTTGATAAATGAGTATACTAGGTAGATAATAAGAAGAGTTCAATAGTCTAATCTCAACTCTTGGAAGTGATAAGGGTACAAGTAGATAGTATTTTATGCTTTCAAAAGAAAATAATGTCAAGGGTTTGCAGGTCCAAGTGCACCCAAAATAAGAAAAATGTTAGACAAAGTAGGATGGGTAGGTATAAATGAGGTTGCATAAATCATGTTTTCAGATTTTTTGAGATCATACCTTCAAGAGAACATCATCAAATTAAGGAAAGAAATATGCAAAGTGCAAGTAAGGTATTGGTCTTCAAAACTTAGAGATTTGAGCTCTGAGGTCCTAGACACCTCCTGAAAGGTAGACCCTCCCTAAGTGGAGCCACTATTAGTCATCAGTGATTTTCACTATCTGTAGATGACTAAATATCAGTTCTAGATTTCTAAAAACAAGATTCCTGAATATTGTGAGTTTTAGAAATCTCACTGCCTTCATTATCCTTATACCAAAATTTTCACTATTTTACTAATTTTCCATTCCATGGTTAACCTACCACTCCTAAAAGACCCGTCATGGGCTTGTTCCACTCACCTATATCCCATTTTCCCACCTATAACCTCAGAATTGTGTTTTGCCTTTGCCTCACCCCTCCACTTTCAATCTAGGGTTACCAAACAACCTGTTCCTTCACATGTTCACCAAGTTCCTCAAGCATTGATGGTCTCAAAACTATCTCTGTAGGCTCTTTAGATAAATCAAGTACATTGGATTTTGGATACTCAATACGTCAATTTGTCAAAAACTCTATTTTTTTACACTTGATGATCCTAAACCAGATTTCAGTCAAAGACCAAGTCAAAGAACCCTACCACTAGGTCATTAGGCTTTCATAGGTTGTAGAGTCTTCATTGGTGTTTTAAGCACTGTTTTTCCTGTGTTAGAAATTGCCTCAAACATAAAAGAAGATTAGCACATGGTTGTCCAAGAAAGATCAAAAAATCTTCAACAAGGACTACTTTATCAAGTTCAAGTTCTGCAAAGGGTAAATGTGAAGTTTGACTTTTCTGCAGGAGTGTTAAAGTCACTATTAGTAGACAATTGGTAAGGTAAAAGACCATGCTCTTCAATCGAGACATTCCCAACAAAGAGAGAGGAAGCAGTTTGTGTTCAACAAAAATTAGGGTTTCTAAGCCTGATTGGGCCAGCAGTGTGCCAAGCAAAGATCCAATGCAAAAAATCACATGAAGGAGGCACATCAAGGAAACCAAACCTGAAGAATTTTTTTTTCATAAATTATAGATGAAATAAAGAAAAAGGTGAGGTGAACTAGACAGAAATGAATGAACTTGAAAGGGCTATAGAGAACTTATAAGACAACAGTAATAATTGTTCTCAAACATCCCAAAAACCTAGGGTTTTGGTAAGATCATCAAAGAGGGTGAAATGCATGGTTTGAAATCCATGATGACAACAGAGAAGGGTTTTTGAAGATATCACTGTGTGTAAAGATCCAAACTTGTTCAAAGGGAGTTTTTTCTTATCAAAAGAACAAAGGAATGTTTGAGCTCCATGGTGCAAGTAAAAGAAGATTTTGAAGCTAATGTATGGAAGCATCCTAAAAAGTTGCCAAGCTCAGTCTATCATGCCTCAACTATCAGTGAGAGAGGTGAAATCACTGTTTCCAAGGCACCTACAAATCAGAAGTGGCTAGAGGAGGTGAAAATAATTATTTAAATCCCATGATGCTGGCAAAAGAGTGTTGTAAAGGTGTTTCCTTGTGTTTCAATCTCAAAGGTGTAAACAAAAAACACATCAAGCCCGCAGCATTAAAGAAGGAGTCAAACTCATCATTTAAGCAAACCTGCCCACAGACAGTGTAAAAGGTCATTCAGAGAAGCTAAAGAGTTGAGTTAGACCTCATAATGGAAATGAGAGAAATGTTGAAATTTTTAATGTGTGAAAATTCCAAAAGAGAGCTGTCATGCCTAAAAATGATTAAAATGATCAAATTAAATATCATGATGCAGAAAAAGAAGGTTTTTTAAGCTGCTACTATGTCAATATGAACAGGTCAAAACCTCAAAAGTAGAAATAAAGCCACTTCAATTTTTTTCATATCACCTGCAAAATGAAAATGCCGAAAGGCATTAATAAGCAAGCCAAAGAGTCACTTAAAGAATTTCATACCACCTGCAGGAAAAAGACAAAGAAATATCAGTGAAAAGGTGACAAAAGGCTAAAACATTAGAAAGAGGGTTTGTAAAGCTAAATTTAAATCCTTTGACTATAAAATATCATCTAACACTTCAACAAAGTCACTTTTTCCTTGTAAATATCTTTAGGAACGGTCAAGAGAAGGAACTATCAGTTTTTTGGTCGAATTTGGGCAAGTCTACCCAGCGCTGCGCATTCAGAGTCGGGCACTGTGCCCTTGAAGGTTTTCGCCGTGAAAAATAACTCTGTGTTGCGCACTTGTAGGCACACACTGTGCGTTCAGAAGTAGGATGCATGTTTCACCTAGCACACCCTACAGATCGATAAAAAGCACTTTGATGCTGCGTGCCTGACACACAGTGATACGTGCAGCCCAATTCGACAGGCCTGGTAGGCCCAAAAAACACATTTAGCCTAACCTGACTCACCTGTGACCTGACAGCTCGTTCAGTGTTGCATGCTCGGCAAACCCGACATCTCCTTCAGTGTTGCGCGCTCGGTAGACCCGATAGCTTATTCAGTGCTGTGCGCTCAGTAGACCTGACAGGCGCGACACCCGTGAACGCGCTGCACGTTTGGCCAAGGGGGGCTGCACAATCTGCAAACCCTCAAATCCACTAAAAAACACCTCCAAGCTATCAAACAAAGGTTTTAAAGCATCCTCAAGAGGTAAGTGCAGCTCATCAAGCCCTCTCCAAGTTTTTTTATCATCATTTGGTCAAAGGATTCAAGACTAAGGAGGAAAACCTAATTTTTATACTTAAACACCACAGTTTAAAAGACACTCATTTCACCTCTCTGGAAAATAAAGTAAATAAGACACATATAGTGCCTTTTTTAGAGGTTTCTCATTCACCTAACACCCATTCCATTTGCCAAATCAATCCCTTACATTGCAAAACATTGACAATTACATACCCTCATCATCCCCCATTGCTATCATTAATAAGGTGTTTTCCCAACATGGTTTGACATATTAGTTGGTTTGCACTCAGGTTATTGAATCCCCTCATTTGGCCCAATTTTCCCCTCCACTCATTCATTCTCATCCTTCACTTGCAGAATTTCCCCTTTCATCACCACTTCATTACCCCCCTTCCACATTCATTTCACAAGCAGAGCTAGGGTTTGCTTCAAAGCAGGAGTGTTCAAAATGTCAAGAGAAGGAGGGAATGGTAGTGATGAAGAAGGCCAAGTGCCAAGGAGGCATCAACACAGAGGGGGAAGGATTAATAGGTTTGAGCCTCAAAACACAATGGAACTTAATGCCTCTACTATGACTGTCACATGTTTCCAAAATGTGGGTTGCTTTCATTTTGTCAATGAGTACAACAAGTACAAAGTCATCCTGAGCTGACTAGGCTCTTCATCCTTAACATACGTGAGAAACAAGTCACTCTGGCAGAGGTAAAATTTGAGCTGTCATCAGATGCCATTGCTATTTCCACTGGGATACCTAGTGTTGGTGAAAAGTGGTTCAAAGAGGCCATCTTAGACATAAGCCACTATGAGCCATTCCTCAATCCTAGATACAAAGACTACAATAAATCTATATTTCATTTTTCACATTTTCTTGAGAGGTGTGCACCCATGATGAGGGTCATTATGAAATACTTCACATGTGAGGGAAGGTTTTCTAGGCTTTATTCCTACCACATAAGATATCTCATGCACTTCACTAGGGTTAAGATGCTGCATTTTCCCTACTATCTCTACAGGAGTATTGACAAGATGTCTTATATTGTGCAAAAAAGAGACCCTTCACAGCAGATATAAATTTTATTTCATCACTCCTTGATTAAGATGGTTGTGATGCATCAATTGGAACAAAAGGGTATTCCATGGGAGGTTTTCATTGTGCATGATGTCTTCACCAACCCACAACCCCATCATCAGCAAAATTTGCCTTCATCATCTCATGCTCCTATCCCCACTCCCCCATCATCTCCTAATGAGCATGCTTCACCATCTACACATATCCCTTCACCTCAGGACAACCTTCCTTCCTCACCCTCTCCCAATGCATCAAGAAATGAGGAAAGTAAAAATGAACAATCAAGTGACCATGAAGGAGAGGGAATTGATAAATCAAACAATAATGAAGAAGAGGACAGTAAAGAGGAAGAAAATGAAGAAGTAGAGGGTAGTGATGTCAGCATGGAAGAAACAAATGATGAAGGAAGTGTAGAAAGAATGGAAACATAAGAAAATGAGGATGTTAGCAATGATGATGCAAGAAATGTTGAGAATGCAGCAAGATGATGGAGCTTAGTGAAATGAAGTCGCCTTCACTAAGTGGGCCCGCAGGCAAATTCTGGCGCAAAGTCTATTTTTAGACTATGTCTATTTTTAGACATACGGAGCATAATTTGGGAATTCTACTTGGAGATTCTTGAAGTATGCGACATGTCGGTAAAAATAGATGAGACCTTAATTTTTAGGACCCAGGCTATTTTTAGACTGATCTCCTAAAAATATGGAAGTCAAATATTATTTACCCTTAATAATATTTTGACTATAAACAGCAGTTTACTCTCTTGGCGCACTTCAGTTTGAGTCATGGAGGTGACTCATGCAACTGACACAAGGAATCACGTGGTTCCTAGGGTTTGATGGCATCTTGCACGGTTGGCTTCAGTTAGACTTCAGTGGCAGGAGTTTTGGAGGAGTTAACGGGACAAGTAGTGGAGTTGTGTTCTGTTTGTTTTAGTTGAACTAGTTGGGATTAGTTAACTAACTAATCAACTAGATATGAGTGGAGTAAATTAAATAATATTAACTCATTAGTCAACTCAAGAACACTTCAGTTCACTACAGTGCATGATCAGTTCAGTGGAGACCAGTGGAAGAGGTAGATGAAAGGGTGAGTAAAGCTATCAGTTGGTAGATTTGTTTTGCATGAGTTTTGCATTACACTTGGAGAAATTGTCCATGACAATTACGCAATCAAGGGAAGGGGATTCGAACCTTGAACCTCTTCATATACAGGCCATGATTGCGCAATAGAGGCAAGGCAATTGGCGGGGAGTTTTGAACCTCAGACTTGTTCAAAACTGAGTCAGATTGTGAGTAACTTCATGAGAGAGTACTGAGTACTTGTGAGGAGTATTGTACTTGTTTGGTTATTTGATTTCTCCATTATAATATACACAATAGCTGCGGGGTTTTCAGCTATAGGCTTTCCCCATACATACTGAGTTAATGTGTGATTGAATTGATGTGAGATTGCTTCTGTTATTTCCGCATGTGACAATTAATTGTAGAATAAGGTTATGTGTTATGTATGCAATTCGAAATTGATATATGACCAGGTTAATCTTCAGTGAATAAGTGATTTATTCAGCTAATTTCTACATGGTATCGGAGCGAGATTAATTGTCGAGATCTATTACGGTGATTGCAAACTTGTTTCCTCGGACAGAGTCTGCATGCGGGCCAGGTAGCCTCCGGAATATTCATCCTTCTTTGTAAGGTGAAAGATCTGGTGAATGCCCTTTGCAGTCAATCTCTGATTTGGAAATAATTTGTTTTCAAGTGTAGATCGAAAGCGATAGAGCTTGGAGTTTGGAATTCGAATTTTGCAGAAGGTTGTTCTTCTTGGTGCCAGTGTTGAAAGATGTCTTCTTTCAATGGTTTGCGACTCGAATATGCTCTTGAAGGCAGTTCGAACTATGTTGCATGGAAAGATCGAATGGAAGCAGTGTTAGAAGATAATGGTCTGAAGGAGTTCATGGATGCGGATGTCCCAAAGCCCACTGATGCAGCTCTGGTCGATGCATGGAAAAAGAAGATCGCGAAATGTCGAAGGATCCTGTTGGAGGGCGTCAAGGATCATATTGTATCCAGCCTGCATGGAAAGGCTACTCCACATTTAATGTGGAAAGCTTTGACGGATCTATTCCAGAGTAAGAGTGACCAAAGGAGGCTGGCGCTCAAAGACAAGCTCAGGAACATCAAGATGGAGAAGGGCGACAGTATCGCTAAATACCTCACGAAGTTCACTCAATGCAGAGATGAACTGGGAAGTGTGGGAGTTACTGTCGATGAAGAGGATATGGTCGAACTGGCTCTCCTTGGTCTTCCGAAGGCTTGGCACTCATATCAAGATAGTGTCAATGGTCGGGAGAAGCTGCCGGGATGGGAGCGCCTTTGGGCGGATCTCATGCAGGAGGAGATAAGGAGGACTACTCGAGATGGATCTTCATCAAAGGGAGCTGATGAAGAAAACTGCGCTTTGTTGTCCAAAGCAAAGAAGGGGAAGGGTAAGAAAACCTCTCATTCTGGTGCTAAGGGCAAGAAGCAGGATATGGCGAAAGTGAAGTGTTTTCACTGCCATGATCACGGACATTATGCTACCAATTGTCCAAAGAAGAAGAAGAACAAGCAAGCGGGAAGATCTGCAGATGGAGAAGCTTTGGCTTCACAGTTCGAGCTTGACTTTTCACTGATTCCATGCTTGGTTTCAAGTGTGATGGGATCGGTGTGGTTCTTGGACAGCGGTGCGTCATTTCATATGACGGGAGATCGGGAGTTGTTCTCAGATCTGGAGGACAAGGATTTGGGTATGCACATCGAGATGGGCGATGACGGTAGATACGGTGCGACTGGTATCGGTACCGTATCCTTTCAGAGGGAGTCTGGTAAACCCTTTGTCTTAAAGGATGTCATGCATGTACCTGGATTGAAGAAGAACCTGATTTCAGTAGCGATGTTGGAGGATAAGGGTTATGATGTGGTCTTCCGCGAAGGAAAAGCTTTCCTGCGCAGTAAGACTACTGGAGAGACCCGGAAGATAGGGGTTCGAACTCAGAACCTTTATCAGTTGCAGGTAGATGACTGCGCAGCTATGGCATGCAAGGCTGGAGATGTGGTGAGCCGGGATGATGAGGGTGAACTATGGCACAGGAGATTGGGCCATCTTCACCATGGAGCTTTGAAGATTCTGCAGCAGATTTCTACTGGACTTCCTGAGGGCACCCTTGCGCAGTCAGATCAGTGCAAGGGGTGTACTTTAGGGAAGTATGTGAAAGCCACCTTTCACGAGAAGGATAGTCGCGCCACGACGATCCTTGAGAGAGTTCACACAGACGTGTGTGGTCCTTTCTCAGTTGCTTCGACAACAAAGCACGGGTATTATGTGATCTTTGTTGATGATTTCTCTCGAAAGTGCTGGATCTTCTTCATGCAGAAGAAGAGCGATACATTCGCGAAGTTCCGTGAGTTTAAAGCACTGGTCGAGAAGGAGTCGGGGAAGAAGGTGATTGCTCTAAGGAGTGATAACGGTGGTGAATTCATCTCGGCTGAATTCAAGGAGTTCTGCAGCGCAGAAGGGATTCGGAGAGAGCTCATCGCACCCCATAACCCACAGCAGAACGGGGTGGCTGAGCGGAAGAACCGAACGATCGTGGGTGCTGCACGAGCGATGTTGCATGATCGAGCCTACCCCTTCATTTTGTGAGCTGAGAGCATGCAATACGGTCTGTATGCGGCAATTTAATACTCACAGGTTCTTGTGATTACACGGAGAGGAGCTTGTGCAGTTTGGGCACAGTATTTCCCATTTGCAGTTTCGAGATCTCACATGTACATGCATGTATTAAAGATGCAAGAAAGGAAGGGCGCGGATGTTCTTTGAAGTTGGAATATTTGTGGGGTACTGTGATACACCTCACAACTATCGGGTGTATGTGCCGGAACGGTCGCAGCTCTTTTTTGTTGTGCGACGGGATATAAAATTCCGGAAGGGAAAGCCATGCGGTGTTAAGCAGAAGACTTTGCACTTGCATGGAGATGAGAGATGTTAGTTCCTAAGGAGGTTCGAGAGGTGGAAGAAACACGGGCGGCGCCGACACGCCGCCGCGCTGCGCCGCCTCGAGAAGGGCCTGGAGGCGCTGCAGAACATGCGAAGGGTTGTAGGACCACCTACAGCACAGCGCAGACAGAGACAGTCACCGGATCGGTACACTGGATACATGGCTCTTATGAGTCGATGTGTTGTGACAGAGCCATCCTCTTTTGAGGAAGCTGTGGAGGAACCCGCATGGGTTGATGCCATGATCGAAGAATATGATTCGATCATCAGGAACAGTGCATGGGAGATTGTCCCAAGACCGGTTGGGAAATCAGTTGTGGGTTCGCGATGGATCTACAAGGTGAAGCAGGCGGCTGACGGGAGTGTGGAGAAGTACAAGGCGAGATTTGTCGCCCGTGGCTTCTCACAGATCGAGGGGATTGACTATGAGGAGACTTTTGCACCTGTCGCAAGGTGCTCTTCCATACGGACGATCCTTGCTCTCTCAGCGCAGATGGGGTGGCACATTCATCAGATGGATGTGAAGACTGCGTTCCTCAATGGAGTTATTGAGGAAGAGGTGTACATAGAGCAGCCTGAAGGTTTTGAGATCTTCAGCGGTGAGTCGCATGTGTGCCGACTCAAGAGAGCACTGTATGGGCTGAAGCAAGCACCTCGTGCTTGGTACACTCGGATAGACAGCTACTTCACCGGGCTTGGATTCTCCAAAAGTGAGGCGGATCCAAACCTGTACCAGATTGTGGTGGAGGGGAAGCTGTTGATCATCGTACTGTATGTAGATGATCTGATTTTGACTGGCGACGAGCAGTTGATACTTTCATGCAAGGAGGATCTTGCACGAGAGTTTGAGATGAAGGACCTGGGCATCCTTCATTATTTCCTGGGATTGGAGATTTGGCCGCGCAGTGGAGGACTGTTTGTTTCTCAGGGCAAGTATGCCCGGGAGATTCTAGAGAGGTTCAACATGCAGGGCTGCAAGCCTGTTGATACCCCTCTTCCTGGAGGATGGAGGAAGGGAGATGCTGCTTCGGAGGAGGTAGTGGATGCCACTGTCTATCGACAGTTGGTGGGGTCGTTGATGTATTTGGTCAATACTCGACCCGATATATGCTATGCAGTTAACCAGCTTTCGCAAGCTATGGTTAAGCCTACCAAGCTCTTTTGGAAGGCGGGCAAGAATGTATTGCGCTATATCAGAGGCACATCGGGATATGGTTCATGGTACAGACAGGAGGATGAGTTGAGGCGGAAGTGCTTCAGGCATCGGTATCATCACATCAGAGATTGTGTTCAGCGAAGGATCATGATGCTTTCATATGTTCCCACGGAGGATCAGGATGCCGACATCCTGACGAAGGCGCTCAACAGGAGCAAGTTCGAATTCCACAGAGGCAGGATAGGGATTGCAGATAATCCATATCTTGCTGAGAGGGAGTGTTGAGAATGCAGCAAGATGATGGAGCTTAGTGAAATGAAGTCGCCTTCACTAAGTGGGCCCGCAGGCAAATTCTGGCGCAAAGTCTATTTTTAGACTATGTCTATTTTTAGACATACGGAGCATAATTTAGGAATTCTACTTGGAGATTCTTGAAGTATGCGACATGTCGGTAAAAATAGATGAGACCCTATTTTTTAGGACCCAGGCTATTTTTAGACTGATCTCCTAAAAATATGGAAGTCAAATATTATTTACCCTTAATAATATTTTGACTATAAACAGCAGTTTACTCTCTTGGCGCACTTCGGTTTGAGTCATGGAGGTGGCTCATGCAACTGACACAAGGAATCACGTGGTTCCTAGGGTTTGATGGCATCTTGCATGGTTGGCTTCAGTTAGACTTCAGTGGCAGAAGTTTTGGAGGAGTTAACGGGACAGATAGTGGAGTTGTGTTCTATTTGTTTTAGTTGAACTAGTTGGGATTAGTTAACTAACTAATCAACTAGATATGAGTGAAGTAAATTAAATAATATTTAATTTACTAAATATTAACTCATTAGTCAACTCAAGAACACTTCAGTTCACTACAGTGCATGATCAGTTCAGTGGAGACCAGTGGAAGAGGTAGATGAAAGGGTGAGTAAAGCTATCAGTTGGTAGATTTGTTCTGCATGAGATTTGCATTACACTTGGAGGAATTGTCCATGACAATTACGCAATCAAGGGAAGGGGATTCGAACCTTGAACCTCTTCATATACAGGCCAATGATTGTTGATAGAAACTGAGCAGTTGGCGGGGTTTTGAACCTGGAACTTGTTCAAAGCCCAGGTCGGTTATGATAACTTCATGAAAGTCTTGGTACTTGTAGGGGTATTGTGCTTGTTTGGTTATACAGTTTTCTCCCATTATAATATACACAATAGGCTATAGGTTTTCAGCTATAAGCTTTCCCCATACATATTGAGTTAATGTGTGATTGAATTGATGTGAGATTGCTTCTGTTATTTCCGCATGTGACAATTAATTGTAGAAGAAGGTTATGTGTTATGTATGCAATTCGAAATTGATATATGACCAGGTTAATCTTCAGTGAATAAGTGATTTATTCAGCTAATTTCTACAAGAAATAGTGAGGAGGAACACAATAAAGAGCGTCATTGTCAAATAAAGAGCCATGGTGATAGTCATGACAGTGAAAATAGTGAGGCTCCCAGAAGTAATGAGGAGGAAAATGAGGAGGAAGAAGGCAGTATGGATACAATGAAGAAAGTGATAAAGAGACAGATGATGATGCTAACGACAACAGTGACACCAAGTACCAAAATGTCAGTGAAGCTGATGATAACAGTGAAGAAAATGAAAAGGGTTGTAATAGCAGTGAAGATCAAAAAAATGAAGCAAGCATCAGTAAGGAGGGACGTAGTGACAATCATGGCAGCAACCATAAAAATGAGGACAGTAAAAACAATGAGGCTCATAGTATAGAAAAAGGTAGTGCAGAAATCAATGAAGAGGCAAACAATGATGAAGAAACAAATGATGGAACACCTAGCAGTCAAGGTAATGAAGAAGCTGATAACAGTGAAACAAATAACTGTGAGGTTCATGGCAGTGTTGAAGGCAACCGAGAAGGCAGTGATGTCAGCATGAAAGACACAAATTAAGAAGTAAGCCACGATGTTAGTAAGCCAAGCGAAGATCATCACAAAGATAGAAACAAGACATATGGCACTGAGGTAAACAATATTGAGCCTTTTCCTTTGACATACCAAAGGGGAGAAAGGCATGTGTTTTCTGCTTCTAAAAGGCAAGGGGACATGCCTTCCACATCAATAAAGAAGCTTGACAAAGGCAAGGAAAAGGTCATTGTTGGGGATAAAAAAGGTAAGCATGGAACTAAACAAAAAATTTAATTTATTGGCCTAGAGGATGGGAATGAAGAGAGGACCACTAACATGTTGCTCTAGAGCAAAGATGCACATATTAAGGAGCTACAAAAAAATATTGTCATGGAAAAGTATGTCATTAAGTATTTTAAGGTTGACAACAAGCAACTAAAGAAGACACAAAGGGACCTTTGCCTATAGAGAAAGATGGATAAGCACTATGCCTTGAGAAATAAAATTGCAAGGGCCAAACTCAAAGGAGCCCTTGCCAAAATTAAAGCACTAAAGGAGGCCAAAGACCAAGAAAACTTTGAAATTCTTGCTGATGCTGCCATACAAGCATCCCAGACATAAAAAGCAAGGCAAATCTAAAGTTTGCGAACTTTTTGGAAATTTTGAGTTTTTATTGATTTGAAGGGCCAAGGGCATTGCGCCTTTTCTATGGGCATCCTCAAGAGAAATGGTTTACTTTTTTGGAATTTTTAGGTTAGGTACAACTTGCACACCAAATCGCAGGTCATTTGGGGTTGATTTGGTCCTCCAAAAGGGTCAAAAACACCTAAAATTTCACCTTTTTGCCATATTTTCAGGGCTGGCATTGTGCCTTTAGTAGCCTTGGGAGATTTGATTTTTGAAAAGTTTAGTTGGGTCGAATCATAAGAACAAGGGAATTTTTGGAAAGTAGACTCAACAAGCTTTCCAACGAGCCGTCACAAAGCCCATTCCGACATCGGGAAGGCCTTTAAAACTTGCCTGCAAGGTGACCCAGTTTTCCTGTGCAAGCGCTGCGCCCTTGGACCTCCCTGTTGCGACCTTATCTGCAAAAGTCAACAAAAGACACTCATTTATGGAAAATGGATATTTTTGTAGATATTTGGGCAAATTACTCCAAAATTAGGTGGTAGAATTTATTTTTGCATTTATTTCCTTAGATATTTTATGCCTTGGGCCTTACATGGTCTCTTGGACATAAATGACATTTATGAGTATTTATGACATTTTCCAACCCTAATTATGGTTTTGAACCTCCAATTCAAGTTAAATAGAGCATGGAGGTCTTATTGTATTTTGTTTGTTACATAATTATTGAGATTAATACATAGACTTGGAGATTGAAGACAAACTGGCTCTAATTTTTGTGAATGGCTTGGATTGTTTGACATTGGAGAAGGCTTGCTTGCAGGATCCATAAGCATTGTTAAACGGATATCTATTCCAATTTAGTTCATTTTTTCCTGTGTTATCATATTGTTCATCTTTCTATTGTAGTAGGGCAGAATTTTTAGGCTAAGATATGTTGTTTAGAGGCACCTTTATTCTGTTTGTCCTTCATTGGTTCTATATTTTCTATTGCTAGGTCAGTTTAGAGAATTCTTAGTTGCTCTTTAGACCCACTTATGATTTTTTATCTTAGAAATGATTCAATGACGAAAATTTCAAAGTGATTTATGGTTAGCCCTACTCTTTTCTAACTTAAACATTGTTTTTAAGGTCATTTACTTTGAAGTGTTGTTGATTAGGTTTAGCTAATGAGGTTTATGATTTTCCATGCCCTATAGCTCATCTTAAAAAGTTTCTTTGGAGGTCTTAATAGCTTGATTGATGAAGTCAAGAGTTCCCTCTTCTTTGATCTCTGTTATATGTTTATCTTACATGATTTCTTAGCTTGAAAGTGAAATCACTAGAAGATTTACAAGTTGTTTTCCTTCTATAGTTCACTGGATCATTGTCTTAATGCTTACATGCTATGGTTTGATCAAAAGAGTTATTGGTATGCCATGTATTTGATTATTTCTTGATGCTTAGTAAACATAAAGGCCATTCTTGTTGATGTATTTATTGAAGGATTCTTAACTGCCCTTATGCACCTACTATGTTCACAATTTGTTGTTCACCTTCTTTCACATAAGCCTTTAGATATATTTAACTTTGATAGATTTTCCCTGTGATACACCCTTGTCCTACTATTAAAATTTTCAAGACCTTTGTAGACTCCATAGCCCAATGGTCTAAACCTCTCTCACTCTACCTATTATGCTCGATAAGCTACCTAACCAACCAACCAAACAAAAAAACAAACCCTAAACCTAATAATTAGCCTAAAATCAAAACCCTTAAAACAATCAAGATTACATCCTTTGCATATTTATAGAGAGAGCCCTCTCTAAGTCTAGGAAGGCTAGGTCCTAGGACTCCAAAGACTGGTTTGATGTTACCCTTGTTCATTTGGTCATTGCCAATCTGCCAAGTTACGAGGACCTAATAGTCCCATCCGCACTAACTTTCTCTCATTTTATCCCTCATCTCTGCACATCTCCCCACATCCGACGGCCTGTAACATTTTTCGGCCCCCCCTCAACCTATGAACTTTAAAAACGGGTGGGGGGGTCCAAAATGGGTGGTATCTATTAAACGTGTCACGCCCATGATACTTTGCACCCCCCCCCTTCCGATACCGCTCACCACACTCACCCCCCTCCAAAAATCAGTTTCCACTATTCACTAAACTGTTGCACCTTTTGACCGTTATCTGCACCGTTGGTGCCATTTCCACTCTCGCCTATCCACTTCACCCAAACACATCACCTCCCCCAAAGGAGATTTTGTGCCATAAATGGCCAAACCATTATCCAATGGGCCCGCGCCTAATCAAATGGCCATCAAATTACATTTTAAAGCTCAAATACGACATAATAGTAGAGTTTACTTTGTTATTATTGTCAATTTGTTGCAGGTTTCCAATTCGCAGGAATATTACAGAGAAATATAGTTGAAGAAGAGACTTTATTCATCAAAGAGAAATTATCAGTTCTCTGCAGTTCAATAGCAGGGTTCTCTTTAAAATCTGCTCACAGTCCCTTTTAATTTTTCTCTTCCCCAATGCCTAAGACAAAATTCCTCCGAAGCTAGATCAACTACCATTTAATCCTCTAGTCTACCCATAAGTGGACCTGGATCACTTGGCTCTAGTGGACAGAGACTATAAAATCCATGAGACAGAGTCAAAATTTGATTTATTCGATGTCTACTTCTGGCTCAAGGATAAGTTCCTTGAATAATTTGATGATATAGGTCTATGGGAGACCCAATTACATCTTTACATCTTTCCAAAAACCCATAGTTTCCCAGATTTCATTAGGAAGTGCCAAGCTTGTTACGACATTAATTAGAGAACCATGGTCACCCCAATAGAATAAATCATGTTCACTATCAATGCCCAATCCATCTAACAAATGATTCAGGCCCCCACTCCTGAAAAAATAGTTCTGTTATCTTATGAAACCCTTAGGGAATTTTATCAGAAGCTTTACTTTTCCAGCAGAGCCAAAACTTTGCAGCTTTTCATGGCCACTGATGCCCTAATGCCTACCAAGAATCCACCCTATCCTTCATCTATCTTTCTCGATAGGACCCAACATATTGTTGCTGTTTTATTTTATTTCTTAGGGTATCACAATGACTAGTGAGTTGATGAGGCTATGATAGTTTTTTTTCCATCCTTTCATCAAATTCTAAAGCCCTCAGTCATGTTTAAATATGCCCAATTTCTTGATGATACTATTCATGACCAGTTCCAAAGTTTCATACAGAGGGGGTGTTCAAATACACCTCTGTATTGGTGTATATGTTCGTTTATTTCCAGTCCAACAGGTTTCAATTTCAGATGACCAAGGTGAATGAATATGCTGATTCCTAATCTATCATCTTCTGGACCACTTTGATTTTAAAGGATCAAAATAATTATACATATAATGATTTTGTGGATTTATTTATGCACCTAGCCATCAACACACTCAACAGTGTAGCAGAGCCAAGGATAAATGAAGAAATCGAGAAAACCATGCAGCTGACAGATCAAGTAAAGATAGCAGATTGGTACTTGTACCAAAATTACACAGAAATATGAGTATATGGTTGTGAGATAGCCCCCTACAAATTTCCAAAGTTCCTCTCCATGAGGGTCTTTGCACTGGAGTATATAAGGCAAATGATACATGAAGGTGAGCTTCAATTTGTTTATGCAAAGAAGAAGTCCCAATTAAAAATCAAGGCACAGATTGGGCTTTTCATCTGCAACAATAGAGCAGTAGGGGAGGAGTCAAATAATATATTGAAGGAAATGGGTTTCGGCCACAGTTTCACCTTGTATTATGATCCTACAGGGATTATATCCAATAAAAGGGTGGAAAATAGGCCCACACCCTATGTCCACACGCACATGCCTGTAATTGAGAAGTATGCAAATCAAGCAAAATGGGTGATCAACACCCTACAAGAGGATGAAGAGCAGGTGATTTCCATATCAGGCATCCAAACCCCAACCCCACAAGAAAGGAATACTGCAGAAGAAAAATAAGACAAGGGGAAAGAGCAAGAGAAAGAGATAGGGATCAATAGACCAAGAGAGGATTAGTCACCTTCAGTGACTGATACCTCTAGTAAAGAGTTCAAACTGAAATATAGGAAGAGGGCTAGAATTCACATGGATATCGACCAAGGAGGTGAATCAGAGCAGCAGAAAGTAATTCACATCATGGACACCCCTAGATCATCTCCAATTAGTGGTCAAACAATGGCTTCCCCTACATCCTCAGCCACCATATCTCTACAGCAATAGGGTCTGCAGACATCTACTTCCAGGCTTTCCATAGAAGGCCAAGAAAAATCACTGTATGACACATTCAAGGAGATAAAGTTGAGGAATGAGGTGCTGAAGACTAACACCTACAACCAATTTTGGAAGCAAACCTCAAGTTCACAAAGCAAGCTATTGTTTGCCTTTGATACTGAAAAAGGGAGGATGCAGATGGAATTTCTAGAAGCCCTAGTCCAGAAACTCAAAGAGAAGAACATTATAAGAAGGCATCATTCTAGTTTAGTACCAAGGAAATCCATCCTATTGACCAAATGGAATTACACAGGCAGACCAGAGAGATGGTGGCCTCCACCTTGACAAGTACTGCCATGAGCTTGTCAAAACTTCAGGTATCTTTATCCAATACTTAATCACATCTCAAGATGAAGAAAATATATGCTATGGCTAAATATTCAAGAATAAAAAATTTAGAAGATTTTAATAGTGAAGCTTGGGTATGACCCAACCAATGTCCAAGCTATGGAGGAGCTTTTGAAGAAAAATAATGCTGACATAGCAGCCCTCAGGAAACAACTCAAGATGTCAGCAACATAAGACCCTTTGGCTAAAGGCATTGAGGAAGAGGAGTCACAGAAGGTAGAGTTAATGAAGCTAGTTATGGAACAGTCTGCCCAGATCAATCAAATGGATACCGAGATGGAGAAGCTACTGAAGGAAAAAGAAGAAGCAGCTCAACTGACACTCATCCCACTAGAAGCTGTCCCCATTTCATCAATTCCATCAGCTGTTCCAACAACTGCTGGGGCATCTAGTGGGACAGATCAACTATCCAAGTCCATGGAAGGTATGACCCTGTAGTCACAAGAGATCAATAAATTGGAGGCACGGATAGGCATCTCGAGGGATCAAAAGGCTAGATCTGAAATAGCCCATGAGATAGCCAAAAAGAAGTTTGAGAGGTTGGAGAGAGAAGAGAAGGAAATTTTAGCCAGCAACATTCTGGGCCAAATGAAGCTAATAATTTTGGGTAGTATCATAGATTCAGTGGATGAAATCTAGCATTCCATCCACATCATTTTTAATAGAAAGAATTAATTGAAAAATGCACACTGGTTATTGAAAAAGAAAATCAGGAATTGGGAAATATGCCAATCACAACCCCTAAAATCATAAAATTCCTAAACTCCAAAACCAGTTATGAGCTTGAAGAGTTGGACGTGTAGGACAGAACAATGACCATATTAGAGGTAAAAATGGTCCTCACTAAGAGGAATTTGGTGAGAAAATTGGAGCATAAATGTCATGAATTGGACATAGCTATCAACAAATTCCTAAACAGAATTGAGCCATTGAGGGAAAAGGGGTTGCCCTCACTGTATGCAATTAATAAAAAATTGGTCCAAAAGGGAGATTATATGAACAAGCTTAGGGAGACAGCTAAAGACACCACCAAATTCTCCAACATCAAAGGAAACGTGACCGAGAAGGTTGTCTTGGATATCTTGAGCAATGACATATTTATTTAACATGAGCTAAAGCATGTTTTCCTCACTAGACCCACTTTCAGCAAATACACGGAGGTGGATGAAGTGTACCGACAGGTCATCGAAATGAGAATTCCTGGTAAGAGGGAGTGGGCCAAATTGTGCATTTACCAAGATTGAAAAGGCACGGTGAACACATCAGCACAACCACCGATCAACGAAAAGTGCCAGCACCACATCATATTTAATGATCCAGCAAATGCGGCCCAAAAGTAGAACCAGATGTCAAAGCCACCCGGTCATTGCCTCTTCGTGACCACCTCAGCCTTCTTGAGCTTACTTTTGGATTCACGAAGAGCTGCCAAAGTTTTGAACTCATGAAGAGTCACCGAGATTAATTCCAAAGGTGGTGTTTTGTCAGAGATATTTTGTCCGGGCCTTACATGGCCACACTTGTATAGTTTTTGTTTAATTGTAATTAATGAAAAGTTTCCGAAGTATATAGGGAAACCAATGCAGTATTTAGTTAAATACTGCATGCATTAGCAATATCAATGGTTGGACCTTGTTGGACAATGCATTTTAAGAATTATTGTATTGGAGTGCTGTAATTTTTGGAGTTGGGCATCAATAATAAAAGACCGTTTTATAGGATACTTGAGTTGTGTTAAATGGTGATGTGCTACTTCTTTGTGTTAAATGTTCTCGTTTTTTTCCTTGTTGTGAATCTATTAATATTTTTGTAAAACAAAAATTTTAGATTAAGATTTCTTGTTGGAGCACCTTATTTCTGTCTGTATTTACCATCTGAAACTTTTCTTCTGAAGTCTGGTTAAAGAATTCTTAACTGCTCTTTAATCATTACTAAATGACACTATTTTCTCCATATCATAATTCATGTTTCCTTAGAGATCCAATTATTACAGTTAGCTTGCCTTGTGATGCTCTTGAAAAATTGATGTCACAAACCAACCTTTTTGGCTCCATAGCCCAATGGATTAGCTACTGTAGACCTGCTCATCCAACCAACAAAATCAATCAAAACAACCAATTATCACCATCACTGTAACTAGCCTAAAATTAGGATTCATAACATTAAATATAAATTTAAATCATAAATAGAGAGAGCCCTCTCTGAGTCTAGGAAGGCTAGGTCCTATATTCTAAAGAAGTTTGATGTTGTCCTCTATCATTTATTCTTTCCAATCTTATAAATTATAGGGCCACAACACAGAGTTCGAAGTCCAATGGTGCATTAGCTAATGTAGGTTGTAATCAGTTTAACTCAGTAAAGTGAGTTAAAATTAGTTGCGCTAGTTGTAACTATTAGATACACTTGTGAGAGATCAAGTGGATTAAATATTAAATAATTCACAATCAGTGATCTCACATGCAACTGAGGATTTACTATTATTATCTGCACGCATGTCAGATCCAGTGGAGACCCAGTTGAGAACTAGGTGAAAGGGCAGTTGAATATCAGTTGTAGGATTATTGGGTTGCACCCATGCAACCAAACACCCATTGGAGTGCCCATGATACTTGTGCAATCAAGGAAGGCCAAAATTCCTATTCTTTAGGGATTACGCAAGAAAGGAATGTTTTCTAGAGGCATTAAATTGGCTAAGTATTGGTAAGTTTTTGTATGAAAATGTGAGACAATTAGTTGAGTATAGGAGGGCTCTTGTGTGAAGAGTTGTATGCAATTGTTTCATGATTCCATGATGAATTTACAATAGAATATAGTGGGGTTTTGAGCAGCAAGATTTCCCTGGGAAATTATTTGTGTTGTGGCTTGATTGATTCTTCTTTACTTCATGTGATTGGTGATCGTTTTTTTTATTCCGCAAAATATTTGTAGAATTGATTTAGTATTTAACTTTAGTACATTGTTATATTAGATTGAATCCATAATATACATGCTTGTAGTATAATTTATACAAAATCCCACCCATAGAATGTTTTCGTCAATAATGGATATGGCAAACATTAGGGTCTTAAAGCTTTTCGTAGAGAAAGTGTAGGACCTAAGAATAAGAAAACTTCCTTTCGTCCAGGGGACCATTGATAAAATGCTCATATTCTTAAAAAGCATAAGGTCCTAGCTACTTTCAACCCCCTTAAAACATCAGAAACTCTCTCAAATATTTAAGGACCCTGTTGACCCTAAAGATATGAAAGGGATTTATTCAATACCTTGCTCATGTGGTATTCCCTACATTGGGAAAACTGGTCGCTCCATTAATCAACAAATTCAAGAGAATTTTTATAGGTAAATTTTGGCATCATCCCCCATGAACTAGTCAAACTGGACATCATCTCCAGGACCAATGAAATAGTGTCTATAATACCCTTACATTTCAGTTGCTATATGCCCTAAGAGAAGAGCAAGTCATTCATGGCTTATATTGTGAGATTTCCAAGGTTTGAAGTATATTTTATATCACTTATCAACTCACCAACGCTACCTCTAAAGGGAATAACTGTGTTGCATATGCAACATTCTCCATTCAATGGTGCACTGCAATGCACTTCTCGACATTCAAGAGTGTGTTGGTCACTTGGGAGCGGAAGTCTCATTGTTCTGGGAATCTCCACATAGCCAGAGCCTTTTAGAAGAGTCCATATGTGTCAAACTTCAAATCCAAGTGTGCATATAACACCTTTGAACTAGGGAAAATGTCTTTCCTGTTATTAGAAATTCATTCATTGAGAAACTACCATTAGTTTCCCTATAAATTGAGCACAGATCCTAGTGCTAGGGAGGGAATAATTTTGGTAAAGAAATGTTGTTGGATTCTCACTTGAGAGAGTGAAAGTACTGATACGCTGCTCGTGTGATGTTGGATGTGATTAGGCTGGGATGAAGTTGGAGTTGGTGGCATCAATTTGAACATTGGTTGTAACCTCCCCTTTCTACTCTTTAATAAAGATTGTTGTTCATTTTCCCATATATGTATATGTTTATGTTTATATTTATCATGCAATGGACTCTTGAATGATATATATGTTTCACATCTAATTGATTTGAGTGATTAAGATAAGTAGGGATTTGTATATTGCAATTTGTTTGTTGTTATATGTTTATGCTTGCAGGAATCAATCTGGCGATCTGAGTTGGATTGAAGGCTACAACAAAAGTGACAAAAGGAGAAGAAGAAGCGCTTGGATCACAAGTAGGTTCTTCTATCATTCTGTGTGTCTATTTATTTTATAGAAAGTAATAGAAAATTATTTCATCTATTGTTCGAAGTGCCTAGCACCACACTTAGGGAATTTGATTTATCCGTAGATCATAATTATGCATAACAAATTGGTGACTCCATTGGGGATTTTCCTATAATTCCAGGTGTTTTTGCCTCTAATAATCCTCATCAATAGCATCTAATTTCAGTTATTAGACTTTTGAATGAAATAATTGCATTAGAAGTGTGTTATTTAGCTTGCATTTTTAATCACTGCTGCACCCAATGCATTGTTGGTCAAGACACAATGCACTATCTGCCACTCAGGGGTGCATTGCAATGCACTGTCTCCCCTTAGAGACTACGTTGCTGCCTTTGCCAACCAAATTCAATTCCAATTTTTCTATGCTATCATTATCAGCCATTTGTTTGTTCTATTCTCAACTGTCTGATACCTCTTAGAGACCAATGAATTTATATGATTCTTCCTCCTTTGAAAAGTAAATTTGTTCAATGTCTCTTTAGTGTTTTTCTTTATCATTGGAAAATAAAATTCAAAGTATTTTATTTCTACATTAGATCCATTTTTTTTCGTAAAGGAAATTGTCATTAAATTCAACGTTTCCTATAAGAAAAATTGTAGTTCCATTCTTCATTTTTCCTAAAAGAGAAATTGTTGTTAAATTCCTTGTTTCTCAAAGAAGAAAACACTTGTTTTTTGTCGATTTGATGCATATAGTTTCCTTTCTTGCATTCACATTAAGGTAGCTGAAAAGAAAAACATGCATTTCCATATAGTGAATTGTGTGTTTTAAATAGGAACGAGTTAGGAAAGTTGCATTTTAGTTTGTGCTCTTTGTTGTTTTCTCTAAAACTGATTGCTATTTCCCTTAGGAGATAGTATTTTCATTGAAAAAGATAAAATTGAAAAGTTTGCTTATCATTTTAGTTTGAATTTTTAGGAATTTCCATCACATCATGTGGTGAACCTCAAAAACAAAATTTATAAACAAGATCAACTTAAAATTTACATCAATTTACCTAAGAAAGCATTGAAACCATAATGATAACATTTAGAAGGTCTAGAATAGAGATGCGTTATGGCATCATTAAACATAGCAACTGTTGTCAACTTGTCTACGATACATTCTGAGTGTGATACCTCACTCTACGTACATAAGTATATCATAACTCGTCCACGTACCTTTAGATATATAGGGCAGTGTTCTAGTATGAAAATTATAGGGGGGTGCTCTCACTATGCGGTTTCGCATTAGACAACACTAATAAAGACTTGGGCCTCCATGTACCTGTTGAGTCCCGAATTTGCCTCTTTTCCATACACTTTTCCATATCTTTTTCACTCACCTAAACCTCCAAAATTGTCAATATCATGTGCAAAAAGGGTATCTAACATGGTTTTTAATTATGTTTGTGTGTTTTCTATTTGATTTAGATTTTGTTCATACAGCTGCGGAAACTTGTCACTTTCCGCAGCCGCTGCAACTTTCCGCAGCTATTTTGTGGAAATCAATGTTACAGGTGTCAACGAAGGGAACGAGCCACATGGGCAGGCTAGGAATGACAAGGACATGGTTCGTGTCCTATTGGTTCAAATAAATTCGTCAAGGAAAGCCGCGGTCAAAGCCATCCACGTGGAAGTCAACTGTGGAGTTCTATGTCGGCTGGACTCTGTTTCGTGGCATAGAAACATCCATACGGTCGTTTCCAAGCTTGCGGAGGTTAATTGACATCTGTGCAAAGTTCTGGAGTTGAATTTAAGCGCCCACCTTCCATAGATCCATTTTCCAACATGGCCATACTCCTATATCCGTGGCCTTAGTGGTCTACGTGCTGGCTGCTATCATAAACTTCAGGAGACAGTTACAGTTTATTGCTTTATATAGAGCGTTTGCATATGCACGTAGAGTTAGTTGATAGTTGTTAGTTGATCATAGCTGTTGAGTTGATGTGCGTACTCTGTTATGTAGTCATTACGTTGCCTTGAGCCGTAATACTACCAGTCTGTAATGAACTGCTTCTTAATGTGAAAAGACTCTGTTTTCAATTTAATTCGTGTTGAGGATCGTACCAGAGCTGTGTAGAGGGCCCCTGCTCAGCCGAGGTTCTGTGTATTAATGTATATATATTTCATTTCATTTATTTTAAAAGTCATTGTATTATAATCCATTACATGTTCATATTTCATAGTTGCTTCATTTATGTTCATACATTTCTATAATTTCCATTGCATTCTTGTCTTTCATGTTTTTATGATTGTTAAATCACTGATCAGTTTTCTTGTGCAGGTTTTAGGTAGACAGCCCGGGCATTTTCATAGTATTTTAGCTAATGATATGAGACTAACATTATTCTGCTGCTAGTTTCCTTTTCATAGCATTTGTTTAACTTCAGTCTTGCTTTGTACATTTCAGTTTTGTTTATCTGATTCAGTAGTTAAATTTAAATCTATTAAGCTGCTCATAGTGTCTTCGGTTACCTCCGAAAGCCACAGCTGGACTGATGGTGAGGGGCTGCATGATGAAATGTGTAGTTTAGTATTAGTTTCCTTTCTGCAAAATTAGATATATTAAGCTGCTCATAGCGTCTCCAGTTACCTCCGAAAGCCACAGCTGGACTGATGGTGAGGGGCTGCATGATGAAATGTGTAGTTTAGTATTAGTTCCTTTTTCTGCAAATTTAGATATATTAAATCATGTATGACATCTTCAGTTGCCTCCGAAAGCCACAGCTGGACTGATGGCGAGGGATTGAATTATGTGTGTATGGTTTAGTATTAGTTTATTTTCTGCAAATTAAATAATCAGTTACACAAGTTGTTTATGATTACTTCCGCAAGTCATAGCTGGTCTAATGATGAAGGGTCAGAAAATGAATTGATGTAATATGATTTAGATTTATTTCATTGCAATTTTGAATTTCCATAAGCGTAGTTTCTTTTGTGTTCAGTTGGCAGCAAGAATAGTTTAGTTTTCATATTCACTAGTTTCTTGTTTTGATTCATTAGATTAACAGCACTTTTCATTTCAGCAGTTTACTTTCTTTTGTCATTGTAATTTCAATTTGCTTTTGAAGTTTCGAGATTGGTAAATCATTATAGGGGATATCACTTCCTTGAACAACTATAACCAAGCTTGTTTCTCACTTTAGAATTTCCATTTCACCTTAGAAAGACCATAAACGACAAAAAGATAAGAAAGAGGTTATCTTGCACATATAGTGTGCCACACTTCATCAGCTTACGATTCCCGGATTGACAAATTAAATGCAGCAATTTAGGACACACTAAATTGACCAAACATTTTGGCGCCGTTGCCGGGGAAGTGTAACTAGGTAGCCAATTTCTTAAAAAAAAAAAAACATAAAATCATAAAAGAAAGGAAAACTTGATAACTTCTTGAAGTATGCTCTCCTCTTGCACCTAGTGTGATCTGGAGGATCAGAAAAGAGAGTTATTGGTTTAGTAATTTCTTAAGTATGCTCTCTTCTTGCACCTAGTGTGATCTGGAAGATCAGAAAGAGAATTATTAGCCCAACTTTTTTTTTTAAAAGAATAAAAAAAAATGACATGCATAGAGCAAGAGATTCTAGGGGAAGGTTTATAGCTAAAGCCAAGAGTTCGATTTTCACAACTCCATCTTCTTCAAGGCATAGACCAGATTCACCATCATCTACCCCTAGCCTTAAGATTTGGAAGTTAAGGAACAGCTGAATTAGAGGATTCTCCTATACCACCTACTAAAACCCACTTAAAAAACAAAGAAACTTTCTCTCATCCTTCCTTGGTAGAAGAACTAGAGGACTATAAGGACTCTAAAGAAACTATCATGGCAGAGGAAGTAATAAATAGAGGTGGAGATAGAAGAGGAGGAGATAATGAAGATAACAATGGTGAAGGAAATAACGGTAGAAATAGGGACAATTTTCTTGGATTCCCTATAGTTGATGAGGAAACTCATGCAACAATGAAAAATATCTCACCATATGTTCTTCCTAACTTTTATGGATTACGAAGTGAGGATCCTGAAACATTTCTGTTTGAGTTTGAAGTAGTGTGCCGAACTTATGACTATATGGAAGATTCTCAAAAAATCAAACTGTTTCCTTCAACATTGAAGGGATCTGCTTTGAAATGGTTCATGGGATTAGCCACTCAATCTATCAGGACTTGGAATGATATGAAACAAACATTTTTGGATAGATACTTGGACTATTGTATTCCCACCAATCACAAGGATGAGGTATTCAAAATAATGCAAAAAGAAGATGAAAATTTGGAAGACCTAATTGAAAGATTTCAATACAACTTGAAAAGAGCAAAGATGAGCAACTTAGATAATGAAACCTTGAAAGCCCTCCTATTAAAAGCCATTAGAGATGAATGGATAGACATTTTAAAAATGATGGGTAAAGGAGACATTTCTCAACTCCCATTTCATGATATAACAGAACTATGTATCCAATTCTCAAGGGGAAGATCTAAAACTGGAAAAGGGCCTAGGGATTCTTCTCTTATTAGGGCTAACAAATCTGCAACTGGATCAGTAAGTAGGGCAGATATTGGTAATATGCTTGATGAGTTTAAAACTGATATCTTAGGGGGTCTTAGTGAACAACTAGACACCCTTAAAATCCAAAACAAGCAGAAAGCAGAAACAGACGCTTTAGCCATCTTTTGTCCGAAATGTAGAAAGAAACATGCTTTAAGGGAATGTCCCTTGGATGCAAAAGTTGTAGAAACATGTATGATTTGCTCAGAAAATCATGAAATCAAGGATTGTCCTTCAATCCCTGGACTCAAAGCTGTTTTTCAAGAAGGTCCAAATTCAATAGAATCTCTCTGTTTTGTCGCAAGGAGACCTTGGCAGGGACAACAATCTCAAGGGTTTAATAACCCTATGAATCTTCAAACCCCACCAAATTGGACTCCTTGGCAACAACCTTGGCCCCAAAATCAAAATTCATATCAGCCATGGGTACAAGGGATGCAAAATCCTTATGGGAGATTTTCTCAATTTTATCAATATCCTCCATCTTTTCAAAATCAACAAGCTCCACAATTTCCAAGCCAAAATCCACAACAACTTTCATTGCCATTTCCACAACAACAACCTTCTCAAGAAAATACAAATCCTCAACTCATGCTCCCATACCAACAGAAGACAAATCAACTTCCAGCTCAGCCATTGCCAAATCCTAACAATAAGAATCCTCAAACTACTTATATGGTAGAAGGACAATAATTTCCTACCTATATGATTGTTCCTCTCAACGATGTACAACTCAGATCTGGTAGAGTTTTAGAAAAACCTTCTATAGACATTCAAGAGAAAGATACCTCTGAGGAGGACTCTCTTCAAGTCAATAAGGGTTCTGAGGAAGAATCTCTTCAAAATTCAAAAATTCAAAAAGAAAAAGAAAAGCTAACATCCACAACTCCTATAGTCGAGCAACCTGTATCTTCATCTACACCTCCTTTTCCGGAAAGACTACAAATTGATAAGGGGGTGGAAAACAAATCTTGTTGCCTAACTATGACTTTCTAGATGAATTGAAGAATGTTTGTATCAAGATTCCATTGCTACAAGCCATTCGAGAAATTCCTATTCTAGCAAAAACCATAAAGGAGTTGAGTTTCAAAAGACCAGGAAGAAAGCCAAAGGACACAAGAAGAATCCACCTGGTAGGAAAGATTGCAGACATTATGATGGGAAAAATTGCCATGCAGAAGTATGTAGATCCTGGAAGTCCAATTGTCAAGACACATATAAATGGGATAGAAATTCCAAACACATTGATTGACTTAGGGGCCGCTATCAACATTATGAGTAGACAGACTATGGAACAGTTAAAACTTCCTAACCTTCTTTTTACACCTACTTTATTGCAACTTGCAGATCGATCGGTTATTAAACTAGATGGTGTATTAGAAGATATTTCAGTCTCCTTAGATTCTTGGGAATATCCAGTAGAATTTATGATTTTGACTCCCAAAAGTAATCTAGGAGGACATCCAATTATCTTAGGAAGACCTTGGCTGGCCACAGCTGATGCTTTTATTAGTTGTAGATCCGGAGACATGTACATTTCTAATGGTAATTCGACAAAGAAATTCAATTTGTATCCTCCCGCAAGAGCAATTACAGAAATAGGAGATAATGAATGGGTCGATGATGAGAACACTATACAACCTGTCTTTACCATTTCTGAAATTAGTGAGGATAGTCAAATTCCGAACACATTAGAAAATTTTGAGATAACTTCAGAATATGACCCCACACAATTTCAGTTGGAATTTGACATAGAATATTTATCATCAAGACAAATGTCTCTCTACTCTATGGAAGAGTTTGGTAATTCTGCTTTTGAGATTTTTCCAGAAAAGACATTGAATATCAACAAACATCTAGAGAAGTCACAACAAGAAGAACTAACCAGAATCTTGCAAAAACATTCTACTGCATTTGCATGGGAGTATACCGACATGAAGGGTATTGATCCTAAGACTTGCATCCATCATATCTATATTGAGGAAAACAGTAGACCAATCAGACAACCTCAAAGAAGGATGAATCCAAATCTTAGGGAGATAGTGAAAGAAGAGCTCCAAAAACTTCTCAATGTAAACTTCATTTATCCAATTTCAGATAGCCGATGGGTTTCTCCTTTGGTTATAGTACCTAAAAACAATGGTAAATGGAGAGTATGCATTGATTACAGGGAGTTGAACAAAGCAACTTTGAAGGATCACTTTCCTTTGCCTTTTATTGATCAGGTATTAGATACATTAGCAGGTAAAAAGTAATTTTCATTTTTGGATGGTTTTAGTGGCTATAATCAAATTCAGGTAGCACCCGAAGATCAAGATAAGACCACATTTACTTGTCCATGGGGAACTTTTGCCTACCGAGTGCTTCCTTTTGGGTTATGTAATGCACCTGCAACATTCCAAAGAGCAGTACTAGGAATTTTTTCCGATCTAATCCATGATTGTGTAGAGGTTTATATGGATGATTTTACAGTTTATGGTAATTCATTTGAAGAGGCATTAGAAAATTTGGAAAAATTTCTCATAAGATGTAAAGAAACAAACCTTTCATTAAGCCATGAAAAATGCTTTATGATGTTTACCGAAGGGATTGTTTTAGGACATCATATTTCAGGAGATGGAATTAAGGTTGATAGATCAAAAGTTGAAGTCATCTCCAAGTTGCCTATTCCAAATTGTCAAAGAGATGTTAGAAGTTTTCTAGGATTTACTGGTTACTATAGAAGATTTATAGAAAACTTCACTAAAATAGCATCTCCACTCTTCAAGTTGCTTACAAAAGACTGAATTTAAATGGGATCCTGATTGTCAATCCGCTTTTGAAACTTTGAAAACAAGAATATCTGAAGCACCTATCTTGAGAGGACCAAATTGGAAACTTCCTTTCCATATTTCTACAGATGCTTCAGATACAGCTCTTGGAGCCGTGTTGGGTCAAAAAGATTTAATTCCTTATGCCATTTATTACACCAGTAAAAATTTGACTCCCACAGAGTTGAACTATACTGTGACTGAAAAAGAGTTCTTAGCCGTTGTTCATGCAATTAATAAGTTTAGACATTACATAACAGGCTATGAAACTTTTATTCATACTGACCATTCTGCAATTAGATATTTAATGAACAAACCTGTTACTAATGGCAGAGTGACAAGATGGCTTTACTTTTGCAAGAATTCAATATTACTGTGTTGGATAGACCAGGAAAACAGAATACAGTAGCTGATTTCTTGTCTAGGATTCAGAATACTAAAGAAGATTCTCCTGTAGAAGATAAGTTTCCCGATGAATATTTGTTTGCAGTAACTATTAAGACCCCTTGGTATGCAGATATTGCTAACTATTTGGTTACAGGGAAACTACCTTCACATTTATTTCCAAGAGAAAACGAAAAATTATTCAGGAGAGTTCAAGATATTCATGGATTTCTAACGAATTGTTTAAAACAGGGCCAGATCTTGTGATCAGAAGATGTGTCAGGGAAGATGAAATGCCCGATATTCTTAAGGCATGTCATGATGAACCATGCGGCGGACACTTTGCGGACAAAAGGACGGCCTATAAAATCCTTTCCTTGGGATATTATTGGCCTTCTCTCTTCAAAGATGCAAAACAATATGTCAAAAGGTGTGATAGTTGCCAAAGAGTAGGGAAACCTACCCTCTCAAATGAAATGCCATTGCAAGCACAGGTACTCATTGAACCCTTTGAAAAATGGGCTTTAGATTTCATTGGACCGATTAATCCACCATCGAAGCAAAAGAAGTATATATTGGTTTGCACCGATTATGTTACTAAATGGGTAGAAGCTAAAGCATTAGTATCTGCTACTGAAAATTCAGTTGTTCATTTTCTTTATGAGGATATTTTTACTCGCTTTGGTGTTCCAAGAGAAATTGTGACAGATCATGGGAGCCAATTCACATCAAATTTGGTGGAGAAGTTGATGGAAGAATACAAAATCAAGCACAGAAGATCTACTCCTTACCATCCACAAGCAAATGGTCAAGTGGAGTCCACAAACAAAGTTCTTGAAAGCATCATCACCAAAACTGTTCATCTACATAGAAGAGATTGGGCAGAAAGGCTTCCAGAAGCCTTGTGGGCCTACAGAACTACATGGAGGAATACAACAGGACATTCTCCCTATGAACTTGTTTATGGGAAAGAAGTCTCGCTCCCCATTGAGTTCCAAGTCAAGACCTTCAAGATAGCAGTTCAGTTGGGAATGGACTTATCAGAAGCCCAAAAGCATAGAATGGAGCAATTGAATGAGCTAGATGAGATCAGACAAGAAGCAATTCTAAGAACTGATCTAGTTCAAAATCAAAGAACTAAGTGGCATGACAAATATATCAAAGAAAAGAAGTTTCAAGAAGGAGATTGGGCATTATTATTTGACTCCAAGTTTAAAGATTTTCAAGGGAAATTTCAGACTCATTGGCTTGGGCCATATGAGATTGACAAGATCTTTAACAATGGAGCTGTAAGAATCAAGACCATTGATGAGTTTCAAACTCCTCTTTTAGTGAATGGCCATAGATTGAAAGTTTATCATAAGCCACTTTCTAAAGAGGATTTTGTCAAGTTGTTTCAAGAAAGTTCTGCAGTTAGGCTGGTACAGAAGAATTCTTCTTCTTCACCAGCCTAGCTTTTGTTTTTCAAGTTAAAAAAAAAAAAAAAAAAAAAATGGTATAAGCCTGAAAACCAATCATTGATTGGCAGTCTTATACAGAAAATATGGGGTGAAAATCAGGGACACCCGACACTCTATATTTTCCAAAAAAAAAAAATTTGTCTTTCATTTCATTTCATCTCACCACCCACTCCATTTCATTCCACTTCATTTCATTTCATTTCATTTCATTTCACTTCATTCCACTTCATTTCATCCATTCCATCAATAAAAATCTTTTTATGGCCATTTCCACCTGGTCATTTGTCATTTGTTCATTTATATTTCAGCCAAGTAATAGTTGTGTCAGTTTCCGCAGCTGACATCTGTTTCCGCAGCTGACTCCAGTTTCCGTAGCCAGAAGCAGATTCCGCAGCTACTACTACTCTGTTTTCAAAAAGAATGTACAGTTAGTTGTTATTTTCATAAATCATGAAATAAAATGCAGGAGAGGATCAATGGGACATTCAAGACACTAATGAAGATCAATCAGCTGAAGACCAAGGGCAAAAGCAAGGATTCCAAAGGTATGAATAAAGTTTATTTCAAATAGTATCGAAAAACACATTTTTATGTAATTTTAAACTATGAGCTCTACCCATAACGCGTAATGATTATATTGACAGTCCGTAACCTTCACGATCTCTATGTTATCCTCTTGCATTTATTCACAAACGGTTTCATCATTGAAATTCCGACTCTCACTCATGTTCAAATATCCCACCGTAGATAATGATACGTGTTTGAATTGACAAAGGACTCTTACAAGCCGCATAACTTCATAATCATTGATTGAAACGTGTTCATATTTATGACACAGCCACCAAAATTCAAAATGCGGCCGAATGCATTATACTTTGTTAACCTCTTTTTCGTGTCTCTGTCGTGTTTACAAAACCCCACTCTACTCATTCTCACTCACAGTTTCATTCCATTCCGTTCCTTTTGCTCACTCTCATTCCCGTATATCCACCCACAGTCTTATTCCATTCTGTTTATGGTGCTCATTTCCGTTTTGTGATAACATCCCCACAGTATTGTGCTATACTCTGTGTATTCCATCGTTCCATTTCCGCTTAAACCCTCACAGAGGCAAGCCTGTGAAGCACAGAGAAGAAAATGGAAAAATTATTAAGGGCAGAGCCGGAAGGACAGAAATTTATAGAGGGATTTCCGCAAACAAAAGAGATGTTGAGGAAAGCTAAATGGCTGCGTTTTATTCAGAAATTCAGGGGTTACCACAGAGAAGTTACCAAAGCGTTTGCAAGATCATTTGATGGCTCGGAAGCAGAAGTGGGAGACCTCAAGTTTTTAGTCAATGAAGCATCAATAGCAGCAGCCACAGAGCTTCTTCAAGAAGGAGAACGTTGGTTCAAAAACAAAAGTATCAGTGATGAGGCATGGAGAACAATCCTCCGAAATCAAGGTATGGATATCACTGTTTTCAAAAGAGGAATCCCTGTGCATGCAATAAAAGATGAATGGGCCACTCTATTACTCATTGTTCAGAAATTTATCACATGTGAAGGCCGTTTTGGCTCCATGTACATGTATCATACTAGGCTATTGATGAATTTTCTTGAAAACCAAACTCTCAATCTTCCTTATTTCCTATTCAATAGCTTGAAGAAAATGGTTGTCACTGTGCAAAAACACCTAGGAGATGTAGAGCCTCATTTATATCATCATGGGTTTATAAAAATTCTGATTGAAAAGGAGCTAAAAGAAAGAAAAGATACATGGGAACAATTCCTAGTTAGAAACTTCTTTGAAGAACCTCAGGAAATTCCCGAAGGTAATCCAATTAGAAGGAGTAGAAGAAAGAAAATGGATGTTGAAACCCAAGTTGCTCCTACACAGGAAGTTCCCGCAGCTAGCACAGCAAAAAGAAGTAGAAGGAAAAGAACAGTAGATGAAATCCAAGATACTTCTACTATTACTATGAAGAAAAATGATAGGGAAGAGAGATTGGTAAAAAGGAAGAAGAAGGAAATCAAAACTAAGAAGCCAATAATACCAAAAGGGAAAGAAATTATTGAGGCTGTCCATAAAACTTCTTCTGAAGAAGAAGAAGATCACCAAATTCTATCTGAAAGATTAATTTTTCTTCAAAGACAGTCATCTCTATCCAAGAAGGCAAAAACAGGAAAACAAGAACAAAAGGGCAGTGTACCACAGCATGTGAGGAGAAGCAGCAGGCTTAAGGGAAAACTGAGAAAAACACAAATTAAAGGTCCTCATTTCATTGATTTGGGTGAGGAGACATCTGAACAGTCTCCAACTGACAATAGTCCATTTCAGTCAGTTAGTGAACCCGACTCCTTTCACTCCCAATCAGACAATGAGCGTACTCCATCTTATTCTCAGCAAAATATTGATGAAAGTTCTCCTCAGCCAAATTTTGAACATAATTCTCCCTTGCAGCATTTTGAGGACAGCCCAATGAAAAAGACACCGGAAGTAGACCCCAAACAACAGGAGGTGTATGATTATATAGAATCCTTGGAGAAGGCAGCCACAAGCCCAAGTACCTCTTCTATTCAGCCTCATACATTGCAGGATGATTTGGTTCAGTCATTAAAACAGGAGATTTTTGAGCTTGAGCTTTTGAATCGGCATATCAAAAATGAAAATGAAACACTCAAAGAGCAAGGCAAACTGGACAAGATTATCCATGAAAATACTATGTTACATTTGGGTATTTGGAAAAAGAAGAATAAGAAGCTAAAAAGGAAATGCCAAAAATTGAGCAGAGCACTTGTGAATATCAAATTCAGGTGCCTCATGAAGAAACCCAGAATGATGGCAGTACCAAAGAAGAAGAGAAGGAGGTTAGATGTGCTGGCTGAAGTATCAAGGCACATGAATTGAACAAAGAGTGTCAAAATTTTGGTTGCATGAGGACATGCAACACCTTCACAGTGGGGGTATGTTGAGTCCCGAATTTGCCTCTTTTCCATACACTTTTCCATATCTTTTTCACTCACCTAAACCTCCAAAATTGTCAATATCATATGCAAAAGGGTATCTAACATGGTTTTTAATTATGTTTTTGTGTTTTCTATTTGATTTAGATTTTGTTCATACAGCTGCGGAAACTTGTCACTTTCCGCAGCTGCTGCAACTTTCCGCAGCTATTTTGTGGAAATCTATGCTACAAGTGTCTACGAAGGAAACGAGCCACATGGGCAGGCTAGGAATGACGAGGACATGGTTCGTGTCCTATTGGTTCAAGTAAATTTGTCAAAGAAAGCCGCGGTCAAAGCCATCCACGTGGAAGTCAACTATGGAGTTCTATGTCGGCTGGACTCTGTTTCGTGGCATAGAAACATCCATACGGCCGTTTCTAAGCTTGCGGAGGTTAATTGACATCCGTGCAAAGTTCTGGAGTTGAATTCAAGCGCCCACCTTCCATAGATCCGTTTTCCAACATGGCCATACTCCTATATCCGTGGCCTTAGTGGTCTACGTGCTGGCTGCTATCATAAACTTCAGGAAACAATTACATTTTATTGCTTTATAAAGAGCGTTTGCATATGCACGTAGAGTTAGTTGATAGTTGTTAGTTGATCATAGCTGTTGAGTTGATGTGCGTACTCTGTTATGTAGTGATTACGCTGCCTTGAGCCGTAATACTACCAGTCTGTAATGAACTGCTTCTTAATGTGAAAAGACTCTGTTGTCAATTTAATTCGTGTTGAGGATCGTACCAGAGCTGTGTAGAGGGCCCCTGCTCAGCCGAGGTTCTGTGTATTAATGTATATATATTTCATTTCATTTCTTTTAAAAGTCATTGTATCATAATCCATTACATGTTCATATTTCATAGTTGTTTCATTTCTGTTCATACATTTTTATAATTTCCATTGCATTCTTGTCTTTCATGTTTTTATGATTGTTAAATCACTGATCAGTTTTCTTGTGCAGGTTTTAGGTAGACAGCCCGGGGCATTTTCATAGTATTTTAGCTAATGATATGAAACTGACATTATTTTGCTGCTAGTTTCCTTTTTCATAGCTTTTGTTTAACTTCAGTCTTGTTTTGTTCATTTCAGTTTTGTTTATCTGATTCAGTAGTTAAATTTAAATATATTAAGCTACTCATAGTGTCTTCGGTTACCTCCGAAAGCCACAGCTGGACTGATGGTGAGGGGCTGCATGATAAAATGTGTAGTTTAGTATTAGTTTCCTTTCTACAAAATTAGATATATTAAGCTGCTCATAGCGTCTTCAGTTACCTCCGAAAGCCACAGCTGGACTGATGGTGAGGTGCTGCATGATGAAATGTGTAGTTTAGTATTAGTTCCTTTTCTGCAAATTTAGATATATTAAATCATGTATGACATCTTCAGTTGCCTCCGAAAGCCACAGCTGGAATGATGGCGAGGGATTGAATTATGTGTGTATGGTTTAGTATTAGTTTATTTTCTGCAAATTAAATAATCAGTTACACAAGTTGTTTATGATTACTTCCGCAAGTCATAGCTGGTCTAATGATGAAGGGTCAGAAAATGAATTGATGTAATCTGATTTAGATTTATTTCATTGCAATTTTGAATTTCCATAAGCGTAGTTTCTTTTGTGTTCAGTTAGCAGCAAGAATAGTTTAGTTTTCATGTTCACTAGTTTCTTGTTTTGATTCATTAGATTAGCAGCACTTTTCATTTCAGCAGTACACTTTTACTTTCTTTTGTCATTGTAATTTCAATTTGTTTTTAAAGTTTCGAGATTGGTAAATCATTATAGGGGATATCACTTCCTTGAATAAATATAACCAAGCTTGTTTTTCACTTTAGAATTTCCATTTTACCTTAGAAAGACCACAAACGACAAAAAGTTAAGAAAGAGGTTATCTTGCACATATAGTGCGCCGCACTTCATCAGCTTACGATTCCCGGATTGAAAATTAAATGCAGCAATTTAGGACACACTAAATTGACCAAATAGTACCTTCGAGTATATTTGGGAGGAAAAATTTAGGTTCCATCCATCCATAGTGAACCAAGTCGGCCACCTCCTTCCCATACTTCTTGGTTCACTAGGAGGTATTCTGCAGTTCACAAATACTTGGTAAACATTTTTCCTAGAATTACCCTTTTATTTTGTTTATTTGTTTTTTGTCATAAAATGAATGAGTCATCATGGAAGAAGAACATACCTTTCCCTGTCATTCACATAGAATAGCACTAAAACCACCTTTACCACTGGAATCCATTTCTAGTCGATGAAGGTGACATCGCTCTACCGAAACTAGTACTATTAGTACCTCTGGTGCGACATTACGCTCACATATACCAGAGTCGACACAAGTTGTTTCTACAAATCCTGGTTCATCTATTGTTGTTGAAATAGAGTCCTCACAGATACTTGTGGTCATGATCCATCCAATTAGTGAGACCATACGTCCCGATCCTGACGTTGTTCAACTGGAATTGGATCTGGATCCTATCACTTTTTTGCCAGAACATCTAAATCTCGAAGTTGAATGACCAGAAGTTGTTCATATATTATTTTCCTTGCAATCTATTGTAGCCAATGAGTCTCCCATAGCACACAATCAACCTCTTGAAATATACTTTGGGCCTGACAATGAAATCCTTCCACTTGGTTTAATTTTGATTAAAAAAATACCACAAGATGAAACACCTTTAACTCCAACTCATTTTGGGGTGGAGCTTTACCTGTACGAGTATTTTCCTCAATCACCCTCCTTTGATTTTGTTTATCCTGTGTCTATTATAGTTCCCATAGATCCAATAGGGTATACATTTGTTTGAATAACCATACCTAAGCCAACATATTTGGTTGGATCATCTATTCCAGTCGTGACAACACCTGCTCTTGCTACCCCATTGTTTTTTACAACTTCACCATAGTCACATTTATATGGTGGCCCTTCCATCCCATCTAGTTACCAATCTTTATCTGGAACCTTCTCTAGTGCATCCTCAAACCCATGGACTTCACCAATGTCATCTTTTGGTATTCTAACTAGTAAATCTATAGTGAGTACTGAATGGATGGATCCTTTATATACATCATTAGGGCTATATCAAGTTGGTCCATCTAGGTATATTCCATCCAACACAATTTAGACTGGATTCCTTGTATTTGGAGAACAATATTTTCCATCTTATTATACTCCTCATGTTGGGGGGAAACCTATGGTCACCCATTTTGACAGTACTCTGTTATTATTTGGTCATCCTAATGTCGGAATGAATGTTTGTCAGTGGCAACCAACTCTACCCATCCAACCACAAACAATTGTACACTCATATCAATTGGTTCAACCTGTTTCACCCACACCAACTCCACTTGTTAATACATCTTTACCCCTATTACCGACTCAAATTGTTGTACCTCAACTATATCAGGTGGGTCCCTCAACCCAATACCCTCAATTATTGGGCCCTCAGACTCCAACTCCTTTGGCTAGTTTGCAACAACCACCTGTACCTGGAATTATTTATTCACAAGCTGGATTACCATATTATGGGATGTCATAGATGTAACCAGGTTATACCTATCCGCAACAAAATCCAATATATCCTAGTTTGGGTTATAATATTGGTGGACAGATCCCTTGGTAGCCATAAGAGAAACTGCCACAACCTTCATTTAAACAAGTAGCGTACCCAGGTTTTGGTCAACAAAATCCTCAAGAGTTTTCTTATAAAAACAACACTTATCTGGGTTACCAACAACATATTACTTATGTTGGTGCTCAAAGGCCTATTTCCCAAGAAATTCCTTCATACCTTGGCTATTCTCAACCTGACTTAAATTGATAGTTTCACTTTGTTGCAAAATTAGAGTTACCGGATTTAAACCGGTTCACCAATGATCTAATCAATTACACTCCTTGGTGGCCGGTGATACCTCATAAATTAACCTCGGATATTCCTAAGTTCAATGGAAACCTTGGGGAAGACTCGTCGATGCATGTCATGACTTATCATTTGAGGTGTTCATCTAACGCCCTAAATGATGACTCTGTTCGACTACGTCTTTTCCTATGTACACTCACTAGTGTTACACTAAAATTTTTCACCATGACGTTTTAGTGTCTATATGGGTTCATCATTACTCATATATTACTCCCTTAGAAGTCTAGAACCCTAAAGTTCTTAAAATCAAGTCCTGAATTTGGAGAAAAGCTCATAAAAATCATAAAAACCCTAGTTCCGCACTATTCCTAGCCATTACCTGCAGTACCACACCTTTTGTGAAGAAACACTGCGGTACCTACCGCATGTTTTGTGTATTAAAATTGTGGACCCTCGTAAAAGGTAAAATGAGAAGAAAAGTAAGTTCTATAAGTCCATCTAGTCGAATATTCTCCTAGCTGGAAGCTTCTAGAAGGCGTTATTTGGTCAAAGCTTTACTCTATCATGAACATTCATTCCTTCATAAAAGGAGCCTATTCCTTGGATTTTGGAACTTAATACCTTGATAAGGGGACTCTATCCCTTCCATTTTGGAGTTGTAACCACTTTCCTTCTCCTATAAATTGAAGCTTTGGTTCAGTTTCAAGGGTATTAACTAGCTGAGATTGAAAAAGGAGTTGGAATTTGAGAATGTTTGAGGAGAAATGCTGTAGAAACTCAGACTCTCTTAACTGATCATTATGTGGGAATGATTACACACCCATGTGAATTTTAGCTAAGAGAGTGCAAAGTTTGTCAGAGTAGAGGAAACGCCTATTTTGGACCTCAGGAAGGCCTGTACGACATCAAGGTGGACACGGTTGTAAGGCTCTTTCTTCATCAAAGTTAATACAATTGGATCCCGTTTTCTCAATAAGTTGTTTGTGTATTTACTTGAATGAATTATTTCTTAAATTCCTTGATCATTAAGATAGATTTGTGATTTGTGAATTAGTATATGTTGCAGGTGCTTTTGATTCTTTTCCATGTCTTTTATTGCAGGTCTTTAGAGGTGACTTCTTGGAGCGACGGGAAAGAAGAATTCAACTAGCATTGGATCATAGGTAGGTCCTTTCTTCATCATATAAAATTATAAATTACATATAATCTAAAGAAAGCAGTTTACATTTGTCCTGTTTGTTGCTAGCTGTCCGTAGGACACTTGGGAGATCTGTCTTGTCTGCAAGAACAAATTATCCGTCCAACAATTGGTCCGGTTATGAAATGGTACATTGATTTACCAAGAGATTCATTCGATAATTTCACTACCCTAGCTATTGTATTTTTGACCCACTTCCAGTTACCCATACGATATGAAACTAGAATAGAACTCTTGACTAATTTTAAATAGACTAATGCTACTCACATTTCTGATCATATTCATGAGTGTCGTCATTGTCGTATAATGGTTAAGACCTTTGTTACTGATCAGCTCCTTGCTGAGTGGTTCATTAAGTACCTGTTACCATCTATAACTGAGGATGTGGCTAAGGGTGGTGTTGTAATTGAAGCGCAGGTCATTTCTCGTGCCCAATATTTAGACTTGATTTACACTCAGTCTAGCCCGTTCTATGAGAAAATTTGCAACGTGTCACGATCTAATTTTACAGTTCCTCCTCCATATAAGGACGGTCATGCCGACGATGGTATGATCGGTACTACAAGAACACACCACTCTACTGCATCTGATCCTGCGCCTTCTTCCGAAATCCATGCCATGTCATCTGACAAGTTAAAAAGTGACAAGCAACCTAGAAGTAAGAAAAAGGGGAAATCAAAGAAAAACAAACTTCTACCCCGCAGGAAAGATCATCTGATCAATTGTCTGGAAATCAGAAACCTCGTTACCCTTGCATAATCTGTAATGAGGAAAATTTTATTCGAGATTTTCCTCATCGCGCGGAAGTCTCAAAATTGGTTAAGACCTCGCATGCATCTGTCGTGTTGACAGATCCATTTCCGAATCCGTACACAAATTTGGTTGCTATGGATCAAGCTTCTAGTTCCCAAGTGCTTATGTTGTCTGTCATGAAGCAATCAACTAATGTTTTGGTTTCAATGTGTAATAAATATTACGTTAGTTAGGATATTGATCAACCTACTACCTCGACCATGAATCTGTCTACGGAATCGATACCGCTAACTTCTATTCATGAATTGACAATAAAGCCACCCAGGGGAGTCGTTCATAAATCTACATTTAATACTTGAGAACGAGCTGCTCAAAATTATAATATAGTTGAAGATTTGGCTCAATCCCCTTCAGCTATGTCATCACTTGAGGTGCTTCAAAATTTTCCCTCCTAGAAACAAGCTTTGTTTTCGACAATTGGTGGAATTGATCCGATAGATTCCAATATCGTAGTCTTTAATCATACAGGCTATGTGCCGTAATTACCAGTAGAATTGGAATTCCACATACAAGTAAATTTTCTCAATCGTCTCATTCATTGTAATTGTTATCACTCATAAAATGTGAAACATTACTTGACATGGTCATACAGTTCATTTATCAAAGGTCTCCTAAAATCTTTGATGTTGGTATAGGGAAATTTCATTTTTTCTACATATTTAACCTATCATAAGGTTAAAGGCCACCTCAATTGAGGTCATGTTATGTCCCATCAGTAATAATATGCTCTCATTTTTATTTCCCAAGAGTTTAAATTTAAAAAGGACACTTAAGCCATTTTTACAACTTTGCGTAGCATTTTATACTATGAAATAACAATTTTCGCTATGAAACTGCCTAATAGTTTTGTAGCAAAAATGCCAAAAGTTAAACTAATCACACTATGAAAAATTGTTTTCTTGTCTGTCTTGTCAAACATGATGTGAAGTGTTAGTTCATGATTGAAGGAGTTAAGGTGGAGGTCATTCGAGTCAGATAGGGTTAATTCAAAAGTACAAAGTCTTGTCTGAGGTCATCATTACCATTTTTAGCATGCATGTGTCATGATTAAGGCATCAGTTGTCATTCAAACCATAAAAAATTACCCAATTAGTATTTTTGTCATACTCTACTTTATCTTTACATGTTATTGAATTTTTGGAGAGCTGCTTCATTGAGCCAAGTAGGTTGCTGGAAGATTCAAAGGTTGCAGGTGTTATCAAGCAAGCAAGGCTGAGAAGATATAAAGCCACCATGGCTGCAAGAAAGAAAACTAATAAAGGTGGTAATTTCCATAGATATGAGCCCGTGGACATGAATTTGCTAAATGAAGAGCTAACTGCCATGGAGTTATTCAAAATAACAGGTTGTTTTCAATTATGTCAAAGGCTGGAAGGTTGTCATCTACAGGTTTCCAAGGATTTTGCTAAAATTTTCACCAGAAAAACTTCGAAGGTGTGAATGCTAAACCTCATAGTGACACCAGACAACATTTCAGCAACAAAAGGAATCCATATAGGAGGGGAACAATGGTTTAAAGGCATCAAGTTCACCATGCAGGATTTCAAAGAGTTCATCAAACCAGAGCATAGTGAAATTGATCTTACAAATACCATACTGAGGAGTTTCATGAAGGACAACTATTCAAAGCCGCGGATGATCATTCAAAATTATTTTACCTATGAAGGATGGTTTCACATAGTCTACTCCTACCACCTTAGGCTTCTTCTACATTTTATAGGTAAGAGATCACTTGACTTGCCCTTTTATTTATACATAAGTCTAGGTAAAATGTCAGATAAGGTTCAAGTTAAAACAGAAGGCAATGAAACTTCTTTATTTCATCATGGTTTGATTAAGTTGTTGGTGTTAGAGGATTTGAAGAGACTAGATAGAGATTTGATCTCCTTTCTTTTCATGAGTGGTTTTGAAGTTGATGTTGTCACTCCTAAAAGAGTTTCCAAACCTAGAAGTATTTCATCACCAATAGTGGTAGAGGAAGCTGAAGAAGGGAATAGATCATCCCCACTAGGACCAGTGAGCATGGAGATAGAGCCTTTGTAGAAGATTGACACACCTAAAACTACACCTGCAAAACAAAAGAAAAAAGTCAACAAACAGAGAAGAAACAGAGTTACTAGGAGCCAAACAGTGGTTAAGGGTAACTTAGAGAAAATATTGCATGCAACTGACATTGAAGAAACTCCCATTTTTCAAGTTGAAGACATAGAATATGGAGGAAGAAAGCTTAAAAAAGGTAAGACAACTAAAAAGTTAGAGTTTGCAGGTGATGGTGTTGGTTTCATGTTTCAACCTAGAAAGCCAATGACCAGACATGCAAGAAAGGTCATGGAAAGTATCAAAGAGACTCAGAAGGTTAGTGAAACTGCTCAGCCACTAAGCATCATAGATCTCTCTTTACCTACAAAAGAAGAGCTAGTTGTCAAACAAAAGAAGGGTAAAAAGAAAATCATTGAAAAATCAGAAATTGAAATCCTTAAAGAGCATTTGAAGGTGGCAAAGGATGAAATATCAGTTTTGAAGCAAGAGGCAAAGAAGCACAAATTTCAAAAGGTTCATTTTGAAAAAATTAAGGAAATATGGGAAGAACATGTCATAAGTGTCTCAAAGACCTTGGGCAATACAAAAAAGTTGATTAAATAGACTCAGCCACTAAGAAGAGAGGTCAAACACATCCAAAAGATGAACCTGAATTTTCAATCCAAGGATAGGGCATTAAAGGAAAAAGTGAAGGAACTAGAAGAACAATTAGATATAATTCATTTAGAGTTGGAAAATAAAGGTTTGAAGATGACTGTGGTTGAGGAGCCCATTGCTCAAATGATTGCTAATGAGGAAGAAACACCACAAGAGTGATAAGGAAAGATGGAATATGTCGTATGATGTTCATAACATGTAGATAACCCAAATTTTGCAGTTGGAGGTCAATTTTTTAGGACAATTTCAAAAGGGGCAATTTTTGGGTTTTTACACAGTTTCATAGCATACCTCAGGCTTGAAGCCAGAAATACGCTACGAAAAAACCTGCAGGTGCCTTTTTTCTTTTAAAATCAATTTTTGAATGTTTTAAGGAGGGGGATCAATGGTGGTAAGGTGTCTTGACATTATTAACATGATGGAACAACAAAGAAGTGAAGAGGATGGATGGAAAAGCCACTTTTCCTATGCTACCAAAACTCGCTATGAAACTGTCCTGTTTTCGTAGTGAGAAATTGTTAAAGGATTTTGAGCACTTTAAGAGCAGTTTTTTCTAGTTGGAGACCTCCAGCATGTCAGAGGACCTCATTAGAAAATATTTATGATTCAAAGGGAGTGCCATGAAGATAGGTCATCAATCAAAACAATGTTGAAGATGAAGGTCATCCATTCCTAAAAAATAGGTTTATGCTCCATAGATCTAGGGATGCTTTAAATATGTAAAGTGGTGCTGAACTTGGTCATGAGGTCTTCGAGCATGTTATATTCATTGTATAATCATCATGTAATTATTTCATAGATAGGATAAAAGGATGTAATAAATAGGAGTTAGAGTCCTATGAAGAGTTGGTTTCTTTAAAAGTTAGTTGTTAGTTTTTTGTTGCAAAGTTATTGATTTCAGTTATGAAAGGTGTCATAGGATAATTTGAGGATATAGCCACTAGGCAGATCATCCTTATTATAAAGAATGTCTATTTATAGAAAAAACATCAAAGTAGTAAAGGGTTGGAGAACATTTGCACCAAATTGCTGCTTGTATGTTTTTGACCATTATCAGTGATACAAAGTGACATTCTTCTTTGCAGGCTTGAGATTCTCATGAGCTTTTAATATCTTATTGATATTTATCTTATGTTTTATCACTTGTAGTAGATTTCATCTCTAATTAATCATAATTCATAGTATTATTCTCTGACTTCCTTTAGTGGTGAAATGACTGTGTTTTCCTATGTTTTGTGTGTGAGTTGCCTATGTTAAAGACCTCTATTTGCCTCAGCTTCCATGTGAAAGACAATTTTCACTGAAACTACTGATTGTTGAATCCATAAGCCCAATGGTAGCAAACCTAGATTTTTCAACCTGCAATCATTCAAAACAAGTTACTTGGAAGGCCATGGGTATATGCTATGACTGCAATCGTCTCTACATATTTTAGAATGATCGCCTTTCCACATAAAGGTGTCATCACAACCATCAATCAACTCTCCTTCTTTGCATCTAGTTCCCAGATAACTGGAAGTGTTCTGTTAATTCACGCACCCCAACTCGCACTTCATAAAATTGGCATAGGACTCTTAAAATATTCCACCCTCATGGGAACCTTTGCATTACCACTGCCTACCAGCTCGACAGAACTTACAAACATAGAGACCTGCTACATGATATCTTCCACTCCATCTGGCTTAAGAAAGATTAAGGGTGATTATAAAACTGTTACGTTGGATGAATTTATTCCACCTAGCCCAATTGAGCTGGCATAACAATCAATCTACATGGCTTGGGTGGAAAATCCGAAATCATCGTTGCCGGTCATTTGGGTTGATCGTTCATTAGATTTTGGTACCCCATCTCATCCTTTTTCCTCAATTTTCTTGACAGATGAGAATACTGTGGAATCCATGATGTAAGAAGGAGAACCATGGGAAGATCATCATCATCGCTCCCATATTTAGGATTACAAAGAAGATAATCTTATTTAACTATATCACCCATCGATCAAATTTTTTTTTCGAATTCTTTTCCCATTAATGCAATAGAATCCGAGAAAAATTTATCAAATATTGAAGAAACCATTTCTATCAATATTTCAACCATACCTAGGGTTCTAAAAAACATTCATGTTGATGTTTCTTGGTCTCCATCAGAACTCGAAACATATCGCTTTCTCTTTCATGAATTTCATGATGTATTTTCTTGGTCTTACAAGGAAATGGCAGGCATATATACTAGTATCATTGAATACACCATTAATATGTACCCTTATGTCAAACCAGTATGTAAACGCCTTCATCCTGTTCATCCGAAGAAGGTTGCTACATGTTGGCTCCCCGTGATTTGCAAGATTGGCAAGAACAAACTCTGCAGGGAAGCACATCAAACCACTATGGAGTCCATGGAACTAGCCTTCCTGGACTCAGAGAGGTCTCTCTCTATATAAGTATTTATAAATGATATGCCTTTATGCTTTTGTTTTGATTTTGGGCTAGTTATGAAGTTTTGAGGACTTGTTTGTTTTGATTGATTGGATTGGTTGATAGACAGACTAATGGTGCGATTAATTGATGAAGTGTTTCAACTAAATAGATAGACCATAAGAAAAATTAATCCATTGGGCTATGTAGTCATAAAAGGATTTAAGTTTTCATCAACTCTGCAAGGGTTTTCATAGGGCAAGCTAACTATAACAAGTGGATCTATTAGATTAGATGTAGTATGAAATGATAGTAAGTTGTGAAAGCAGCAAAACTAAAGTCAGTTAAGAATATTTTAGTTGTACTTCAAGAAGAAAATAATTTTAGGTAACTATTTGAGGCAAACCAAAGGACATGACAAGCCATAGACTTCTTTGGCCAGAATTTAATATGCAAACATTTAAGACAACAATCTAGCAATCCTAGAATTACTTTCAGACAAAGAAAAAATTTAAGATAACAATGAGTGCAACTAAAGATAAAGAGAGACCTGCCTTCTTTAACCAAACACTCTAAAGACCTTCAAAGTAAAAGTTTGAGGCAGACCAAAGGATAGGGCATACCATAGACTTTCCAGGTTTAGACACTACTAATTATACTTCAAAGAAAGGCCTTAAAAACAATATTTCAAGCTACACCAAAGGACAAGTCATACCATAGACTTCTTTGGCTTGACTCTATTAAATCATTTCCAAGACAACAAGCTAGGTGGAATGAGAGAGCAACTAAGAATTCTCCGATTAGACCTTGCAGAATAAAACATTGAGATAAAGCATGTTGACAGAAATAGGGTGCCAAGACAACATATCATAATATATAATTTATGTTCTTTTATCAGATAAATAATGGACACAATGGAAAACAGAAGGAAAACTTCACCATTAACATAGCTCAAGAGTCCTGTGAACGTGCTTGTATTACTGATGTTCAAAACAGTTACATTACTTCAGTACATTGATCTTTGCAACTCAGAGATTTCTCAAATCCAGCCTAGCAATCCATCAAATAGCTCAAAAAGTATCAGTCAACCCACTAACCAACCAATCAAAACTAAAAATGAATGATACATGCATTATTTATCTGCAAAATGAGGAGGTGAACCTAAGCTAGGGTTTTAGATGTGTATTTATTACATAGTTTAATGTGTTTTTGACCTTTGAGACCATGCAAGGCCCAAGGAAAAATATCTAGGAATGATTCACCTCTTAACTTAACTTATGAGCTAACTTCTGGAAATATTTTACTTTTAAGGCTTTCTCAATAACTTTTGTAATAACTGCTGAGTAGTTGAGAAATATCTCTGATTGTTTGTAATAACTGTTGATGTCTTTATTGAAAGACAACATGTTGTAGCTGTCAAAAAGTATTTTTTTGAAGAAGGAAATGTTTTCTGTTGAGTCATTTGAATCTGCCCTTGTGTTGATCTACCTTTGTTTTATCCTTTAAAACCTGTTTTAGGACTTTTAACCTGGATTTTCCCTTCACTGTCTGTCTTACTGTATTTTCTTTTAATTCTGCCTTTAACTCTTTTAATCCTCTGTTTATGCTTTAACTTGGATTAACCTTTCTAATCTTTGCATTATCCTTCGCTGAAATTGTACTTTGACTATGTTTTCCTCTTTTCTGTGCCTCTGTTTGTAATTTTGCTACGCAGTGGGGAATTTTTTCTGCTGATAGGGTACTTGGATAACCACCAATGATCATGATTCATTGGTGATTATGCTTGTTTTTATGCCTTCAGTCCTTTAATGGAATGAGATGCTCTGGATCGTCACCCAGATCACTTATTCAATCAATTTCAGACCCCAAGAATGCCATCTAAATTTTTCTGCTATGAAACCTGCAGAATACAACAACAAATTAGTTTAAAAACCTGCGTGGGGGATTTTTCTACGTTTTTTTGGGGTTTTTTTGGGCTTTTGGAGCACTGCAGAGGCATTAAATGGCGGATCGAGCTTTATTGCAGAGCCACAGGGCTCTGGAACATTCAAAATGGATGGAGGTATCGGGATTTGGCGCGAAGGAGGAAGAACAGTTTTCGTAAGCGAGGGAGGTGGTTTTCGCATAGGGCGAGGGGTGTGTTAACACTAGAAAATCATACAGTAGAATATGACATCAATTAATGTCAAGCCCAAGGATTTATAGGACAGGAATACATTATGGAATCAAGAAGTATTTAAAATCTCTAATTTTTTGAGAAAATCAGATTTGAACTAGTCATAAATGCTCAAATGCGTGCTTTATCCTTCGAGAAGAGCACTTTCTGCGCGCCTTTTTTCCCGATAAGCACGCATTCCTGGAAATGGAAAAAAGTCACTTTCCGGGGCCACAACAAGTAAAGGACAGTTACTCCTTATGTGAAAGCCGCCTAAGGATAGCCACCAGTGCCTCCTTAGACATTATGTGAGCACAAAAAAGAATATTTGAGCACACAATGGAATCACACCTCTCCCTTGGGTCACCATCCATCATGTACCAAGGTAGGGAAGGAGGATTTGAAGCTCACCTATATAAACCCACCAAGAGATGAAAAAATGGTGATCACAAGGTTATGCTGGCCAAAGTTGCCCAAGCAACACCAGCATTGTGTGTGACCCGGAGCTGGAGCTAAAGAGGACTCGATAGTTGGCCACCCAACATCTTATTCCACCACAACAGAGAGAGAGAGAGTGAGATTGTATCAGAGGCAAAGCTTCGAAGGCAACATCCTTGCATCGGAACCTAGAGCCATTGCCTAGGGGCCCTTTGGCAAGTGGGTAAAATTTCTTCTCCATTTAGAACGTTTAATAAGAAGAGGCCATCAAGCCATCGTTTGCATTATTATCATTTGGAACTCTCTATATAGCTTTTGTATATTTGTGTTTTTTAGTTTTAGTTTAACCAAAGCATTCTTTAGCATACTATTTTCGTTAAGTTTTATGCTTTTGAGCTCCCCCAATTTCTTCCTGTTACCAATAGTTTAGAGAGTAGACCACACTCTCTAAGCTTGTGTGATTTCGTACACCCATGTGACTAATCCACAACAATAGGATTGGAAACTCTACTGACGTGTTCCAAGTTTATGTGGTTGTGCCATATTTTGCAGGAGACCCTTTGTCTATGCTGGAGTGGAGCTGACAGTCCTCTGACCCATCTTGTAGTCCCTAGACTCACTGAAGTGATAGACTGAAGAGGGAAAATACTAATATTTTACTTGCAGGATTTTTGTGCGTATTTTTTTCACATAGAGGCACATTGCACGCATTCGGGAGTGACCTGTGTGTAGGAAGGCGCACTTGTCAAAGGATTTTGCGTGCAAATTGCAAAGAGATTTTTTTCTCGCTATTTTCTGCATTTTTTCTACTTATAAGTGTGTTGGGCAGCCCTTAATGTATCTGCCAACACCTGTGTTGATACCCAACAGCTTCTGGACCTCACTTTTTGCTGCTTTAAGTAGGCATTTAGTTAGTTTTCATCTAAGTTGGTTTTTGCAAAAAGTGTTCACATAGTTTAAGTAGGGGGAAAGTTAACCATTGATTTTCGAACAATTTATGTGTTTTTCCATTCTGGTATGCACACTTAGTTTAGCTAGTCCAAGTAAGTGGCTCAAGACCACATATTCATAAGTTAGTGTAGAAATTGTTAAGTAAAATTCAATTTTTGCATTTAGGAAATTACGGGACTAGGATTGAATCGCCAATTAGAGAAAGTAATCTATGTTGTCTTTGCACCATTTGGTGACCCTAGAAAAGCATATGAATGCTCTAAATTTTTTATTTTCCATCTCCCTTTAGTCACTCACATATACTAACTAGGAAGATTTGGAAGTGGCCCATTATCTGCAAATGCTTTCCATTTGAGCAAGGAACAACGTCACATAGTTTAACTAGGGGACTTTTGTAAAGGATCACCGATATCCATATGTTCAACTTATGAGATTGTTCACCATATGCTCACACACATTCACCCACTAAGAAAATAAAGCCACTAAAAATAACTTAAACCAACTCACTAAATTCTCCCCACAGGGGCCACAAGAGAATTTATAGATTAAGTTAGGATCAAGGGGGTAGGCATCCAATAATCTGCCTTGATCACACTTAACATTGAAACATAGAAGTTGTGTATTTAGGGAGCTTTAAAATCCACCTATCACCCCACAGAAAAGAAAACCCAAGCGCGACAGAGACCCGATTCATAGGGGGTTAGGCTTAGGCGTAGTGCGTGCTGTATCAGTTGGGGCTACCTGACCCGACTGATACTCAGTACTGTTAGATGAATACCAAGAAGCCCAAGAATCGAACGCTCACATGGGACGGTGGTTCTTAGTGGCCAAAACTAAGGAATTCTTTACCCTATAGGTGAGGGTGCAGGCAAGCGCCATACCCTCTACCCTTATCTTGGTTGATTCTCTTCGGCTGACTGGGGCCGTCGCCAGGTCTTACGGGACGTTGTGCCAGCACTCGCAAGAAATCCTCTCAAGGCCTAGTTACTTTTTTAGTGTGTGAGGACGTAATAGTTGTTCTAGGATTTTGAGTATCATGCGTAAACAAACAAAACCATTTTTTTCTTGATTGATCGCATAGATTAAATTAAAGGGAAAATTCATTTCATTTTCGCTTTGTTTTTTGTATGCGGCTATAAATTTGTCGTAATCATAGACTCGATCCCCTCAAAATTTTTCCAAAACCTAACTTGGTCGACACTCAAATGGTTCCAATGGAACCTCGTCAGTCCAGGAATCTTTTGGACCTCCCCCCATTACCGGGAGGGGTTCCAGGTCTTTCGTTGTTTAGGCATCAAAGACGGAACATTGCTACAAAAGTGGTTCCTCCTTTCTTGGAGAAACCTTAGTTGGGAACCCTAATCGGTCTCCCAACACCACACCGCACACCACTCCCCCCTCGTCCCCTGGGAGGTAGAAGAGCGCATCCCATACGAGAAGCCAGCTGAATTCACAACAGGGTACGTCATAGACTAACCCTCGTTCTAACCATAACTTCTTGTCTTCACACGTTGCCATGGCGTCAACCTCCCAGTCACCCTTCTTAGCGGCGTTGAATCTACCATATTTGACCAAGCTCATGAATGACCCCATTGCACATGACCCCAATTGGCCTCCCATGCCCACGAAGCTCCCTTCGGACATACTAAAGTTTGAAGGCAAGTAAGCGGAATACCCATGAAATAATATAATGAACTTTCACCTATGGTGCTCATCGAATAGCATCATCGACAATACTATTTGGTTGAGGCTATTTCAACACACTCTTACGGGAGTGGCCGCGAAATGGTACGTGAAGCAACGCCCTGCTTCACATGGAACCTTTAGTGCCCTTTCTACCACGTTCCTCACATAATTTCAGTTTCCCTTTCACCATGATTCGGGAATGGAGTTACTGACTCATTTCAGACAATCCCCCTCTACCCATATTTCAGAGCATCTCCGTGAGTGGAGGCGATGTTGCAGTTTATGCAAAGAAAAACTTCACGACCGAGTCCTTTTATATTGATTCTTGAAAACTATGATGGTAGAGATTTCAAAGGATATGGCATAACATAACCCCACATCCAAAGAGGATGCAATCAGTAAAGCCCAATATCTTGAACTGATCTACACGCAATCAGGATACATATACAATATCCTGCCCAACGCCCCGCGCCTGCAATCTTATCAAGAGTTGCCAGGCGCGTCTAACTATACAGATGGACTTATTGGGTCAATGAACCAAGGGTACCCAGGTAGCAGCAGTCAGAATCCTGGTTACACACATGGGTCTACCCGGGACATGTCTCAATCCAGATTTCAAAGTCATCACATGTAGCAGCAAAATTTGACTAATAGGGCGCCAGCGTGTCACCAAGGAGGACCTTATCCTTTGGCTGAGGGGACTCAGTACGCAGGAAGAAAGACTGATGGAAGTAATCCACCCCAATGGCCAGGTGTAAACATGGGACATCAATATGCTCAGTCTCAAGCACACAACCCACCTATGCAAAAAAATGCACAAGTGAACTTTGTGCAGCCGTCCCAAAATAAACCACACTAGTATGATCAGGAGAACTACCCTCCTAACGTGGTTAAGAAAAAGGAAAAAAGCAAGCCCAATGGGAACCCTGGATAGGGGGGCAGCAACCAAGAGCCCCCACCACGATCCCAGGCTGGAGGTAACTCTAACCGGAATCAGAACCAGGAGCCAAGCAATGCCTAAAGTCAAGGCAAAAGGCCACCTCTACGAACAAACCATTCTTGTTCAATATGTGGTGAGTACGGACACTATATTCACCACTGCACAAAACTCCCTGAGATTAAAAATCTTTAGAGTAACCGAGGACAAGGAGGATCTTCCTAGACAACTTCGGTGATGTAAGAACCCTTCCCCCATCAAGGAACGGTCAGCACTCAACAGCAAAACCCTGAAGATTCCGGAAAAAACAACCATGAAATTTACATGGCTGGGGAAGAAATTCTTTTCCAAACTCAGAATCATAGCTACGACACCCCACCAAACACCAGTACGTCAGGGGCTAGTACAAGCATGTCGACTGCACCTTTAACCATTCCAAAGATTCCTTTGGAACCATTACCAAAAATGGTAAAAGGGCCTATTAGGTGAGCAGGTAATTACTCCAAATTGGCTCACAATTATAGCAACGTAGATGATTTAGTGCAATCACCTACTGCTATGTCTGCATTGGAAGTTTTGCAGTCTTTCCCAAAACAACAAAAAGCCCTACTTTCCGCATTAGGTGTTGTCGACCCTGCCGACATGCGCATGATGGCTTTTGACTTAGAAAAAGCCACCCCTAGGCTTCCCTCCATCGTTGCCTTCCACATACTAGTATTGGTATATAATATCACTATTAAATGATGTGTCATTGACGAGGGTGAATCCACATGCATCATGTCAAAGAACGTATGGCAGAAGTTAGGAGCCCCCGAACTCAAACCTTCCATCATCACACTTAGAGCATACAACGGTCGTCCCTCGACCCCCGTCAGTCTCTTCCAAAATGTACCGGTCTGCTTAGCCAGCAAGATGGTCCACATAGACATCGAAGTCTTGGACGCTCACTTGGATTACAATATACTCCTTGGGCAGAGTTACATGTATGCCATGTTTGCTATAACATCCTTTTTCTTCCGCATCATGATGTTCCCCCATGAGGATCAAATCATCACAGTAGACCAGCTGACGCACAGTGAAAAGTGTCCCTTGACCAACACGAATATGGTTCTACCCTATGTAGATACAGCCACAAAAAGTCTTTCACGGTATCAAGAATATGGCCTTCGCCAATTCAAACCATCGTCCATCCTAGGCTCATTCCTAGGAGATCCTCCCATTATCCTTGAGGTATCTCCCAATGCCACAAGGGCCCTGGTATGCATGATGTCCACATCAAGCACTGAGGTTAGTTAGGACATGTACTCAAGCAGTAACGACGCTGAGGCACCGGTCATGGCAACCTCCGTAGTCTACGTCGCCTCCCAAACCCCTTTCCTCTACCCACCTCCTGGCTTCACCTCCCAACAGGTTTTGGCAATGCTAGTGTTACCAAACATATTGTTGGATTTCCCAGTTTGGTACCTCATTCCCCCTTCAGGAACAACAACTAGCAATGTTACTACATTTGGGTTAAAGCCTCCCAGTCCTGAGGAGCCCCAACCTACCCAAGTAGTAGTCAAAATCGCCCTCACAAGGGAAATTTCCATTGCCAAACTGGTGACCACGACCAAGAAAATCGCCAAGAGAGGAAAGAAAGAGGTGACCCCCACCATGCAAAGGGAGTCATTAGTGTGCACTATATGTGAATTCATAGGAAACCCAACCCACATATGCTCGAAGTTGGATGAATTAAAACCACTCCCCAGTTGCAAAGTAGGCACCTCGACACAACATTCCCACAAGAAGGAACTTGCCACCAAAAGTACCAGAAAACTACTGCGTACCAATCACGCATGTGCTCTCTATGAAATATATGGGCTTTATACCCACCATTTTCTAGAAATACCATCATATAGGGACGCCTTACACGCGATCGAGCGATCCTATCAAGAGGATCCCTCCATCCAATCTATCAATGATGAACTGCGCACCATCCAATACTTATAAGACGAGCATAGATTCGTAGAAAGACCCTCGTTAATGCCCATTATATGTTTTACACTATGCGATGAATGTGGCCACTATTAGCCCCCCTATGAAATTCTTGACAAGCAAGCTAGGGGCTAGACTGTTTTGGAGCCTTCAAGGAATGCCTTTCCTCTGAAAAACCCATCCTCCTTGAAGTCTCTTTGTGTTGTGCCTAATATAATTCTCCTCTAAATGATTCTGCTCCTCAAAGGCCCATCATAACCCCTTACATCCCCTAAAAGGCTCCTTTAAATCCCACCTTGACCCCTTGTTTAAGCCTTTGTACCCTTTTCCTCCCTATCGTTACCATGATTTGGCCTTAAAAATGCGTTAAAATGGGTAAAAAATCATATATTTTGCATGTTGGGTCCTAGCCCATCCAGCCATAGCCCCGCACTCTTTTACCTTCCACAGGACCCAATGCCAGAACCACCCGCCGGAGCAAAGGGTGCCTTTTCCCTATGATCAACGGGCACAGCCTCAGCCGTTGATCTCAGATGATCGGACGACGGGCGTTGAATCTTCAGTGCTTGCGCTTTCCCTCGTTCAAACCTTTGTTGGGCCATCGCCGTCCAAATGCACTATGATCCATCGGTCCATAGCCTATTCCGCCCAGTGGACCCCGCAGCACACTATGTCAAAACAACCTGGTTTCTATCGCACTGCTCATGCACGGTAGGCGGTTTCTCTCCAATGCCCGACGATTCCATATAGTTGCCAACGCGTGTCGTCTGTACGATCCCAAAACTGCTATCCCATCATGCATTATCTTTCAGACCAAGCCGCGGAGCGATATGAGTAATGCCCGTTCGATCTGACAGCGCCCATCCGATGGCTATCGTTTCTCAAAGATGCACATTGTTTAACGTCCGATCGTCGTACCCCTGGCCCACTATTTTCCACCCCCAACGTGTCCCCCGCCGTTGATCTCCGCCATGATCAACGGTCCAAATTTGTTGACCCAATGTTGAATATACCGCTACTGCCCGGTCATTGCCACATCATCCCCACATGCATTCATCGTACAATCGCCCATTCCATTTCATATAGTGGTTATTTTTCGTATTCTTTAAGGTTTTTTCATTCATATTTTGCTCCGCAGACCGCCAAGCTCCACCAGAGCATCCTTTCAACATTTCTCTGCAGTTTTTTTCTCCATCTCATCATCTGCACGGCCATTTTAATCGTCCTCACTGCATTCGTCTATCCCATCCATGGATTTCTTGACAAGTTTGCTGTTTCGCAGGGTTATCAAAGGTGGAAAACCGCCATGGTTCATATGCACCATATTTTATGGTGTGTTGCGTAGGGGAGATTAAATCTGGAAGCTCGTACTACAGGGAAAGTCAAGAAAGGTGGCGCCGATATAAATTCTGACAAAGGACAGAGCTTGAAACTGCACATACCCTATCCGACGTCATTAAGGCCCAGATCTAACAGATCGAAGCATTTAAGGAATAGCAGAAAAACCAGCTTGTGGATCAAGTTTTCAGCACTCATAGTTGAGGGTTTTCGAGCCTTAGTGCAGCAGCTTGGAAACAACGTACCAGATTGAAGATCTCGAGGACCACAGAGGAGATTCAGCACACAGAAAACAATGAAATCAGGGTTCAAATCCGCAGAATGTCTCTCCCAGGACAAGGACACAATCCACTTTATTGTTCCAGTTTATATGGTGTCCAAGCAAAGTTTTCCCGCTCCACAGTGGTCCCATTCTACCAGAGCATTTGATCCACAGCATGGAAGACCACTACTTTATTTATTTTCCCTTCTTCCATTCACCGAAAGTACAACAAAGTAGCATAGCCAAAGTACACCAGAGGCATACCAAGAGTAAGTAGAAAATACCATCTTGCAGCAAAGAGCGGCAGGAATTGAAGGCACAAGATTTAAACAGGATGGGCCTCAACCCTCTTTCTTTTCTGAATGTTAATGCTTCATTTAGTGTTTGACCTACCCTCTCTGCTCCTACCGAGCTATAAATCTAAGAAGAAACTCATTGTAATGGTTGTCGATGAGATATCAGAGAAGTGCAAGAATTTTCCTCTTGAGACAAGTTCTCTGTGCAATATTGTAAGATAGGTTGAGATTTGATGTATTCAGACTGAATGTTCAAGCTGTGGGCAATGTTGTACCTGATTGGTGTTTTTTTTAATATGACAAGCACATTTCTTTGGATCCTGATCTAAAGCAGCTGGTGATGTTTTCCTATCTCTGTGTTTGATTTCATTTCATTCCATTTCTACTGGCTCGCATTAGAAGTTTGGCATAAGATTTACCCTTGATAGGTACCTTATGTTGCTGCTCTCCCAGCCTTTTATGTTTTCTACTTATATGTGTATCTGAATATTGATTTCAATTGATTTAACCAGTGTAGTGGATGTTGTTGCCTACTAACTGATGTATGAATTAATGGGATCTGTGTTTAGATGTTCTTGCTAGGATATAGTTGAATGAGTTGAGAACACTGGGAGGTTTAGAACTCTGTCTCTGCCTCACTAGGATCTTTCCATCTCAATTAAGCCTTTCTAATTTCCCTTGTATTGCCTCTGATTATGTCCAAGTAGGCTTGGAGTTAAAGGACCTCTGGCCTGATCTATAGACAAAATTAGATGGTTCTCCTCCTTTCACCTTCAGTCCTTAATGTTCCAGCTCACCCTTCAATTTAAAGATCCAAATGCTCTAGATGACTAGCCCAACTGAAAGCTTGCACATTGAATGACAAGTAAACCCTTTCCTGACTCCATTACTCATTGGCCTTGATGTTCTCTGAGCTATCTACCTCTGCCTAAAATCATCTTTACCCATACTTGTCTTGCATTGAACCCTTCCTTCCTGATCCCCAACAACCAAACATAAACAATAAAAAAAAAACCCTGTGCCTATAACTAGCCTAACATCTTAAAATTTGAGCCTCAAAGACATATATACTTTGACAATCAGAGAGAGATCCCTCTCTGGACCTAGGAGGGCTAGATCCTAAGGTCTGAAAGTGGTTCTGATGTTGTCTCATCTTTTGGTCTTGCCAACCTGGCCAAAACATGGGAACCCCAACATAAGGGTGACTCTACTGAGGATATTATGAGTGCACCTCACCTTAAACCTTCTTAGAAACTCAGAAACCTAGACCTATGGTTAGGTTGGTAGTTAGTCACACCTCTTCTTGGATAGCCTCAGTGTCATTTGTTGTGTTCTATTGTACTCTTAGACAGATCCTGGACAGGGCCAGGTAGCCTCCGGATCTCGTCCTCTTTTGGAGGTGACATATCTGGTAAATTCCCTCCCAGTCAATCTTTGGCTGGAGTTTGCTGTGTTTTGAGGTTATTCTTGAGAGGTGATAGTGCCCGAGCACTGTGGTGGACAATGTCACCCCTTTGAATTACCCTAAACCTTCCACCTGGCAACTCCATAGCTCCTAAACGTGTAAAAGACTCCATTGGTGATCAGTAGGCCTGCTGATTGTCTTGGTTTCACGTAAGACTCCACTGGGAGACTAGCCTCCATAGCAAAATCCACCACAATAGAAGTAACAAGTGGGGTTAAGCTGCCTTGTTGGAAAACAACATTCTGGCTTTCAGAACCATTTATACAAGAGCTTATCCCAACCCAAACCCACCTGAAATATTTGATAACCCTAAGAGAATTCTCAAAGGATCTCCTACACCTAAAAAACCAACTATTTCCAGCCACATCCATAGAGCTAACTCTGCTCCAGAAGACCTTACAAATCTATCGCACTTTCATCTTGACCTAGACCTTCCTAATAGATTACCAAGAACTAGGTCATTCAGTGATTTCAGCCAGCCGTGCCTTGAGTTTCTCGGTTTACCATCTCATAGTGGTAAACACGTTAGGGACAAAGAGACCCCTCCATCCACACCTCCTGACATTCACTTTATTCAGAACTTGGGGCTCACTCATCCTAGGTCTATTCAATAGACTTCTGCTGGTCATAATATCCCTGTCATCCACATACCAGCTGCTCAAGTTAACCCTTCACCTCAACGGAATATCATCATGGTAGCCTGGTATGCACCCTTGATGTTACCTCAGACTCTAGTTTCCCTACCAAATGATTACCAATCAAAGATCCCACATTTCACTGCCAAAGAGTCCATCACAGCCCAGGCACATGTAGATAATATGGAAGATTCTTTTGACTACATGGAAATAGATGATGATACAATCAAAATGAGAATATTTACCCAAAGCTTAGGGGGTGATGTGAAGAAATGGTTTAAAATTTTGCCTCTTGGAAGTATCCAAGATCTTCCTAGTTTATATCAGACCTTCATCAATAGATGGGAAGTTGGGGCAAACCCTCGCCAACTCCTAGCCGAATACATGAGCATTAAAAGGAACGTAGGAGAGAGTGTTCATGATTACACAACGAGATTCAACAGCATCTACAATTCCCTCCCTCCGCATATGAAACCTCCACAAGACATGGCTCTAGCAAAATACCCTGAAGGCTTTGATGCTGACATGGCCTACGAGCTTAGGGATAAAGAGTACAACACATTATAGGACATGCAGAAAGGATCAGTGAACATAGAGGCTAACTTGATTGAGAAAAGAGCAAGACTGAGATCGGAGAAGAGATTAACATATAGAGATGACGATGTAGCCTCCACATCTGATCCCATCTATGACAGATTGTCTAAAAATGTGTATAGACTACAGAAACTAATGGAAAAGATGGTTGTCACTGTCAGTAATCAAAATCGAAACCAAAACCAAAACCAAAACTTTAGAAGAAACAATAACACTCCCAACAGAGAAAAGGAATCAGATCAACAAGTAATTCCCCCATTCCAAAACTTTCTAGATGAAGATGAGGGAATCATAGAAGAGTCTGAGGGGAATGAAATAAACATGTTTGAAATAGAGAATTCAATCCATAACTGTAACTCGGAGGAAGACCAGCCCTTGTCCACGTACTGGGATGAGGAAGAATTAGAATCTGAGGATTACAGACTTGGATTTGAAAATGCCATGATGCAGGTCAGAGAGCAATATGAACTTAGGAGCAAAAAGAACCAAGACAATTCCAAAACCAAGACTCTTGAGGTTACCATCAAGAAAAGGCCTGATAAAACTTCTAAAGAAACTATTGAAAGTAACAAATTAGCAGCTGAGAGTTCTGGGAAAGGTAAAGAAAAGGACAACCAACACACTGAAAAACAAAACCAACCCGTTAGTAGCACTAGCACTGCAGTTAGTGCGCCTGATAAAACTGTCCCTACAATTGTACATAGTGAAAAATCACAAACTGATTCAGCCACTAGGACAATGGCAAATAAAACAGAATTGAGCATTCCAAAGAGTCTGTCCACTTTCAATTTGGAGAGTGAGATTGCGAAAATCAAAATCTTTGTACCATTATCTGAGCTGGCCACTCAAGATATATATAAAGGCCAAAATTTGAAAGCCTTGAATCTAGGGGAAAACAACGACACTGTAAATCTGAATGATGATCAACCTGCCCTCCTGTTTGGTCCAAAGATCGAGGGAAAGTTTCAGGAAGGGGTAGTCCCACCTTTCTATATCAGTCTCAACATTCATGACAAGATACTTCACAATGCCATGCATGATTCTGGGGCATGACACAATCTAATGCCTAAGGTAGTGATGGAAAGGTTAGGCCTAGAGATAACACGACCCTACAAAGACTTATATTCATTCGACTCTAGCAGAGTAAAGTGCCTGGGCCTAATCAAAGACCTGTGTGTGAGCTTAACCCAGATTCCTGCTATGTTTATGGTCATGGATGTTGTGGTGGCAGATGTGCCACCCAAGTATGGCATGTTACTATCTAGATCCTGGGGAGCCAAGCTGCAAGGCACAATGTAGATGGATGGCTCATATGCCACTATCCCTATATTTGGCCAAATTAGAAGACTGTATAGAGAGGCCCAAATGAAATTCCTAGTCAGTAGCCCCGAGAAACCTAAAAATTCACCTTTGTACTCTCTACACACAGACCTGGATTCTTTCATCCTTTACAATGAACAATCCTTAGAAGAGCCAAGATCAGAAAATAGGGATACAAACAAGAACACTGAGCCCATGGACTTCAACATAATGGCTACTCTGGAAGAATACGATGAAGAGGACCATGGGAAGAACACTGAAAATGAAACTCTGAGTGAACCAGAAATAGAAACAGAATGCAAACAACAAGACAGTCAATGCTCTGAACCCCACACATGTCATGAAGAACAAAACAGCCCACAACCTAGTACATGCCCTATAACGCGACATAATGGTGAACCCCTGTGGGAAATGAATTTTGATGGGTCCTGTACTAGGAAAGACGCTGGGGCAGGGGTATGGATACGTAACACAGAGAGTGACCACGCTGAGAGCCATGCTGTAAATTTGCATTTCAAATGTACAAATAATATTGCAGAATACGAGGCTCTTATCCTTGGTTTAAATCTGTTGAAGAAGTTAGGAGCCCGTAGGATAACTGTGCTAGGAGACTCTGAGTTAGTGATCAAACAGGTGAATGGTGAATACGCAGCAAAACATCCTAGACTGAGGGCATATAGGAATGATGCCATGGATATATTGAAAACTTTCATGGAATATGAATTGGTATTTGTTCCCAGGGGTCAAAACGCTATTGCTAACAGATTAGCTTACATGGCTAGTTCATATCCTAAGACTCCCCCTGACCTACAAATCATCATTCAGACCAAGTTTAGACCTACAGTGCCAGATAACGAAAAATATTGGTAGGTATTTGAAGGAGACAAACAGATTGAAGATTTCCTGGTGGGCAGAAATGAGTTTGAATTTTCCGATTCAGATTCAAAATCTGATGAGAGCTGCCCAAGTGAGGATCCCCCAAATGAACAAGCAACACCCTGTAACATAGAGATAAACACCCTAAATGAAGAAACTGGAATTCTAACCGAAAAATGTGAAAACACAGATAGCGAGGAAATAGAGGTGCTGCAGGCCAAAGACAAGAATATAACCAGAGGCTTGGCACCCTTAGAGGATCTTTTTAACTTTGATGATGTAGAAAAAAATCCCACTATAGAACATGCAGACTCAGACGTAGAAGAATGCAACATAGGCACAGAAGATAAACCCAAAATGATTAAGCTGGCTAGGTCTTTACCTGCAGACATGAAGAAACAATACATTGACATATTCAAAGAATTCATTGATGTGTTTTCTTGGAGTTACGAAGACTTAAGGGCTTATGACACGAATATAATTCAACACAAAATACCCTTGAAGGAAAATCAGAAGCCTTTCAGACAAAAACTCCGCAGGATTAACCCAAAACAATTACCTGCAGTTGAAAAAGAGATTAAGAAGATGTATGAAGTAGGCATAATTGTCCCTGTGAGGTTTTCTAATTGGGTGTCAAACTTAGTGGTTGTGAGAAAGAAAACAGGGAAGATCAAGTTATGCATAGACTTCGGAAACCTAAATAGAGCCTCCCTAAAGGACAACTACCCCTTGCCTAGAATGGAACATATCCTATAGATGGTAGTGGGTTCTAAGAGGATCTCCCTGCTTGATGGCTTTTCAGGATACAATCAAGTCCTAGTATTCCCAGAAGATCAACTCAAACAACATTTACCACTCCATGGGGCACCTTCATGTATGTGAAAATGCCTTTTGGACTGATGAACGCTGGAGCCACCTTCCAAAGAGAAATGGACATAGCTTTCTCAGATGAGATAGGACACTTCATTGTTATTTACTTGGATGAATTAACAGTCTATTCTAAAACTGAAGAAGAGCACCTAAAACATCTAAGGAAAGTGTTTGAAAAGTGTAGAAGGTTTGGTCTGTCACTGAATCCCAAGAAAACTGTGTTTGGGCTACAAGAAGGTAAACTTCTTGGCGACATTATATATGAGAAAGGGATTAGAATAGACCCACAGAGAGTTGAAGGGATACTTCAGATCACACACCCAAGGAACATCAAAGAATTACAGTCCTTCATTGGCAAGATTAACTTCCTTAGGAGGTTTATCCCAAACTTAGCATAACACCTCAGGACTATGACCAACATGCTGGAAAAGGGTATGGGAGTTAAATGGACCGTGGGAGCTAAAAAATCATTTGAATCAGTAAAACTTGCACTTACTCAAGCTCCTATTCTGATTAGCCCTGACTTCTCAAGGGACATCATGATATTCTCGTTTGCCTCTGAGCACACAATAGCTGCAGTTTTACTGCAGAAGAATTCAGAAGGTAACGAACAACCTGTAGCTTTTTTCAGCAAAGCCTTAAGGGATGCACCCTTGAAATACAACATCATGGAAAAGCAGGCCTACGCCTTGGTGAAGGCCTTAAAAGATTTCAGGGTGTACATTCTACATTCTCACACCATTTCTTATGTGCCAAATATAGTGGTCAAAGATATCTTGTCCCAAGACCCTGATGGGAAAAGGGGCAAATGGATTGCTACTATCTTAGAATATGACCTTGAGATAAAGCCTACCAAACTGATCAAAGGTCAAGGCCTGGCCCAATTAATGGCTGAATCTAACCTGCAGGCCCTTGATATTAACATGGTAAATGCCTTAGATGAGCAGGAAGGATTGCCCCACCCAACTGTTGAGGAGAAGTTCCAGAACTCTCCTTGGTATTCCGATATCCTTTACGTGCTCACGAATCTCAATGCTCCTCCAGAACTGTCTAAAACTAAGGCCAGGTTCATAAAACTCAAAGCTAGAAACTACTACATTTTGAATGAAAATCTATACTGGAAAAATCCAAATGGCCTATTGCTGAAATGCTTGCCTGAACCTGAAGCTGAAAGAATTAAACGGGAACTCCATGCTGGGGAGTGTGGAGGCCACCTGAGTTGGAAAGCCACTACAAACAAGATACTCAGGGCTGGCTATTATTGGCCCACACTCTCCAATGATGTCCATAAAATTGTGATTTCCTGTCATAAATGCCAAATCTTTGAAGGCAGAAGAAAACTCCTCCCCCTCCCTTTACAACCTATCAATGTAGAAGGTCCCTTCATGCAATGGGGCCTAGAATTCATTGGAGAAATTCACCCCTCTTTTTCTGGGCAACACAAATGGATCCTAACTACTACATATTACTTCACCAAATGGATAGAGGCCATACCCACTAGGAAGGCCACTGACTATGTTATCATTAGGTTCCTAGAAGACTTCATCCTATCTCGGTTTGGCTGTCCAAGGAAAATAATCACTAACAATGCTGCTGCTTTTGGATCCAAGAAAATGGTTGATTTCTGTCACAGGTGTGGAATAGCACTCGGTCATTCAACTGCCTATTACCCTCAGGGTAATGGATTAGCTAAATCATCTAACAAAAGCCTAGTGAACATCATCAAGAAGCTGCTGGAACAGAACAAAAAGTCCTGGCATAACAAGTTGGTACATGCTCTGTGGGCTGACAGGCTTACAACGAAGAAATCTATTGGCATGTCACCATTCCAGCTGGTCTATGGAACATAAGGAGTCTTCCCTACCAGCTGCTGAGTCTCAAATGTGCATCTTTTCCATACACTTTTCTATACCTTTTTCACTCACCTGAACCTCCCAAGCTGTCAATATCATTGTATATTAATTGCAAAAGAGAATCTAACATGGTTTTTAATTATATTTTTGTGTCTGCTGTTTGATTTAGATTTTGTTCATTTAGCTGCGAAATCTTGCCACTTTCCGCAGCTGCTGCAACTTTCCGCAGCCATTTTGTGAAACTCTATGTTACAGGTGTCTACAGGGAAAACGAGCTACATGGGCAAGTCAGAAATGATGTGGACATGGTTCGTGTCCTATTGGCTCGAGCAAACTCATCTAAAGAAGCCGCGGTCAAAGGCGTCCACATGGAAGTCAACCATAGAGTCTCACGGTGACAAGACTCTGTTTCGTGTCATGTGAAGGTTCATATGGCCGTTTCTGAGTTGCGGAGGACAAGTCGACATCTGTACATGGCTCCATAGCCGAATTCAAACATCCACTCCTCATAGATTGAATTTGCAATACGGCCATGACCCTAGATCCGTGGACGTAATGGTCTACGTGTTCTCCACCAGCATAAACTTTAGGAGACAGTTATATTTGTTTTGTTATATATAACGCGTTTGCATACGCATATGGAGTTAGTCTAAGTTAGTCTTTGTTATCTTTTATTAGTCTGCTCTGTAATGTAATTACGTTGCCTTAGTGCCGTAATACTACCTCACTGTTATGATTGCATTTTAATATAAGAAGACTCTGTTTTCCAACATAATTCGTACTTGAAGATTATTGCCAAGGCTGGTGTAGAGGGCCCCTGCACTTGCCAAGGTTCTGTGCATTATTGTATAGTTCTTATTTTATTTCTTTAAAGCTCATTGTACCATAATCCATTCACATGTTTATACATTGCATCTTTCATGGTATATATGCTTCATTTCTGTTTATAAACTTTCATGCTTTCCATTTCACTTCTGTCTTTCATGTTTTATGTTATTGATTACTGATCAGTGTTCTTGTTTCAGGTTATAGATAGGCAGCCTGGGCATTTGCATAACTTTTTGACTAATGACTTGGAATTAACATTGTTCGGCTGCTAATTTTTTTTCTTAGTTTCTGTTTAATTTCAGTACTGCTTTGTTTAATTCAGTTTTGCTCATTTGCTTCAGTAGTTAAATTTAGATATATTAAACTGCTCATAACATCTTCAGTTGCCTCTGAAAGCCACAGCTGGATTGATGGTGAGGGATTGTATTATGAAATGTGTAGTTTGATATTAGTTTCCTTTCTGCAAATTTAGATATATTAAACTGCTCATAACATCTTCAGTTGCCTCCGAAAGCCACAACTGGACTGATGGTGAGGGATTGTATTATGAAATGTGTAGTTTGGTATTAGTTTCCTTTTTGCAAGATTAGAAATATTAAATTGTGCATGACATCTTCAGTTACCTCCGAAAGCCACAGCTGGACTGATGGTGAGGGATTGAATTATGAATGTATGGTTTGATATTATTTTACTTTCTGCAAGTTAGATATCAGTTACTCAAGTTGTTTATGGTTACTTCCGAAAATCATAGCTGGACTAATGATGAGGGATCAGAAGACAAGTTGATGTAAATTGATTTAGATTTACTTTATTGAAACTTTTGGATTTCTTTCAGCATAATTTATTTTGTGTTTAGATAGCAGCAAGAATAGTTTGGTTTCATGCTCACTAGTTCACTGTTTTGATTCATTAGACTAGCAGCACCTTTTCATTTCAGCAGCATATTTTCATTTCCTTTCAAGTTTTGTCATTGTAAATTTCAAATTCTTTTGTTTTAAGTTTCAAGTTGGTAAATCATTATAGAGGATATCATTTCCTTGAAAAAACATAACCATACTTGTTTTCATTTTAGAATTTCCACTTCATCTTAGAAAACCAAAAACAACAAAAAGTTAAGAAATAGGTTATCTTGCACATATAGTGCGCCGCACTTCATCAGCTTACGATTCCCGGATTGACAAATTAAATGCAGCAATTTAGGACACACTAAATTGACCAAACATTTTGGCGCCGTTGCCGGGGAAGTGTAACTAGGTAGCCAATTTCTTAAAAAAAAAAACATAAAATCATAAAAGAAGGAAAACTTGATAACTTCTTGAAGTATGCTCTCCTCTTGCACCTAGTGTGATCTGGAGGATCAGAAAAGAGAGTTATTGGTTTAGTAATTTCTTAAGTATGCTCTCTTCTTGCACCTAGTGTGATCTGGAAGATCAGAAAGAGAATTATTAGCCCAACTTTAAAAAAAAAAAAACATAAAAAATGACATGCATAGAGCAAGAGATTCTAGGGGAAGGTTTATAGCTAAAGCCAAGAGTTCGATTTTCACAACTCTATCTTCTTCAAGGCATAGACCAGATTCACCACCATCTACCCCTAGCCTTAAGATTTTTGGAATTCAAGGAGCAACTGAATTAGAGGATTCTCCTATACCACCTACTAAATCCCATTTAGAAAACAAAGAGACTCTCTCTCATCCTCCCTTGATAGAAGAACTAGAGGAATTTAAGGACTCTAAAGAGACTATCATGGCAGAGGAAGTAATAGATGGAGGTAGAGGAAGAGGTAGAAGAGGAGGAAACAATGGAGACAACAATGGTGAAGGAAATAATGGAGGAAATAGGGAAGGAGACAACTTGTTTGGATTCCCTATAGTTGATGAGGAAACTCATACAACAATGAAAAATATCTCACCATCTGTTCTCCCTAACTTTTATGGATTGCGAAGTGAGGATCCTAAAACATTTCTGTTTGAGGTTGAAGTCATGTGCCGAACCTATGACTATATGGAAGACTCTCAAAAACTCAAACTGTTTCCTTCAACATTGAAGGGATCTGCTTTGAAATGGTTCATGGGATTAGCCACTCAATCTATTAGGACCTGGAATGTTATGAAACAAATTTTTTTGGATAGATACTTGGACTATTGTATGCCCACCAATCAGAAGGATGAGGTATTCAAAATGATGCAAAAAGAAGATGAAAATTTGGAAGGAAGGAGACAACTTGTTTGGATTCCCTATAGTTGATGAGGAAACTCATACAACAATGAAAAATATCTCACCATCTGTTCTCCCTAACTTTTATGGATTGCGAAGTGAGGATCCTAAAACATTTCTGTTTGAGGTTGAAGTCATGTGCCGAACCTATGACTATATGGAAGACTCTCAAAAACTCAAATTGTTTCCTTCAACATTGAAGGGATCTGCTTTGAAATGGTTCATGGGATTAGCCACTCAATCTATTAGGACCTGGAATGTTATGAAACAAATTTTTTTGGATAGATACTTGGACTATTGTATGCCCACCAATCACAAGGATGAGGTATTCAAAATGATGCAAAAAGAAGATGAAAATTTGGAAGATTTACTTGAAACATTTCAATACAACTTGAAAAGAGCAAAGATGAGCAATTTAGATGATGAAACCTTGAAAGCCCTCATATTGAAAGCCATTAGAGATGAATGGATATATATTTTAAACATGATGGGGAAAGGAGACATTTCTCAACTTCCACTTCGTGACATAACAGAACTATGTGTCCATCTCTCAAGAGGAAAATCTAAAACAGGAAAAGGGCCTAGGGATCCTTCTCTTATTAGGGCTAACAAATCTGCAACTGGATCAATAAGTAGGGCATATATTGGTAATATGATTGATGAGTTCAAAACTGATATCTTAGGGAGTCTTAGTGAACAACTAGACACCCTTAAAATCCAAAACAAGCAGAAAGCAGAAACAGTTGCTTTAGCCATCTTTTGTCCGAAATGTAGGAAGAAACATGCTTTAAGGGAATGTCCCTTGGATGCAAAAGTTGTAGAAACATGTATGATTTTCTCAGAGAATCATGAGATCAAGGATTGTCCTTCAATTCCTGGACTCAAAGTTGTCTTTCAAGAAGACCCAAATTTAGTAGAATCTCTTTGTTTTGTTGCAAGGAGACCTTGGCAAGGACAACAAACTCAAGGGTTTAACAACCCTATGAATTTTCAAACCCCACCAAATTGGAATCCTTGGCAACAACCTTGGCCCCAACATCAGAATCCATATCAACCATGGGTACAAGGGATGCAAAATCCTTATGGGATATTTGCTCAATTTTATCAATATCCTGCATCTTTTCAAAATCAACAAGCTCCACAACTTCCAAATTCAAATCCACAACTTTCATTTCCATTTCCACAACAACAACCTTCTCAACAAAATCCAAATCCTCAACTCATGCTCCCATACCAACAAAAGACAAGTCAACTTCCAGCTCAGCCATTGCCAAATCCTAATAATAAAAATCCTCAGAATACTTACATGGTAGAAGGACAACAATTTCCTACCTATATGATTGTTCCTCTCAACGATGTACAACTCAGATCTGGTAGAGTTTTAGAAAAACCTTCAATAGATATTCAAGAGCAAGATACCTCTGAGGAGGACTCTCTTCAAGTCAATAAGGGTTCTAAGGAAGAATCTCTTCAAAGTTCAAACATTCAAAAATAAAAAGAAAAGTCAACACCCACAACTCCTATAGTTGAGCAACCTGCATCTTCATCTACACCTCCTTTTCCTGAAAGACTACAAATTGACAAGGGGGTGGAAAAACAAATCTTGTTGCCTAACTATGATTTTCTAGATGAATTGAAGAATGTTTGTATCAAGATTCCCTTGCTACAAGCCATTCGAAAGATTCCTATTCTAGCAAAAACAATAAAGGAGTTGAGTTTCAAAAGACCAGGAAGGAAACTAAAAGACACAAGAAGAATCCACCTGGTAGGAAAAATTGGAGATATTATGATGGGAAAAATTACCATGCAGAAGTATGTAGATCCAGGAAGTCCAATTGTCAAGACACATATAAATGGGATAGAAATTCCAAACACATTGATTGACTTAGGGGCTGCTATCAACATTGTGAGTAGACAGACTATGGACCAGCTAAAACTTCCTAACCTTCTTTTTACACCTACTTTACTGCAACTTGCAGACCGATCAATTATTAAACCAGATGGTGTATTAGAAGATATTTCAGTCTCCTTAGATTCTTGGGAATATCCAGTAGATTTTATGATTTTGACTCCCAAGAGTAATCTAGGAGGGCATCCACTTATCTTAGGAAGACCTTGGCTAGCCACAAATGATGCTTTTATTAGTTGTAGATCTGGGGACATGTACATTTCTAATGGTAATTCGACAAAGAAATTCAATTTGTATCCTCCAGCAAAAGCAATCATAGAAGTAGGAGACAATGAATGGGTTGATGATGAGGACATTATACAACCTGTCTTTACCATTTCTGAAATCAGTGAGGATAGTCAAATTCTGAACACATTAGAAAATTTTGAGATATCTTCAGAATATGACCCCACACAATTTCAGTTGAAATCTGACATAGAATATTTATCATCAAGACAAATGTCTCTTTACTCTATGGAAGATTTTGGTAGTTCTACCATTGAGATTTTTCCAGGAAAAACATTGAATATCAACAAAAAATTGGAAAAGTCACAACAAGAAGAACTAACCAAAATCTTGCAAAAACATTCTACTGCATTTGCATGGGAGTATACTGATATGAAAGGTATTGATCCTAAGACTTGCATCCATCATATCTATATTGAGAAAAATAGTAGACCAATCGGACAACCTCAGAGAAGGATGAATCCAAATCTTAGGGAGATAGTGAAAGAAGAGCTCCAAAAACTACTCAATGTAAACTTCATTTATCCAATTTCAGATAGCCGATGGGTTTCTCCTTTGGTTATAGTACCTAAAAAGAATGGTAAATGGAGGGTATGCATTGATTACAGGGAATTGAACAAAGCAAATTTGAAGGATCACTTTCCTTTTCCTTTTATCGATAAGGTATTAGATACACTAGCAGGTAAAAAGTACTTTTCATTTTTGGATGGTTTTAGTGGCTATAATCAAATTCAGGTAGCACCTGAAGATCAAGATAAGACCACATTTACTTGTCCATAGGGAACTTTTGCCTACCGAGTGCTTCCTTTTGGGTTATGTAATGCACCTGCAACATTCCAAAGAGCAGTACTAGGAATTTTTTCTGATCTAATCCATGATTGTGTGGAGGTTTATATGGATGATTTTACAGTTTATGGTAATTCATTTGAAGAGGCATTAGAAAATTTGGAAAAAGTTCTTATAAGATGTAAAGAAACAAACCTTTCATTAAGCCATGAAAAATGCTTTCTGATGTTTACTGAAGGGATTGTTTTGGGGCATCATATTTCAGGAGATGGGATTAAGGTTGATAGATCAAAAGTTGAAGTCATCTCCAAGTTACCTATTCCAAATTGTCAAAGAGATGTTAGAAGTTTCCTAGGATTTACTGGTTACTATAGAAGATTTATAGAAAACTTCACTAAAATTGCATCTCCACTCTTCAAATTGCTTACAAAAGACTGTGAATTTAAATGGGATCCTGATTGTCAATCAACTTTTGAAACTTTGAAAACAAGAATATCTGAAGCACCTATCTTAAGAGGACCAAATTGGAAACTCCCTTTCCATATTTCTACGGATGCTTCAGATACAGCTCTAGGAGCTGTGTTGGGTCAAAAAGATTTAGTTCCTTATGCCATTTATTATACTAGTAAAAATTTGACTCCCATAGAGTTGAACTATACTGTGACTGAAAAAGAGTTTTTAGCTGTTGTTCATGCAATTAATAAGTTTAAACATTACATAACAGGCTATGAAACTTTTATTCATACTGACCATTCTGCAATTAGATATTTAATGAAAAAACCTGTTACTAATGGCAAAGTGACAAGATGGCTTTTACTTTTGCAAGAATTCAATATTACTGTGTTGGGTAGACCAGGAAAATAGAATATAGTAGCTGATTTCTTGTCTAGAATTCAGAATACTAAAGAAGAATCTCCTGTAGAGGATAAGTTTCCTGATAAATACTTGTTTGCAGTAACTATTAAGACTCCTTGGTATGCAGATATTGCTAACTATTTGGTTACAGGGAAACTACCTTCACATTTATTTCCAAGTGAAAAACGAAAAATTATTCAGGAGAGTTCAAAGTATTCATGGATTTCTAACGAATTGTTTAAAACAGGGCCAGATCTTGTGATCAGAAGATGTGTCAGGGAAGATGAAATGCCTGATATTCTTAAGGCATGTCATGATGAACCATGCGGCGGACACTTTGTGGACAAAAGGACGGCCTATAAAATCCTTTCTTTGGGATATTATTGGCCTTCCCTCTTCAAAGATGCAAAACAATATGTCAAAAGGTGTGACAGCTGCCAAAGAGTAGGGAAACCTACCCTTTCAAATGAAATGCCATTGCAAACACAGGTACTCATTGAACCCTTTGAAAAATGGGCTTTAGATTTCATTGGACCTATTAATCCACCATCCAAGCAAAAGAAGTATATATTGGTTTGTACTGATTATGTTACTAAATGGGTAGAAGTCAAAGCATTAGTATCTGCTACTGAAAATTCAGTTGTTCACTTTCTTTATGAGGATATTTTTACTCGCTTTGGTGTTCCAAGAGAAATTGTGACAGATCAGGGGAGCCAATTCACATCCAATTTGGTGGAGAAGTTGATGGAAGAATGCAAAATCAAGCACAGAAGATCTACTCCTTACCATCCGCAAGCAAATGGTCAAGTGGAGTCCACAAATAAATTTCTTGAAAGTATCATCACCAAAACTGTTCATCTACATAGAAGAGATTGGGCAGAAAGGCTTCCTGAAGCCTTGTGGGCCTACAGAACTACATGGAGAAATACAACAGGACATTCTCCCTATGAACTTGTTTATGGGAAAGAAGTCTTGCTCCTCATTGAGTTCCAAGTCAAGACCTTCAAGATAGCAGTTCAGTTGGGGATGGACTTATCAGAAGCCCAAAAGCATAGAATGGAGCAGTTGAATGAGCTAGATGAGATCAGACAAGAAGCAATTCTAAGAACTGATCTAGTTCAATATCAAAGAACTAAATGGCATGACAAATATATCAACGAGAAGAAGTTTCAAGAAGGAGATTGGGCATTGTTATTTGACTCCAAGTTTAAAGATTTTCAAGGGAAATTTCAGACTCATTGGCTTGGGCCATATGAGATTGACAAGATCTTTAGCAATGGAGCTGTAAGAATCAAGACCATTGATGAGTTTTAAACTCCTCTTATTGTGAATGGCCATAGATTGAAAGTTTATCATAAGCCACTCTCAAAAGAGGATTTTGTCAAAATGTTTCAAGAAAGTTCTGCAATCAGGCTGGTACAGAAGAATTCTTCTTCTCCACCAGCCTAGCTTTTGATCTTTTCAGTTAAAAAAAAAATAAAAAATTGTATAAGCCTGAAAACCAATCCCTGATTGGCAGTCTTATACAGAAAATATTGGGTGAAAATCAGGAACACCTGACACCTTATATTTTCCAAAAAAAAAAAAATCTCTCTTTCATTTCACAAGTTTTGTGACCACCCAATCCATTTCATTCCACTTCATTCCATTTCATTTCACTCCATTTCACTTCATTTTATTCCATTTCATCAATAAAATTATTTTTCATGACCATTTCCATCTGGTCATTTGTCATCTGTTCATCTCCATTCATCCAAATAATAGCTGTGTCAGTTTCCGTAGCTGACATCTGTTTCCGCAGCTCACTCCAGTTTCCGCAGCCAGAAGTAGATTCCGCGGCTACAACTCTGTTTTCAAAAGAATGTACAGCCAGATGTTATTTCCATAATCATGAAATAAAATGCAGGTGAGAGGATCAAAAATGAAGACATGGAGCATTCAAGACACCAATAAAGAGTAACTAGTTGAAGACCAAGGAAAAGGAAAAGATTCCAAAGGTATGAATAAAATTTATTTCAAATAGCATTGAAAAACACATTTTTATATAGTTCTGAACCATAAGCTCTATCCATTATGTGCAATGATTATATTGACAATTCCGTAACCTTTCACGATCTCCATATCATCCTCTCGCATTCATTCTCAAACGGTTCCATCATTAAACCCCCGATCTTCACTCATGTTCCAATATTCCACCGGTGACAATGAGACGTATTTGATTTGACCACGGACTCTTACAGCCGCATAAATCTATAGCCGTTGTTTAAACGTGCTCATATTTATTGTGCAGCCACCAAAATTCAAAACACTGCCGGATGTGTTATACTTTGTTAACCTCACAGCCGTATCTCTGTTGTGCTCACGAAAACCCCTCTCTGTTTTGTTCACTCCATTTCGTTCTCTACTACGCTATAGTCTGTATACCACTCTCTGAAATTTACCCACAGTCATTATGCTCATCTCCGTGCATTCAGCCGTTCTATTTCCATTGAACCCTCACGCAGGCAAATTTTTGAAGAGCAGAAAGAAAAAAATGGGTAAATTGCTAAGAGCAGAACCAGAAGGACCTAAGTTTATGGAGGGATATCCGCAAGTAAGGGATATATTGAAGAAAGCAAATTGGCTGCAGTTTATCCAGAAATTCAGAGGTTATCATAAAGAAGTGACAAAGGCATTCGCAAGGTCGTTTAATGGCTTGGAAGTAGAGATTGGAGACCTTAAGTTTGCAGTCAATGAAGCATCTATAGCAACAGCCACGGAACTTCTTCAAGAGGGTGAGCATTGGTTTAAGAATAAAAGCATCAGTGATGAAGCCTGGAGAACAATCTTACAAAACCAAGGTATGAACATAACTGTTTTTAAAAGAGGAATTCCTGTTCATGCATTGAAAGACGAATGGGCTACTTTGTTGCTAGTTGTTCAGAAATTCATTACATGTGAAGGCCGTTTTGGGTCCATGTATATGTACCATACCAAGTTGCTGATGAATTTTCTAGATAATCAAACTCTCAATCTCCCATATTTTTTATTCAATAGTTTGAAGAAAATTTCTGCGACTGTTCAGAAGCATTTAGGAGATGTAGAACCACATCTATATCACCACGGTCTTGTAAAAATTTTGATTGAAAAAGAGTTAAAGGAGAAGAAAGACACATGGGAACAATTTTTGGTTAGAAATTTCTTTGAGGAACCTCAGGAAATTCCTGAAGGTAGTACAACAAGAAGGAGTAGAAGAAAAAGAATAAATGATGAAAATCAAATTACTCCTGAAGGTAGCATAGCAAGAAGAAGTAGGAGAAAAAGAACAATTGATGAAATTCAAAATACTCCTACTACTACAATTAAAAGAACTGATAGGGAAGAGAGACTGTCAAAGAGGAAGAAGAAAGAAATCAAGGGTAAGAAGCCAATAACACCAAAAGAGAGAAAAACTATTGAGGCTATACATAAAACCCCTTATTCTGAAGAAGAAGATCATCAAGTGTTATCTGAAAGATTTGTTTATCTTCAAAAATAGTCATCCATAGCCAAGAAGACAGAGAAAGGAAAACAAAAAAAAAAGGATAGTGTACCACAGCGTGTGAGAAGAAGCAGCAGACTTAAGAGGAAATTGAGAAAAACACAAATGAAGGGTCCTCATTTCATTGATTTGGGAGAGGAGACATCTGAACAGTCCCCAACTGACCATAGTCCATCTCAGTCAGTTAGTGAACCTGGTTCATTTCATTCTCAGTCAGACATTGAACATAGTCCATCCCAGTCTCAGCAAGATGTTGATGTGAGCCCTTCTCAGCCAGATTTTGAAGATAACTCTCCTTCATGGCATTTTGGGGAAAACCCAATAAAAATGACACCTGATATAGAACCCAAGCAGTAGGAAGTATATGACTATATAGAATCTTTGGAAAAGGCAGCTACAGGTCCTAGTACTTCGTCCATTCAGCCTCATACAGTACAGGATGATTTTGTCCAATCACTAAAACGGGAAATCTTTGAGTTAGAGCTTTTAAATAGGCACATAACAAATAAAAATGAGACATTGAAGGAACAAGGTAAATTGGACAGAATCATTCATGATAATACCATGCTACATCTGGGAATATGGCAGAAGAAGAACAAGAAATTGAAAAGGAAATGCCAGAAGTTGAGCAGAGCACTGGTTAATATCAAATTTAGGTGCTTAATGAAGAAACCCAGAATGTTGGCAGCTCCAAGGAAGAGGAGGAGAGGATTAGACGTGCTGGCTGAAGTGTCAAGGCATATGAAATGAGGAAGGATTATCAAAATTTTGGTTGCATGAGGACATGCAACACCTTCACAGTGGGGGTATGTTGAGTCTCAATTCTGCATCTTTTCCATACACTTTTCTATACCTTTTTCACTCACCTGAACCTCCCAAGTTGTCAATATCATTGTATGTTAATTGCAAAAGAGCATCTAACATGGTTTTTAACTATATTTTTGTGTCTGCTGTTTGATTTAGATTTTTTTCATTTAGCTGCAGAATCTTGCCACTTTCCGCAGCTGCTGCAACTTTCCGCAGCCATTTTGTGAAACTCTATGTTACAGGTGTCTACAGGGAAAACGAGCCACATGGGCAAGTCAGAAATGATGTGGACATGGTTTGTGTCCTATTGGCTCGAGCAAACTCATCTAAAGAAGCCGCGGTCAAAGGTGTCCACATGGAAGTCAACCATAGAGTCTCACGGTGACAGGACTCTGTTTCGTGTCACGTGAAGGTTCATATGGCCGTTTCTGAGCTTGCGGAGGACAAGTCAACATCTGTACATGGCTCCACAGCCGAATTCAAGCATCCACTCCTCATAGATTTACTTTCCAACACGGCCATGATCCTAGATCCGTGGACGTAATGGTCTACGTGTTCTCCACCAGCATAAACTTTAGGAATTAGTTATGTTTCTCTTGTTATAAATAACGCATTTTCATACGCATATGGAGTTAGTCTCGATTAGTCTCTGTTATCTTTTATTAAGTCTGCTCTGTAATGTAATTACGTAGCCTTTGTGTCGTAATACTACCATACTGTTATGACTGCATTTTAATATAAGAAGACTCTGTTTTCCAACGTAATTCGTACTTGAAGATCGTTGCCAAGGCTGGTGTAGAGGGCCCCTGCTCAGCTAAGGTTTTGTGCATTAGTGTATAGTTCTTATTTTATTTCTTTAAAGTTCATTGTGCCATAATCCATTCACATGTTTATACATTGCATTTTTCATGATACATATGCTTCATTTCTGTTTATAAACTTTCATGCTTTCCATTTCACTTCTGTCCTTCATGTTTTATGTTATTAATCACTAATCAGTGTTCTTGTTTCAGGTTATAGATAGGCAGCCCGGGCATTTTCATAGCTTTTTGACTAATGACATGGAATTAACATTGTTCTGCTGCTAATTTGTTTTTCTTAGTTTCTGTTTAATTTCAGTACTGCTTTGTTTAATTTAGTTTTGCTCATTTGCTTCAGTAGTTAAATTTAGATATATTAAACTGCTCATAACATCTTCAGTTGCCTCCGAAAGCCACAGCTGGACTGATGGTGAGGGATTGTATTATGAAATGTGTATTTTGGTATTAGTTTCCTTTCTGCAAATTTAGATATATTAAACTGCTCATAACATCTTCAGTTGCCTCCGAAAGCCACAGCTGGACTGATGGTGAGGGATTGTATTATGAAATGTGTAGTTTGGTATTAGTTTCCTTTATGCAAGATTAGAAATATTAAATTGTGCATGACATCTTCAGTTACCTCTGAAAGCCACAACTGGACTGATGGTGAGGGATTGAATTATGAATGTATGGTTTGATATTAGTTTACTTTCTGCAAGTTAGATATAAGTTACTCAAGTTGTTTATGGTTACTTCCGAAAATCATAGCTGGACTAATGATGAGGGATCAGAAGACAAGTTGATGTAAATTGATTTAGATTTACTTTATTGCAACTTTTGGATTTCTTTTAGCATAATTTATTTTGTGTTTAGACAGCAGCAAGAATAGTTTGGTTTCATGCTCACTAGTTCACTGTTTTGATTCATTAGACTAGCAGCACCTTTTCATTTCAGCAGCATATTTTCATTTCCTTTCAAGTTTTGTCATTGTAAATTTCAAATTCTTTTTTTTTAAGTTTCAAGTTGGTAAATAATTATAGAGGATATCATTTCCTTGAACAAACATAACCATACTTGTTTTCATTTTAGAATTTCCATTTCATCTTAGAAAACCAAAAACGACAAAAAGTTAAGAAATAGGTTATCTTGAACATATAGTGTGCCGCACTTCATCAGCTTATGAATCCCGGATTGACAAATTAAATGCAACAATTTAGGACACACTAAATTGACCAAACACCAGCCTTGGGGTTCCAGTAATCAAACTTTTCCAAGAGATCCAGACAGAAGAAGATAGCATGATGAGGAGAATAAATCAAACAATTCATCTTCAGCAAACAAGAGAAGAGGTCTACAACAGAGAAATGAAATTTCATGAAAACATAAAGAAATTGTTTGACAAAAGAACCAAAGCTGCTGATTTCAAAATTGGAGATACAGTTTTGAAATGGGATTCAAGAAGAGAGGACAAAGGTAAACATGGAAAGTTTGACAGTTTTTGGCAGGGTCCATACATCATCCAGGCCACTGTGGGTCCCAATACGTTTTTTCTACAAGAGCTTGATGGTACAGAGCTGTTTGAGGGTCCTATCAATGGCAAGATGCTCAAACACTACTTCTGCTGATTTCCGGTTTTCAGTTTCCATTTCCATTGTACATACCATTGCAGTTTTACTTTCAAGAAAACAGAGAGAAAGGAGAGGTTTAGACACGCTCAAAACATGAACCTCTGAGGTGCAAAATATTGGCTCTGATAAGCCCATGCATTTTCCTGAGTAAGGGCCTACTCCAGACCAATTGGACGAGCAAGACATGTACGATGAACTTGGTCTGGAGTTTGCTCTTGCTCAGAAAAATTCTCAAGATGGGGCTCACGAAGATATCCCACCTCAGTATCAGTCCATACAGGAAGTAAATAAGCTGGTCCTAACACGCTCAAAACCTGGACCAGCAAAGGAACAAAAAGAATCAGCTCTAACATGCCTCAAACCAGAGCTGAAACGCGAAATAAGTGACTCTAACAAGCTCAAAACTTGAGTCACAAAAAGAAGAAGGATACTACAATTTTCATATTTTAAGCCTTCACAGTTTTGTTTTCTGCAAAATTTCATCCATGCACAACTGTTCTTATGCCTTGGATCCACAGCAAGTCAGACAGTCTAATCCTGGCTTAGTTGTTTTTCAATTTCCTGTCTTAAAATGTAGGAGAAGAAATCTGTTGGACAGTTTAATCCCAACAGATAGTAGATTAGGTAGGGAAGCATATGAGGCCAACTGTCTAATCTGGTCTCATGGAGAAATAAGGGTAGATTTAGAATAGGTTTGTTTTCTATTTTGAAAGTAAATGTAAAGGGTCTGCTAGTTCAAATGCACCCAAAGGGAAAAAATGTTAGAACTGTAGTTTGGGTAGGTAGATTGGTTAGGAAAGGTTTTTCTGCTGATGTGTCTATCATATTGTGGCAGTTGATCAAAGAAATAAAGAGATGGCTTGAGCAGCAGGTAGCTGGCCTACTCCAAAGATCTATTTTCTGAATTCTTGACCCCTTCAAGAAGGAGCCATCCCCATGTGGAGCCACTGTTAGCCCCCCTATGAAATTCTTGACAAGAAAGCTGGGGGCTAGACTATTTTGGAGCCTTCAAGGAATGCCTTTCCCCTGAAAACCCATCCTCCTTGAAGTCTCTTTGTGCTGTGCCTAATATAAATTCTCCTCTAAATAATTCTGCTCCTCAAAGGCCCATCATAACCCCTTACATCCACTGAAAGGCTCCTTTAAAGCCCACCTCGGCCCCTTGTTTAAGCCTTTGTACCCTTTTCCTCCCTATAGTTACCATGATTTGGCCTAAAAAATGCATTAAAATGGGTAAAAAATCATATATTTTGCATGTTGGGTCCTAGCCACTCCAGCCATAGCCCCGCGCTCTTTCACCTTCCACAGGACCCAGTGCTAGAACCACCCGCCGGAGAAAAGGGCGCCTTTTCCCTATGATCAATGGGCGCAGCCTCAGCCGTTGATCTCAAATGATCGGACGACGGGTGTTGAATCTTCAGCGCTCGCGCTTTCCCCCATTCAAACCTTTGTTGGGCCATCTCCGTCCAAATGCACTATGATCCAACGGTCTGTAGCCTATTCCGCCCAGTGGACCCCGCAGCGCACTATGTCAAAACAACCTGGTTTCTATCGCATCGCTCATGCACGGTAGGTGGTTTCTCTCCAATGCCCGGCGATTCCATATAGCTGCTGACGCGTGTCATCTGTACGATCCCAAAACCGCTATCCCATTGCACATTATCTTTCGGACCAGGCCGCAGAGCAATATGAGTAATGCCCATTCAATCTGACAGCGCCCATCCGATGGCTATCGTTTCTCGAAGATGCACATTGTTTAATGTCCGATCACCGTACCCCTGGCCCACTATTTTCCACCCCCAACGTGTCCCCCGTTGTTGATCTCCGCCACGATCAATGGTCCAGATATGTTGACCCAATGTTGAATATACCGCTACTGCCCGGTCATCGCCACGTCATCCCCACGTGCATTCATCGTACAATCGCCCGTTCCATTTCATATAGTGGTTCTTTTTCGTATTCTCTAAGGTTTTTTCATTCATATTTTTGTCCGCAGACCGCCAAGCTCCACCAGAACATCCTTTCACCATTTCTCTACAGTTTTTTCTCCATCTCATCATCTTCATGGCCATTTTCATCGTCCTCACTACATTCGTCTATCCCGTCCATGGATTTCTTGACAAGTTTGCTGTTTCGCAGGGTTATCAAAGGTGGAAAACCGCCATGGTTTGTATGCACCATATTTTATGGCGTGTTGCGCAGGGGAGATTAAATCTGGAAGCTGGTACTACAGGGAAAGTCAAGAAAGGTGGCACCAATATAAATTATGACAAAGGACAGAGCTTGAAACTGCGCATACCCTATCCGGCGTCATTAAGGCCCAGATCTAGCAGATCGAAGCATTTAAGGAAAAACAGAAAAACCAGCTTGTGGATCAAGTTTTCAGCGCTCAAAGTTGAGGGTTTTCGAGCCTTAGTGCAGCAGCTTGGAAACAACGTACCAGATTGAAGATCTCGAGGACCACAAAGGAGATTTAGCACGCAGAAAACAATGAAATCAGGGTTCGAATCCACAGAATGTCTCTCCCAAGACAAGGACACAATACGCTTTATTGTTCTAGTTTATATGGTGTCCAAGCAAAGTTTTCTCGCTCCACAGTGGTCCCATTCTACTAGAGCATTTGATCCACAGCATGGAAGACCACTACTTCATTTATTTTCCCTTCTTCCATTCACCGAAAGTACAACAAAGTAGCATAGCCAAAGTACACCAAAGGCATACCAAGAGTAAATAGAAAAGACCATCTTGCAGCAAAGAGCGGCAGGAATTGAAGGCACAAGATTTAAATAGGATGGGCCTCAACCCTCTTTCTTTTCTGAATGTTAATGCTTCATTTAGTGTTTAACCTACCCTCTCTACTCCTCCCGAGCTATAAATATAAGAAGAAACTCATTGTAATGGTTGTTGATGAGATATCAGAGAAGTGCAATAATTTTCCTCTTGAGACAAGTTCTCTGTGCAATATTGTAAGATAGGTTGAGATTTGATGTATTCAGACTGAATGTTCAAGCTGTGGGCAATGTTGTACCTAATTGGTGTTGTTTTTAATATGATAAGCACATTTATTTGGACCCTGATCTAAAGCAGCTGGTGATGTTTTCCTATCTTTGTGTTTGATTTCATTTCATTCCATTTCTACTGGCTCGCATTAGAAGTTTGGCATAAGATTTACCCTTGATAGGTACCTTATGTTGCTGCTCTCCCAGCCTTTTGTGTTTTCTGCTTATATGTGTATCTGAATATTGATTTCAATTGATTTAACCAGTGTAGTGGATGTTGTTGCCTACTAAATGATGTATGAATTAATGGGATCTGTGTTTAGATGTTCTTGTTAGGATATAGTTGAATGAGTTGAGAACACTGGGAGGTTTAGAACTCTGTCTCTGCCTCACTAGGATCTTTCCATCTCAATTAAGCCTTTATAAGTTCCCTTGTATTGCCTCTGATTATTTCCAAGCAGGCCTGGAGTTAAATGACCTCTGGACTAATCTATAGACAAAATTAGATGGTTCTCCTCCTTTCACCTTCAGTCCTTAATGTTCCAGCTGACCCTTCAATTTAAAGATCCAAATTCTCTAGATGACTAGCCCAACTGAAAGCTTGCACATTGAATGACAAGTAAACCCTTTCCTGACTCCATTACCCAATGGCCTTGATGTTCTCTGAGTTATCTACCTCTACCTAAAATCCTCTTTACCCATACTTGTCTTGCATTGAACCCTTCCTTCCTGATCCCCAACAACCAAACATAAACAATAAAAAAAAACCTTGTGTCTATAACTAGCCTAACATCTTAAAATTTGAGCCTCAAAGACATATATACTTTGAAAATCAGAGAGAGATCCCTCTCTAGACCTAGGAGGGCTAGATCCTAAGGTATGAAAGTGGTTCTGATGTTGTCTCATCTTTTGGTCTTGCCAACCTGGCCAAAACATGGGAACCCCAACAACCACTACCTCGAATAATGTGTCACATTGGAACTCATTCACAGATGGTATCCAATCGAAAGGGTTTACTACATGGGGCTACGGGCAGCACAATTCACATGCCCGTTATGCGCCGACAATCACCTATTGGAGGATTGTCACTACATACCTCGCTTTCGGCTAGCCCTTGCTAGCCTCCGCTCAGCCATAGTTCGTCTTTCCCAAGAAGAAGATATGGATGTCGAGTCTATTAGTAGCTCCATGACCCAAGCAGAAGAGATGAGCAGGTCCATAATGTTCTTATCAGCCGAAGAACATCCTAGTAGGGAAACCCTAGTTACCCCCAAAGGCACTTCATGAAACCCACCCACATGCACGTTATGCAAGCAGACAGACCATATAGTCGTCCACTACCCTGCTTAGCAGCATTACGATGTTGGTTCCCTGCCTAGCCTCAGACGATGCACGATGGGACCCCCATATCACGAACATTTTTCCTGATATGTCAGGGTAATCATTATGAATGAAATTATACTTATGTCTCATAGATCCGTCCCACTATCGACGTGATTAATGTTGTAGAAAAGAGGACGAGCAATCTCCAAGAATGGCATAAAAGATACATCGTCGGCTCAATGTCCCCACCACTGCAGTGGTGTGTCAAGCCTAAAAAAACTACACACCAACCATGTATACCCCAGGCCAAGCCTAGGATAACATGCAGCCTATGTGATCTAAATGATCACCAAATCAACCAATGCAGAGAACTCAAACCCCTTGTAAATAGTCTCCGCATTGTCTCGCCTTTCCCTCAAAAAATTCTCTCTAATAAAGAGAATATCACACGCACTTATTGCTGATTTTTCTCACACTTTCATCATACATTTAAGTGTACACATCTCCCCAAGCTGAGAGCAGATAGAGAGGCATTAAGTCAACCACCCACCAAAAAGGGAGGCAAGTCTCAACCTATGACGCAAAAATGGAAGCAGAAGACGACCTGGTCCACAACCAAACCTTTCCAAGCGTCCACATCAGGTACATCAAGTAGCATAGAATATCACACTATCTACTTTGTCAGCGCTGTGATACCATGCACCATTTGCACTGGTCATGATAACGCGCTGGAGGTATGTCCACTGCTAAAAGCATTCAGGCACCTCTGTGATAAAAACAACTTCCACCTACCAGAAATTGACTATCCTAGTAGGAAATCCAACCTAAGGCTCACACAGGACTTCGTTGCCGAGATCCTTCCCCCGCCGCATGCCAGTGACACAGTTCCCCACATACGACTTGTATCATCACACGCCCAAGACATGATTTCAATCGCCCTCTTGTCACAGGAATTCCTCTTTATTCATGTCGCAAAAGACCAAGGCACCTTACAATTTTGCATAGATTTCCGTGAGATCCAAAACTTGCATGCCGCCATCGAACTCCTTGATGACACCCAACCTCTAGAACAACAGCTAGTACAAGTAGAGCTAGTTGATGAAAGCTAGCGACAATCGTTGCAACACAATGAGGCCCATAAGAAAAGGGTAAAAGCATCATTTGGCCGCCACATCACCCCTCGCTCATTTACTGAGGGAGAGTTAGTCCTTCGCTATGATGTCGCAAAAGAAGCCTTAGGGCTAGGAAAGTTCGAAACCTTATGGAAAGGACCCTAAATCATCAAATATTATCTTCAACAAGGGGCATACATCTTGACGGAACTGAATAGGACCTACCTCACTAACCCCATCAATGGCCTTTACTTCAAGAAGTTCTACCCATAAGGGCCTCGGTAGCCCTTATCACCTAGAGTTAGGGTACACAAAAATCCCAATACCAAAATATTTTTGACCCAAAGACCTAAACGCGCTCAAATTACCACCATGGTTCACTAATTTGAACCTTATTGGGATTTACTGATGGAGCATCGCAATGTTCTCAGAACTTAGCTACAGCTTCCTGGGTCATCTACCACCCTGACTAATCACCACTGTGTTCAAACAGCGTGTGCATCAGATTAGCAACCAACAATTAGGCAGAATATGATGCCGTTATCGGACTTATGTGCGAGGCCCTCCATCAGGGCATTCACCATATGCATATCTACCTTGATTCCTATTTAATGGTATCACAGTTAAACCAAACATTTGAAACCAAAGACTCAAACCTGTTTAGAAAATATTTGCATGCCAAAATATTAAGCAGACAGTTTGATTACATTACATTTTCACATGTATCAAGGAATCAAAACCAAGAAGCTGATCGCATAGCTAACAACATCCTAGACTGTAATGCATCACGGATAAACTACCATACATAAAAAACAAAAAACATAGATATCCATCAGCATAACACAAAATACATAAATCGAAATAGATAGCACACAATGTAGAGCAGCAAAAAGATCTCTCATATATATATATATATATCAAAAAATGTGTGTATTTGAGTACAAAAATAGTATAACTAGCCCAGTGGCCAGCCCAAAAATAAAACGATCGTCATAAATAAGGGAAGCATCCTCATAACAGGTGCTTTCCCTGTGTACAAAACTACTCTAGGGGGGTGCCCCCTCAAGAGGAGCACCTGGGCCCACCACTGCTCCTGTGGCCACCACCGGAGCTGCCATCGCCACTATGATAGCTACCCATCGTAGAGAGGGCTGGTAATCCCTCTAATGGGCCATCACTGTCTCTAGCCGAACCTCCTCGAGGTCATCCATAAAACCTCAGGTAGGCATCCCGTGGGTCAAATGGTCCACTCGAGCCCAGAAGTCCTCTAGAGCAGCCATTTGAGCCGTAAGTATTGCGACGCATGCCTCATCCACATCTGCACGAGCTCTCTTGGCCACTACCTTAGCTGCAACTGAGCTACTGCCCTCACCAGAAGGGCCAGCACCATCCCCACCAGGTCCACTGGAACCACCCGGTCGACCTGCGGCACCTCCTCCTTGACCACCCTGCGCTCGTGGCGGAGGATCATGACCCACCAGATGGGCCACTGGGCATCCCACCTCGCCAACATCTGCACGAGTAACCAAAAGAATGTCAGTGTCAATAAAAAAACAAACAAGTACGTAAAAACGCGAACAAATGTAGAAAAATAGCACATACCCACAGGACCCCAAACATAACTGAAAGGGAGATCAATATATGGATCACCCTGAAAGTCCATCCTCGTGTACGGGTATGGCAAGAACATCTGCAGATTGGCCTCTAACCAGGCCTCCACCATGTCATTCCAATAATGACCCACCATGCCACCACCGCCGCGTGGCATCACCAGATCCCACCTCCTCATGCGTGGCTACCTCGGCCCCCCAATAGGCACTGCCACAATGGACCTCATCAGCACAACCCTCTCGTACATATAAATGCTGCATCAGATGCTAGCATATGCAAATGATTTGGATCCACGCTAGACCCTGTTCAGTTGTGACACCATACCATCAAAACAAAAATGGGCGAAATCGAAAAAATGCCCGTTCCTTAAACAATGTAAAACTCCCACCTGTGGGCCCGATGCCCAATGTGGAGCAAACGACCCTGCCAGTCATACAATAATGGCCAGAGCACACCGCTCGGCCACATCCATCACTGATGCAATATTGATGCACCCCTCAGTAAGAGGCGCACCACCACAATGCTTCTGCTGAAACCGATCTAGGTTCACTCTCCCAGTAGGGAGTGGATACCTCAGTGCCTCGCCCTGAGGCAGTAATTCGTTCATAAAGTATATATCCGTCTAGATGGATAATCAAGTTCGTCCCCCTCAGGATGAACATATTGTGCCTCCTGCACCAATGTTGTATGATATAATGTAACAATCAGTCCTATGACCGAAGGAACTCGTTCTCAACAAATTTCAAAAGGCCCCATGGGGCCAACTAATGGCGCACCCCAGCATCAGCAGCCAGAGCGGTCTAGATCTCGGGCTAGTCTCGCTCTCTCCACACCAACCTGCCAAGCAACATGCACCCATCAGGACAGAGAAAAAAATAAAAAGGGACAAAAACCCAAGTTTTTACAAGAACCATGCCCTTTGCACGCTTGTCCCTCAGACATGCGTGCCCTTGCGCACTTGTTTCGTTCACAAGCATGCTCTTGCACGCAAAAAGGAGGGAATAGCACGCCCTCACATGCCTGTCCCTCAGAAATAAGCACAAGAAGGGTGTCTCTTTGCCTAGATTGCTCGCACAATCTAGGACAAAAAGTCCCTTTAAGGCCATTCAAACCCAATTTGTACGGCCCTCGACATCATCAAATTGGAAAAATTGAAATGCAGGACATCATGGAAGTTACCTCGGCATAATATCGCTAATCCCTGGTACACAGGCTGACCGCAATGGAAAGAAAGGCTCTGGAATCACCTCTAATTTCCTAACACTCAACAAGTACAAATGAATAGGATTAGGGCCATAATCCCATATTTATCGCCCTTTTCCAGAACTTCAGAGGTCCATAAAAGGAGATTAGAAGGTCCATTCTGCAAACTGTAAGTTGCACCATCATCAGTACGCCATGACGAATGAAAGTGATGCCCCACATTTGCTTTCTGGAAAAATATTTTTTTCAGCGCCGGCAGGTATGCACCCTCCCATCTTCCTTTCCAAAATTCATGTTTTCAATAAATTTGGATGAAAGGAAGATTCTTTCACTTGAGGTAGTTGTTTTTGTAGGAAGAACCCGCAAACAATTCATAGCACCATCCACCGAAAGCTTCGAAGTAGGTATCATTCTGCCCTTAGCATGATAGAGTCCTAGAGAACTTTGCATATCCTGAAATCATTTATCCATTAGAAATAAACCATAGGGTCTTCATACCCGATCACGTTTATCCTCACCTCACCTTGCATATGATAAATGCTCACGATGGTCGGTAGAGCCTCCCCTCCATGGCAATCGTCATCCAAAGTAGACCATACATCACCCCACAAGTGACGCCATCGCCATACCATTTTAGTCCGGGAAGCACCTCATGCCCATCCATATATCATGCATAAGGTCAAGTTCACCATTCAAACTCAAAACCCCCTTCCCGGACGACTGGGTTATACACGCAGATTTAAAGCACACCTCTGTGGACCACATTTGGCCCGCCATACCTCCATCAGCATAATCCCATCTGCGACATATTCTACTTCATCAACCCTGCACATGAGACCAACCAATGGGACCCCTACCCCCAGCAAAACACCATCCTCACACCTTCAGTGAGCAACCCTATTTCATGTTTTGGGGTACCCGTCTCTATGTTTTGTACAAACCAAACCCCATTATTTTATTTTTTCGGTAAGTGTACAAAGACCACAAATGATGCCCTTCACCACTTCACCCTCATATTTCACCTTTTATCCTATGGTACCAGTCCCCCATCTCCCTTGGTTGAATTATTTCACACCCCATGCATGCACCATTACGACAATCATAGCCGGTTCACACCCCCCTTGGAAGTCCTACCGACTCCAGGGATTTTTCTTTAGAAATAACTATGAATGCTGCCAAGCTGCTCAATTATACTTTGACCTTGGGCTATTGAATCTCCGTCATCCATTTTTAGTCACCTCTCACCAACATGCCTATGTTAAACTCATTCCATCTCATTCGTTGACCCCTTAGTTTGGTGACCCATGGTTCGGTGAACGCTTCCTTTTTGTTGACCTCAACACCTCTTTTCCAAAAAGGAATTGGTACCTTGGATAACCCCTCCCCATGCAAAGGGGTATCCTTGAGTGGCACTGTGGGAGACATAATTTTCCACAGATGTCATCGATCCTCCTGAAATTCGACCATAGCAAAAGCTTTCATGTCACGATGGTATTGTACTTACAACCATTGCACTTGAATCAGATTCGTCGAAGACCCATGCCTCTATAAGAGTCTTTGACAATAATGCTTACACGAGGAGGTCCCATCCAGTACATATGCGTACATGGCATAGTGATATGCCATACCAAGAATACGCATATGGGTACCACATTCCACCTATCGTCAAAGAAAAAATTCCTCTGAGGGTGTCAGCAGTCGTCATCAACAACCACCAGCATCACTACCACAGTAGTGGCATAGACATCACATCTATCTGTCAATTTTGTTTAACTAGCCATAGCATCACGAGCATGGGACATGCCCGCCTCATTGAAATTTTGTAAATATGTTGTATATTTTGTCTGCTTGCAGGGGGTCCCTTAGGCCATGGTTATCCCGGAAATGGTGCAAGGTGTTGTCAATTCCAAAATACACGCAAACCTCTCTCTCTATCTCTCTCTATCTACGTACGATACAGAAAAGAAAATAAAATGTATTTAGGCTATACAGTTCTTCCTAGACCTCACACATTAGGGGGTAACTCTTAACACTGGAAAATCGTACAAAAGAAGACGACATCAATTAATGTCAAGCCCAAGGATTTATAAGATAGGAATACATTATGGAATCGAGAAGTATTTAAAATCTCTAAGGTTTTGAGAAAATCATATTTGAACTAGTCATAAATGCTCAAATGCGCGCTTCATCCTTTGAGAAGAGCGCCTTCTGCGCACATTTTTGCCCAATAAGCGCGCATTTCTGGAAATGGAATAAAGTCACTTTCTGGGACCACAACAAGCAAAGGATAGTTACTCCTTATGTGAAAGCCACCTAAGGACAGCAATCAGCGCCTCCTTAGACATTATGTGAGCACACAAAAGAATATTTGAGCACACAATGGAATCACACCTCTCCCTTGGGTCACCATCCATCATGTACCAAGGGAGGGAAGGAGGATTTGAAGCTCACCTATATAAACCCACCAAGAGATGAACAAATGGTGATCACAAGGTTATGCTAGCCAAAGTTGCCCAAGCAACACCAACATTGTGTGTGACCCGGAGCTGGAGCTAAAGAGGACTCGATAGTTGGCCACCCAACATCTTAGTCCACCACAGTAGAGAGAGAGTGAGACGGCATCAGAGGCAAATATTGGAAGGCAACATCCTTGCATCAGGACCTAGAGCCATTTCCTAGGGGCCCTTTGGAAAGTGGGTAAAATTTCTTCTCCATTTCGAACATTTAATAAGAAGAGGCCATCAAGCCATCATTTGCATTATTATCGTTTGGAACTCTCTATATAGCTTCTATATTTGTGTTTTTTAGTTTTATTTTAACTAGAGCATACTTCAACATATTATTTCCATTAAGTTTTATGCTTTTGAGCTCCCCCACTTTCTGCCTGTTACCAATAGTTTAGAGAGTAGACCACACTCTCTAAGCTTGTGCGATTTCGTACACCCAAGCGACTAATCCACAACAACAGGGTGGTAAATGGTTTTGGGAAATCGTGTGGGATTCCATTCGAAGGATGACACATGTTAGAGGGTACAAGTGGTCAAACAACTTATTTCACAAGGCTCATGGTTGTTTAACCCCATGCCATTAGATGTGCGAAAAGCATTGTCAACTGTTGGATCTCGGGGATGAGATCAACGGTCGTTGGGAGTTTTGGGAGCGACGGGTAGAAAAAACAGTGGGTCCGGGTGGACAGGTGGTGAGGTTTGATTGCAGCATGGGGTTTGGTAATGAGTGGGGCCCATGGGTTTAATTAAATAAGCGTAGGCTTAGAAATAAGAGGAAGAGGGGTTAAAACAAAGGTTTTTCAACAAAGGACGGAGGGTAAAAAACATTAAAGCCAGGGCTTTAAAACTTTATAAAGTGTAGGGTTTATAAAAACACAAAGGGTCGGGGTTACAAAATACAAAGAGTCAAGTTGTTTTATAATAAAACAGAGTTTTAATATATAGAAATGGGTCCTGAAAGGTTTAAATTTTTGGTTAAAAACAATGCAAAAAATGATTTATTTACATTGTTTTAAGGAAATAAGGGAAATTTATGGGGTGAGGGGGTTAATGGGGTTTTTTAGGAATGAAAGTGGGTTTTTAAGTGAGGAAAATGAGGAAATGAGGCTTTAGGTAGGAAAGAAGGGTGTAAATGAGAGAATTTTAAAGCACAATATGAGTTCTTAAGAGCAATAGTGAAATTTTGAGAAGGCAGAGTGGGATATAGTGAAAAAGGTTTTATGAAGATAATGAAGGCAATGAGATTTCTGAAGATAACTGATATTCAAGGAATGTTATCTTCAACAGATTATGGAAAATCCATAGTCACCTAGTGAAACTATAGAATATAGAAGGATAATAGTGGCTCCAGCTGGGGAGGGCAGCTCCTTTTAGGAGGTGTCAAGAACCTTAGAGTTCAAATCTCTAGAATTTGTAGATCAGTGCTTTGATTGTACTTGGCAGATTCCTCATTCTTCAATTGCTGATTTGTTGTTGTCCTTAGCAACATTGACCTTTAAAACTTGAAAATCATGCTTTGCTTCAGTTCAATTCTACCTACCCATCATACTTTTCCTAGCATTTTTTCTTCATTTCGGTGCATTTTTAGATTGGCAAACTCTTAACATCATTTTTCTTTTGAAAACAGGAAAGTATCTATTTCTACACTTATATCATCCAAAGGCTCAGATTAGAATGATGAGCTCTTTTATTCTCTACCTAATCTACTTATCTGTCAAGTTTAAATAGTTTGACAAAATTTCATTCTCTAATCTATTTAACAGGAAATTGAAACATGACCAAATCAATATTCAGTAGTTTGATTTGTCATATGCTGTGGCATTTTGGACAAGCTGCACAAAGATTTTATTTCTGCAAAAGTGAAAACTAAAAATTGAGGGCTATAATATGGAATTTGTTATTCATCCCTCTCTTTTATCTTTGGTTCATATTTGAACTTTGGAACCAATACCTTTTCCTATCTAATCTACTGATAAGTCAATTTTAAATAGTTTGGAAAATCTTTATTTCTAATGTATCAGCAAAAATTTAAAACTTTTTTAATCATGATTAGGATGTATGAATGAACAACACTTCCTTTTCAAAAGTAGTGGCATTTGGACTTGCACACTTACAGAAACATTCTTTTTTGGTATGGGGCTTTACCTTTTCTTTTTATCTGCCCTCTTTTCTTCTTTTTTTTTTACGTTTATTTTTCTGATCTTTTATTCAAGCAGTGTTATATACAATGAGTAAATATTTAAACTAATATTTTCAATTGAAATAATGCTTGAGCATCCTGCCATTCACAGGACCTCCAAATAATTATGTTCCATCCATTTCTTGTAGGAAAAATGCATTGTTACCTCTTGCAGAATGGATGATGTATGGACCTTTCCATAGATTGTCAAATTTTCCATGCTTGCCCTTATCTTCTCTCCTTGAATCCCACTTCAACACTTTGTCACCAATGTTGAAATCATTATCTTTGGTCCTCTTGTCAAAAATATTCTTGATGTTTTCCTGCACTTGTTGAGTTCTGTTGTATACTTCTTCTCTGGTTTGCTGTAGCTGGACAATCTGATTTATTCTTCTTCGCATATCATTCTCTTCAAAATGTATTTCTTGGATGAGCTTCATCACTGGCACTCCCAAGATTGTTGGGAAAAATACATCTGCTCCATACACTAGCTGATAGGGAGACTTTCCAATTGATTTTTTATTCGTTAATTTCTCTGCCCATAGTGCATGTACTGGTTTGTTGTGCCATGATTTTTTGTTCTCTTCCAGAAAATTTTTAATGATGTTTACCAAAATTTTATTTGATGATTCTGCCAACCCATTACCTTGAGGGAAATAAGCTGTAGAATGGCCCAATGTAATATGATATTTTTGGCAAAAATCCACCATTTTCTTGGATCTAAAAGCAGAAATATTGTCAGTAATAATCTTTCTAGGACAACCAAATCTAGACAAAACGTGATTTTCAAGGAATTTGATGATCACTGAGTCTGTGGAAGTTCTAGAATGAATGGCCTCTATCCATTTTGTGAAATAGTTAGTTGCAGTGAGGATTTATTTATGTTGGGCAGAGGAAGCGGGATGGATTTCTCCAATAAAATCAAGGCCCCATTGTTGAAAAGGAGCTTCAATAGAAACAGGATGCAAAGGCAATGGCAAAAATTTTCATTTGCCTTCAAATATTTGGCACTTATGGCAGGAAATTACCATTTTATGGATGTATTTAAAGACGGTGGGCCAATAGTAACCAACTCTAAGGATTTTACTGACAGTGGTTTTCCAATAGAGGTGGCCTCCACATTCTCCTTCATGAAACTCATGCTTGATCTTATCTGCATCATCCTCAGGCAAACATTTAAGTAATATACCACTATCATTTTCCAATATAAAATATCTAAAATGCAAAAGTTTACAGCCTTCAAATTTAAGAATCTAGCCTTTGTTTTGGACAAACCAGGAGGGACATTCATATTTAAATGCACATATAAAATATCAGCATACCAAGATGAATTCATAAATGATTCTTCAATAAGTGGAGTTTCCAACTTCTCCTCTTCATATAATGCATTAACCATGTTTATGTCCAGTGCTTGAAAGTGTGTTTCAGCCATGAGTTTATCCAGTCCTTTCCTTTTGATTAGTTTATTAGGCATGATTTCCAAATCATATTCTAAAATGACAACAATCCACTTACCTCTTTTGCCATCAGGACCTTGTGTGACTATGTCTTTTACCACTGAGTGAGGCACAAATGCAATGATGTGTGAATGAAGAATGTAAACTCTGAAAGCTTTTAATGCCTTGATCAATGAAAAATCTTGTTTTTCCATTATGCTGTACTTCAGAGGTGCATCTCTTAATGCCTTGCTAAAGAATGCTATGGGCTACTCCTGTCCTTTTATGTTTTTTTGTAGTAGGATAGGAGCAACTGTATGTTCTAATGCAAAAGAAAATATGAAGAAATATTTGGTAAAATCAGGGCTAATCAGAATTGGTGTTTGTGTAAGTGATTGTTTTACTAGTTCAAAGGATTTATTTGTTTCTATGTTCCATTTGACTCCTATTTCTCTTTTCCGCATGTTTGTGATGTTTCTTAGGAGTTTTGCAAGGTTTGGTATGAACCTTCCTGAGAAATTTATCTTCCTAATGAAAGATTGCAGTTCTTTGATATTTCTTGGGTGGTTGATTTGCAATATTCCTTCAATCCTTTTTGGGTCAATCTTAATCCCTTCTTCAGATATTATGTGGCCTAAAATTTTTCCTTCTTGGAGGCCAAACATAGTTTTCTTGGGATTCAAAGACAAACCATATTTTTTACACTTTTCGAAGACTTTTCTGAAGTGAAATAGGTGTTCTTCATCGGTCTTTGAGTAGACTGTGATGTCATCAAGGTATATCACAATGAAGTAACCTATTTCCTTAGAGAAATCAATATCCATGGGTTTTTGGAAGGTGGCACCAGCATTCATCAACCCAAAAGGCATTTTAACATATATGAAGGTGCCCCAGGGTGTAGTGAAAGTTTTATTTTGTTGATCATCTGGGTGTACCAACACCTGATTGTATCCTAAAAAGCCATCTAGAAAAGATATTTTGTAGAACCTACTACCCTTTGTAAAATGTGATCCATTTTTGGTAAAGGGTATTTTTCTTTTAAGGAGGCTTTGTTTAAATTTCTGAAGTCTATGCATAGCCTAATTTCTCATGTTTCTTCCTCACTGATACAAGATTTAAAACCCATTCTGAGTATCTCAGAGGGACTATTATTCTAGCATCATACATTTTCTTAATTTCTTTCTCAACCAGGGGTAGATGCACCGAGTTTATTCTGCGCAGTTTTTGTTTAATGGTTTTCTGGTTTTCTTTGAGAGGGATCTTATGTTGGATTATCTTAGTATCATATGACTTTAGATCTTCGTAAATCCAAGAAAATACATCAGAAAATTCTTTGTAAAGCTCAAGATATTTCTGTTTTATATGAGCTCACAGTGTTTTGGACAGTTTTATCATTTTGTGTTCTTGTTTACTTCCTATATTGCACCCTTCTATTTCAACTTCAGTGGGTTCCATTTTTGGCTTCCTAGCAACATCATTAAAGTCAAATAGTTCTTCTAGAGGAACCAGTCCCTTTGGCAAGTTATCATTATTAGACTGTGGCACTTCAAAGTCTTCTCTTTCTGAATTTGTGCACAACTCTTTTTTTTGTGTGTGTTCTTTTGTTAACAGATTTATATCAGCATTATCAGGAGGTTTTTATTTGTAAGATTGTTCCTCAGCAGAGCAGTCTTCTTCATAATTTGAGTCTGAATTTGGCACTTAAAACCCATTTCTAGACTGCAGGAAATCTTCTATTTGATTATCTCCTTCAAACACTTGCCAATAGTTTATGTTATCTCAAACTGCTGGTCTATATTTGACTTGTACTGTGTATTTCTTGTTTTGATAAGGTTTTTGAGATGTACTAGCTGCAAAGGCTAGACCATTGGCAAGGATGTTTTGATTTCTTGGGACAAAGGTAAGATCATATTTTGTGAATGTTTTCAAGAGGTCAATGGAAACATCCCTATATGCTTTCAGTCTAGGATGCTTGGATGTGTATTCTCCCTTAATCTGCCTAATGACTAACTCAGAATCTCCATGGACAGTTGTCCTCTTGGCTCCTAATTTCTTCAATAATTGTAGCCCTAGGAGGAGTGCCTCTTATTCAGCTATGTTATTTTTGCATTGAAATATTAGCTTGTATGAGTGACCTTTTGCATGATTGTTCTTTGTGTTATGCACCCATACACCTGCTCCTCAACCAGTCTTGCCATAAGAACCATCAAATCTCATACTCCAAAGAGGTTCAATTTCAGATTTGTCATTATGGTCATCGTGACTGCCACTATGTTGTTTACTATGCTATTCTTTAGGGTCTGCACTATGTTGGTTACTTTCTGTTTGGGCCAAGTGTTTTGACTGCTCCTGTTTTTCTACAATTGTTTTCTCATTTTCTGCTATTTTTTCATTAACATTTTCATCATTGTAAAGGATAAATGAATCAAGATCAGTGTGAATAGAATAAAGAGCGGAGTTATCTAGCTTTTCTTGACTGCTAACCATGTATTTCATGTGAGTTTCCCTATATAGTCTTCTTGGTTGACTGAAACAGGGATGGTAGCATAGGTCATGTACATTTGTAGGGTGCCTTGGAGTTTAGCTCCCCATGATCTTGAAAGGAGCATGCCATATTTAGGAGGAATATCAACTACTACAATATCCATTACTATGATTTTGGCTGCTATTTGTGCTAGATTAATACAGAGATATTTGATTAGGCCTACACATTTAACTCTATTGGAATAAAAAGAGTATAAATCTTCGTATGGTCTAGTTATCTCAAGGCCTAGTCTTTCCATTACTACTTTTGGCATTAGGTTGTGTGAAGCTCCTGAACCTAACATGGCATTATGGAGAATTTTTTTATGGATGTTTAAACTGACATAAAATGGAGGAACACCTCCCTCTTGAAATTTACCTTCTACTTCCGGTCCAAACAGAAGTTCAGGTTTGTCATCATTTAAATTCACAGAATCAACATTTTATCCTATGTTTAAATATTTCAAAAGTTGGGATCTATATATATCTTAAGTGACTAGTTCAGTAAGAGGAATAGAGATTTTAATCTTGGCAATTTCATTCTCTATACTGAAAGGTGTCTTTGTTTTTGAAATGTTCAAATCAGTATTTTCAGACACTATTTTCACAACAATTTCAGCTTGCTGATTTTTATTAGTAAACTCAGTTAAAACATTTTTTTTAGGGGCACTAACTGTATTGCTAGTGCTTCTTTGGTCACAACTGTATTTGCCACTAGGTTGGCTGTTTTTGTTTGTATTTTTATCAGAATTTTCAGCCATTATGTTTGCATTTTTTGCTGTCTTTTTAGTAATGTTTTTAGGGATCTTTTTAGCATAAATTTCAAAGGTCTTTATTTTGGGAGTGTTTTGGTTTTTATTACTTCTGAGGTCATATAATCTATGTACTTCCATGATGGAATTTTCAAAGCCTTTTTTATAGTCTTCAGATTCCAGTCTTTCTTCCTCATTTGGTAAAAATATGCCTTGTTCTTCCTCAGTGAGGAAAATAGTGTCCTCATTATTTACTCCCATTAAATTTATGTGACTTTCCTTTGTTTCTTCAATCACCCCCTCATCCTCATCAGCATAGTTTTCTTGGAAAGGGGGCCTGATTTGCTGATCAAGACCTCTTTGTCTAATTTGAGGGGGGTTTCTCCTAAAATTTTGGTTTTGGTTATGATTTTGATTTCTGTTTTGAGGAGCTGTTTGGTTTTCTCTAGGGTAAGCTCTCTCATTCAAATTCATCCTCTCCATCATCCTTTCCATGGTTTTTACTAATTTATCAATCTTAGTAATAGATGATGAAGGTGCAACTTATTCCCTATATGTGACTCTCTTCTCATTTTTCATTCTAGCTCTCTTGGCAATCAGATTAGCTTCTACACTTACTGCTCCCCTTTGCATGTCTTCTAATGCGAGGGGTTCTCTTTCTCTTAATTGATAAGCCATTTCTGGGTCAAACCCATCTGAAAATTTGATTAGAGCTAGACCTTGTGGAGATTTGATATGGACAGGGAGGGAATTATATACACTATTAAATCTAGTGCAGTATTCATGGACACCTTCTCCAACATTTCTTTTAATGTTTTCATACTCTGATAAGATTTGGAGAGGGTTATTTTTTACTTCCCATTTGTTTAAGAATAGTTGATGAAAAGCAGGGAGGTAATTTATGCCATTAGGGGTTAAGCCTTTAAACCATTTTTTTCTCCCCCTAGGATTTGAGAAAACATTCTGAGTTTAACAGTTTCATCATTTGTTTCTTATTTGTAAAAGTAGTAATTCATTCTATCCACATGTTTTTGAGCAGTAGTAGAACTACTGGCATCATATAAAGGAATCTTGGACTGATAGTCCTATGGTAGAACAACTAAAGGCAATGGTAGAACTAGTGGAGCATATCATGTTGCCATGATATGTGGTTGGGGAATCAAAGGAGGCTTAATAAGAGGAGGGTTTACAAAAGAAGGTGCAGGGTTAAATGGAGGAAGGTGAACAGTAGGTGATGAGGTTAGTACAAAATTTTTTTTTTTTTAAGGTGGATGGATCTAAAATTATCTGGGTTATCCAACTCTAAGATCTAGTCCTAGACAAGCTTTGTTCTAGGGGTGAGTCAGATAGGATATTCTGCAAGTCTTTGAGGTTTTCAGGCAGGGAACTTTCTTTGTGGATAGGTATGCTAAAAGTTGGATTTTTGGATCTAGGAGACTTCCTAAGGATGATTTCAGGGTTGTCAACTATTGTAGGAGGGTTTGGGTCAAGATGGGATCTGCTATGGATTCTTCTAGAAGCCAGAAGTTGAACCCAAAAATAAAAAATGTTGAAAGTTATAGCAATATTAAAGGAAAAAAAAATCTGTGAAAGAAACAATTAATCCAAAAAGTATTATTGACTGTGTTTTGTTTATGTTTAATGATAAAATCAGTTTCCCACTGGACTCCATGGAAGACCAGTGGAGTCAGCAGGCCTATTGAAAACCAGTGGAGTCACCAGGTGGAGGATTTTTAATTTTTTATGACTGGTTGTTGTCCACCATCAACAACCAAATACCATTCTTGACTAACACTTGATTCATCTATGTTAAAATGATGTTTTCTGAGTTTTGAGTGAATTTAAGCTGTTTATTACTTAGTAGTCCCCAGTATGATTGCCACTATGTTGGCTCCCCATGATTTGAAAGTTTGGCAAGAACAAAATCTATAGGGAACCACATCAAACCAATTTGGATTCCATGGACCTAGACTTCCTGGAATCAAAGAGGGCTCTCTCTATATAAGTGTTTATAAATGATATGTCTTTATGCTTTTGTTTTGATTTTAGGCTAGTTATGAAGTTCTGAGGACTAGTTTTTATTTATTTATTGGATTGGTTGCTAGATAGACTAATGATGTGATTAATTGATGAAGTGTTTCAACTGAATAGATAGACCATAAGGAACATTAATCCATTGGGCTATGGAGTCATAAAAGAATTTAATTTTTCATCAACTTTGCAAGGGTTTTCATAGGGAAAGCTAACTATATCAAGTGGATCTCTTAGACTAGATGTAGTATGAAATGATAGTAAGTTGTGAAAGAATAACTAAAGTCAGTTAAGAATATTTTAATTCTACTTCAAAAAGAAAAGCCTTTTAGGTAACTCTTTGAGGCAAACCAAAGGACAGGGCATACCATAGAATTCTTTGGCTAGACTTTAATAAGAAAACCTTTAAGACAACAATCCAACAATCCTAGAATTACTTTTAGACAAAGAAAACATTTAAGATAACAGTGAGTGCAACTAAAGAACAATATAGACCCATCTTCTTTAACCAACCACTCTAAATACCTTCAAAGTAACAGTTTGAGGAAGACCAGAGGACAAGGCATACCATAGACTTCCCTAGTTTATAATCTATCGAATATACTTCAAAGAAAGGCCTTAAAAACAATATTTCAAGCTACACCAAAGGACAGGGCATACCATAGACTTCTTTTGCTTGACTCTATTAAATCATTTCCAAGACAACAAGATAGGTGGAACCAGAGAGCAACCAAGAATTCTCCGATCAGACCTTGTAGAAGAAAACATTGAGATAAAGAATGCAGCCAGAAATAGGACAAAATTTCTACTCTTTTATTAGAGAAATAATGGTCAGAATGGAAAACAGAAGGAAAACATTGACAAAGAAGGAAAACTTCACCATTAACATAGCTCAAGAATACTATGAACGTGCTTGTATTACTGATGTTCAAAACAAGTACATTACTTCAGTACAATTATCTCTGCAACTCAGAGCTTTCTTAAATCCAGCTTAGCAATCCATCAAATATCTCAACAAGTATCAGTCCACCCACTAACTAAATAATCAACACTAAAAATGAATGATACATGCATTATTTATCTACAAAATGAGGAGGTGAAATGTATTTATTCTCTGACTTCCTTTAGTGGTGAAATGACTATGTTTTCCTATGTTGTGTGTGTGAGTTGCCTTTGTTAAAGACCTCTATTTGCCTCAAATTCCAAGTGAAAGACCATTTTCACTGAAAATACTGATTGTTGACTCCATAAGCCCAATGGTAGCAAACCTGGATTTTTCAACCTGCAATCATTCAAAACAAGTTACTCAGAAGGCCATGGGTATATGATATGACTACGATTGTCTCTACATATTTTAGAATGATCACCTTTCCACATAAAGGTTTCATAACAGTCATCAATCAACTCTCCTTCTTTGCCTCTAGTTACTAGGTAACTGGAAGCATCTCGTTAGTTGACGCGACCCAACTCGCACTTCAAAAAATTGGTGTAGGACTCTTAAAGGATTCCGCCCTCATGGGAACCTTTTCATTACCGCCACTTGCGACGTCGATAGAAATTGCAAACATAGAGACCTGCTAGATGATATCTTCCACTCCATCTAGCTTAAGGAAGATTAAGGGTGATTCTAAAACTGTTACGTTGGATGAATTTTTTCCCCCCAGCCCAATTGAGTTTACATAACAATCAATCTACATAGTTTGGATAGAAAATCCGAAAGCATTGTTGTCGGTCGTTTGGGTTGATCGTTCATTAGATTTTGGTACTCCATTTGGTCCTTTTTCCTCAATTTTCTTGATAGATGAGAATATTGTGGAATCCATGATGCAAGAAGGAGAACCATGGGAAGATCATCATCATCACTCCCATCTTTAGGATTATGAAGAAGATAATCTTATTTAACTATATCACCCATCGATCCAAAAATTATTTTCGAATTCTTTTCCCATTAATGCAATCGAATCCGAGCGAAATTTATCAAATATTGAAGAAACCCATTTCTATCGATATTTCGACCAAACCTAGAGTTGTAGAAAACATTCATGTCGACGTGTCTTGGTCTCCATCAGAACTGGAAAGATATCGCTCTCTCTTTCGTGAATTTCATGATGTATTTGCTTGGTATTATGAGGAAATGGTAGGCATAGATCCTAGTATCATTGAATACATCATTAATATGTACCTTGATGTCAAGCCGGTATGTCAACGCCTTCGTCTTGTTCATCCGAAGAAGGTTGTTGCCTGTTGGCTCCCCATGATTTGCAAGATTGGCAAGAACAAACACTGCAGGGAACCACATAAAACCACTTTGGAGTCCATGGACCTAGCCTTCCTGGACTTAGAGAGGTCTCTCTCTATATAAGTATTTATAAATGATATGTATTTATGCTTTTGTTTTGATTTTTGGCTAGTTATGAAGTTCTGAGGACTTGTTTGTTTTGATTGATTGGATTGGTTGATAGATAGAATAATGGTGCGATTAATTTATGAAGTGCTTCAAATAAATAGTTATACCATAAGAAAAATTAATCCATTGGGCTATGTAGTCATAAAAGGATTTAATTGTTCATAAAATCTGCAAGGGTTTTCATAGGGCAAGCTAACTATATCAAGTGGATCTCTTAGATTAGATGTAGTATGAAATGACAGTAAGTTGTGAAAGCAAAAACACTAAATTTAGTTAAGAATATTTTAATTCTACTTCAACACGAAAAGAATTTTGGGTAATTGTTTGAGGAAAACCAAAGGATAGGGCATACCATAGACTTCTTTGGCCAGAATTTAATATGCGAACCTTTAAGACAAAAATCTAGCAATCCTAGAATTACTTTTAGACAAAGAAAACATTTAAGATAATAGTGAGTGCAACTAAAGAGAAAGATAATCTGTCTTCTTTAACCAAACACTCTAAAGACCTTCAAAGTAATAGTTTTAGGCAGACCAGAGGACAGGGCATACCATAGACTTCCCTGGTTTAGAAACTACTAAGTATACTTCAAAGAAAGGCCTTAAAAACAATATTTAAAGCTACACCAAAGGACAAGGCATACCATAGAATTATTTGGCTTGACTCTATTAAATCATTTCCAGGACAACAAGCTAGGTGGAACGAGAGAGAAACTAAGAATTCTCCGATCATAACTTGGAGAAGAAAACATTGAGATAAAAAATGCAGACAGAAATAGGGTGCCAGGAAAACATAGCCTAATCTAAAATTTATGTTCTTTTATCAGAGAAACAATGGAAAGAATGGAAAACAGAAGGAAAACATTGACAAAGAAGGAAAACTTCACCATTAACATAGCTCAAGAATCCTGTGAACGTGCTTGTATTACTGATGTTCAAAATAGTTTCATTACTCCAGTACAATGATCTCTGCAACTCAAATCTTTCTCAAATCTAGCCTAGCAATCCATCAAATAGCTTAGCAAATATCAGTCCATCCACTAACTAACTAATTAACACTAAAAATGAATGATACATGAAGTATTTATCTGCAAAATGAGGAGGTGAACCTAAGCTAGGGTTTCATATGTGTATTTATTACAGAGTTTAATGTCTTTTTGACCTTTGAGACCATGCAAGGCCCAAGGAAAAATATCTGGGATTGATTCACTGTAACAATAACACTTAACTTAACTTATGAGCTAACTTTTGGAAATATTTGACTTTTAAGGCTTTCTCAATAACTTTTGTAGTAGTTGAGAAATATCTCTGACACTTTGTAATAAAAGTTGATGTCTTTATTGTGTTAGTCATCGGTATTTTTCACTTGTTGGTGATGACTAAATCCATAGCTGAGTTTTCTAGAAGCTGATCTCCATATGTCAATTTGTCATCTAGAAAACCTTCATAAAACTTTTTTTGCCCTCCTACTTTTTAGTCCACCCATGTCAAGATGAAGCCTCATTATCACTATCCTATCTAGCTTTAGCCCTACTAGTCTGCCCATCAGCTCTAAAAAGACAATCCAAGTCTGTTCAAAAAGCCTCCCTTAAGTTAGGAAGTGGCGCTTTAAGGCATCTTACCCTTGGCAAACATCTAATAGCCAAAAAACCTCCATCTGCTACAGACCAGTCATAATAGACCTTCCACTCTGCTAATGAAATTGATCACAGCCCTAAGTCGCACCATGTACACACCCCTAAGTCTCAGCAATGCATAGACCACAGTCTCAAGCTGATTTTAGGTGTTTTACAGTGTTTTATGGATTTTACAAAGACAGGAAACATGTCATCATCTCAGGAGAAAATTCTTGAATCCACATTTAGAAGAACAACTGCTTCTCAATGTAAACATGAGCCTGAGATACATCTGCAAGGTAAGGAGTTACTCATCAAACTCTTACAGCTTCATTCAGCCTGATAGCACAGTAAAAGAAAGACAACACTGTCAAACAGACTTGTAATTTGTCATGGCCAAGAACCTCCTTCATCTATAAGCAGAGGGTTAAGGTGCCTCCTTCATCTACAAGTAGAGGGCGATGGCCAATGTTGACTTGAACAATTGCAAAACTTACTATAAGCACAGGTTTGTTTTTTACTAAACAGTGAAACAGTGACTCAAGGTTTCTGAGGGAAAGTGATGATAAAAAACAGGGCTAAGATCAGAAGTGTTCAAATCCAGAGAGAGCAGAGTTTTTGGTTTTGTACCCTAAGAAAGAAGATAAATTGAAGTTTCAGGCATCATCATCATGGTGCAATAGAAAGAGACTCCATTGATCAAAGCTATTGTAACAAAACATCTCTGCAGGGGTGCTAGTATGAATGGCTCAAATTAGTGTTGAGCAAGAAGACACTTCAGTGACCTCTGTGTGTTCTTATGTTTCTGTTGGGCTGTGGGATAAAGTCTATGGTTTCCAGATAAACATAGAGAAAAGACAGGCAAGTAGTACACAGTCCCAGACATGAGACATCTTGATATCATTCAAAGCGCCAGTGCAAGTTCAGGTGTTGCGATCTACACTCCACCACAAAGACAAATGTATCCTTTAGATGCAGTAGGGTTGGTGATTTCAGAGCTCCATTGGAAAGAAAATGACTAATAAAAGCCTTGGTACCTATGATTTATTCTAGCAGTCATTCTACACCTCATATGTTTGTCTCCTCAACACAAAGGTATAAAAAGGTTATGATCTGAGTTTTAAACCCTTGGGGAGACATGTCATTATTGAAAGCAATTCTATTTATAGACAGATGTATTTCAAATGTGCTATAACCGCTGACACAGACAATCTGGGTTTAGGTCATCAAGAGACATCACCCCTGAAATGATTGTTCAAAATAGGCTTAGAAAGAGGTGACCATTGCCTTTGGGTTTTGTTACAAAAGAAATTTAGTTTCATTTGCGAAAATAAAGGTTTCAAGTATGGATTTAAAAACAAACGTTTTTCAAAAATTTTTGAAAAAAAAACCCTCCCAAAATCAAATATCAAAGGGACCGTTGGTTTTTCTTTACTTTAAACAAAGGTCAAAGCTGTTGTCATTCCATTTTGAAATCCTTCAAGCCTGAGCAAAGCCCCTTTGCTGCCTTCGAGATCAAACAAGGAGGATTTTGGGCAATTTATAGAAGTTTTCGAAGGTGATTGGTTGCGCGGCGCGTTTAAACGCGAAATTTGCACAGGGCTGAATGGTAGCGCGACACGCTTCTGGGTGTCGGTCCTGTCGGCCCGACAGTGACCCTACACAAACTTCTGCGCAGCGCTTTTTCACACCAGCACGCCGCACACATTTCAACGGTTCAGCGTGCCTCCAAATCACTTCTAAAGGCTGCTCCAGCTCTGCAAAAAGCCTTGCCACCATTTTAAAGGTATTTATATGCCTATATGACCTTTGCAAAATTGTTGATGTAGAGTGAAAGGGGATAAAATCATGGTGAAAAATCACAGTTGTGGTTGGTGTTTTCATTTGTAAAGAGAAACGAGATTGACTGTGGTTATGCTAGCTAATGATGAAACGTTAAAACAAAACTGTGGAGATTGCTTCAAAGAGCCTATAGACTAACCTCCAAACAAGGGTAAGAGATGGAGACAATGTGTTAAGGCAGAAAATCAGTGTTTGCAAATTGAGATAGTGGCCCTAATTATAAAACCACAGTAATCATCCACATATAACTTGGTCATCATTCAAAGTTTTTTTTCGCGTGTCAAGAGCAGACCAGCCTTTTCACCAGCAAAAGAGATTCTAGTATGAAATCGTGAGGTTGCTACTTGGAAGTATCAAGGTTGGGGAGTATGATTGCAACGTTGTGTTATTCTGAGTAGAAGAAGTGTTTACTCACTGATGCTATTGTGTTGTCCTCAAAACACCTAGGGCCATGTCACCTTGCACCATCACAGTAACCTTTTAACTGTGTATCTTTTTTTGACTGTGTTATGCTCTTAAATATACCTGTTGAGAGACATCAAAGGTTGGGAAGGCCTCATTTTAAGGACCAGAGGTTTTTGTATTCAGAGGGATATTGTGCACAAACATCCAAAAACATTATTTCATTATCACGACAGTGGGATTGACAGAGTTTAGCTCCAAGAAGGAATTTTAAAGACAGTGAGACAGTTTGGTGCTTCAAAAGCATTTTCAGCCCAAAATGCCGCCCAGGCAAGACAACAGAAGCAGTTTACACAAAAGATATGAGCCAATTTATACTGAGAAGGTCAATGCACATCCATCCATCCTTTTCAATTTTCATGAGGTAGGTTTTTTGGATTTCTGCCAGAGAGTACAGGAGGTCAAAAGTTTCTCGCCCTTGACACACCTATGCGCCTTGAAGTTCCAAAGCAAACATTTCCAGGTAGCAGGCCTCGATTTCAAGTTTTCCCCGAGGTATGTATCCAAGGC